>JAFEMH010002537.1:0-333904 GCA_022495995.1 Adenophora triphylla var. japonica | reverse complement strand
AACATTGATATTAACAAAAAAAAATTACAATCTGTAAGTGCTCCAATTTGAGCTTGTTAGAATTTTCGTTATAAAATTAACGAAAGTTATAACATTTCTAACAATTCCTAACTATCCTAACTTTCCTAACAAAGTGAGGGTAAAATGGGCATTGTTATTTAAGGTTAAACCTTAAAAAGAATCTCAAAAAGAAAAACAAATGAAGAAAACCAAATATAGCAATCTTTGGAAACAAAAAGCTGGTACAGTCGATTTGAATTTTGAAAAAGATTATTCTTCTTGTCCAAAGTGAAGTGCATTTAATGAACAGTGCACGCTGATCCTATCCGCGCGGATACCTTTGCATTTTCGGGAGGCTATAAATTGAGCCCTCCGAGTCACAAAAATAAGGAGGAAGAACACAATAGCAGCGAAGTTACGGCGAAATATAGAGAGAAAACGGTGAGAATTCTCAGAATTGTCACCTTTTTCTTTCAATCTTTCCCAACTCATACTCATCCACTCACTCTCATATTAAATCCCTAAACACTCATACACTCAAGCCAAACACTCAAGAACACAAGGAAGATTGGTAAACCCTCCTCTTCCTAACCCTAAATCTCATCCATTGCATGCATCTTCAAACTACAAAATGTAGGTCTTTCATCTTCTTTCTCTAGATCTAAGAAGATCACCATGGAAGACCATCTCCATGGATGATCTTCTACAAAGATCAACATTATTTTCAAAGCTTTTCTTTCTTACTTGCAAAAATGCACTTTCAAAACCCTAAAAAACCATTTTCAAGCACTAAATCTTGATTTCAAAGGGTAAAATCCCCCTCCCCAAGCAAATGAAATGCTTAGTCCTAATGTACCCCAAGGATGGTTTGGTATAGTTGATTCACCACTAAAATGTCTAGTGATCACTAACCAAAACCTAGGGAAATGGGGACAAGCATGGATGCAAAAACCCCCTTAAAATCATATTTTCTTTCTTGAGAAGTTGCTGTCCAGTAGCAAGTTTCTCAGACCTCAGTCCATGGTCTTAATTTTTGGACACAGATGAACTTGGAATTTGGTGTTGACTACAAAACACTTTTTGTAGCCAACATCCAGGAGCTTTCAGACATATTTTTACCTTATTTTTGGGTGAGTAAAACTCCTCTTTTCAATTTTTTCTTTCAGAGGCTAGTTCATCAGTTTCTGGGAATCCAGATCTCATATCTGAGGTTTCCAGAAGGTTTTGACCCCTCAAATCTTCTCCAAAATGGAAATTTCTTTCACACAAAGTTTATTCAAGGAGTCTAGAGAAACTTTCATTCTCTGAGTTCATCCAGATTATGAAGTTTTAGGACCCTTTAATCCATTTCAAAATCAGGTGTCTGCTGCCATTTTCTTCTGGCAGAAGTGACTTCTCAACTTCAAAAGGTTTTTGAGTACCAAATCTCAAACCAAAAATTCTCCAAAAATCATGGGATCAGTTTAAAGTCTTAAAAAGACATCCCAATTTTTACTTTTTCCAGTTTCAACTTATTTTGGCCAAAACACACACACACACACACACACACAAATGATTTTCAGCTTGGAAGACTCGTTTACGAGGCGCGTCGGAGTGCACACTAACGTCCTTCCCGACGCGTAACATGACCTCCCGAACCTAAATCTCTGATCTCGGGCTTTTTCAAAGTTTTGGCCCTTCAAAATTAAAATGGCGTGGCGACTCCGTTTTCCGGTTTTATTTGGTTTTTTCAAAGAAACGCAAAAAATCGAATTTTCCCGCGAAAAAGGCAACACCATCGTTACGGTGGCGACTCACGTGGGGACTAAGCTTTTTAATAAAAAATGGTATTCGGTATATTGGTGGAAACCACTAAATTTCCCGTTATCGCCTCCTAACACGAGTCGGGGATAAATTGTGGTCCTAACAATCCCACGTACCGGTATCACCGTTTCAAAAAAAAAAAAAAAAGCTTTTGAGGTCAAGCTTCCGTCCGGCTTTGAAAATCATTTTTGTGTGTGTGTTGATTTTTGCACAGTTTTCATGTTGTTTTGGCCGCCTCGGAGAAAGTCAAAATTTTATTTGTCGGAATAATGTCCCTAGCTGTCGGAATTTTCATGCTTACGTGCTTATGTGCTCATAAAAAAATTCAAAAAAAAAGATTTTCAAAAAAAAAAAGAAAATTTCCAAAAAAATCATGCATCATATTTTTAAGACACATAAAAAAAATCTCTATTTTACTCGAGAAAAAGAATATAGGCGCTTGCACACTACGCGCACGTGGCCAGTACCTGCTGCACACTACGTCCTTAATCGGGAAATCCTTGTCGCGGTCCGTTTGGTCTTATTACGCCTCTCGGATGAGCACGGGACTACCCCGGAAACATCCCATGGAGCCTCGTGTCGACCATGCACTTGTCAGTGACACACTTTGTCAGAGACCGGTTGGTTTTTAGTGCGATTACTGTGTCATGCCACTGTCAGTGTATAGACCTTTCCTTTCAAGCCTTTGTCGGCATACCGACTCAATATCTCTCGGGTCCCTAATCGGTCGCTAATCGGTCGAAGTTACGCCGGTTTTCCGCCGCGAGACTTTGACCAAGATATTGACCAGGCGCCTTGACTTCGGCTCGGCGGCACAAATTATACAACGACTCCCGGCATGTGACAGCTTTGAGTCATCAAGGATTAACGGTTATTCCATGCCTAATTACGGCTTAGCGACGATAAGTCAAGATCGATAGCGGACATTTATCGGTCCAAATCATGCCGGCTTTTGTCGAGCCCTCGGACACGATCTTGACTTTAACGTCGGCTTTGTCAGTAATTTACATCGAATGCTCGTTAAGACTCGATTACCCTTGAGACTTCTAGGATCGTTTTTCTTTCGGTCGGTGGGACCCGCTGCCCTATAGGACCCTCGCCGGGCTGTCCACCACTGGAGGTCGAAATACGGAGTGGAATACGAGGGCTTATAGACGTAGTGACGGGGCCCAGTGATCCGGGAATCGAGTAGTTTGCGAAAAGAAGAGCAATCTTTTCCAACCGATTAGGTTAATAAAACATGTTTTAAGTAAACGTGAACAAATAGCTGCATGTTGCATGAGCGAAAAGCCCCGAAACACCTACCACTCCTTCCATTCCCGGACATACGAACCTTCGTGTCCTTTCCCCATGACTCATACAAAGCTTGGTTTCGGGCACCGGGTCATGGTTTGATCGGTTAGGAAGAGTCAGCGCATCGTCGGCTTCGCCGTTTGTTCCAACTCGGGTTTCGGAATGTACGCATCGGCGGTAATGATGGGGATAACGTTGCTCCGTCCTCCAGAATCCCTCGAACCAGGACCAGTATTGGATCCAGTTGGTAGAGCAAATGAGACTTCGGCGTGAGGCTCAAATTGATGACCTGCGGGGTAGTCGCAAGTCATGGTTTGACTATCGGTCTCAATTCCGATGGCACTTTTACCGCAAAGAGAAAAGGGTTCTCCCCCTCTTCTTAACGGTCAGGATACACCAAGATGCTACCCCAAGATTCCTATGTTTCCACCGCGGGACTCCTGCGCCGCCGACTTACGGGGCAGCTGGCCCCCAACGGCAGTCGGGGACGAAAGAGTTCGGTATCTTGTCGGTTGTCCCCTCTCGAGGTGATGATCCCACAAATATCGGCTGAGTGATGAAAATCGGGGAGCAGTCGAAGAAATATGGTCGGCCATCAAAGCCACTGGAAGAACGCCGGAACGGACGGCGGGCTGGATTGAAGAGGCCGCACGCCACTTTGGGACCTTAACAATATCCCATTGGCCAGGGCTACCTTGAAGGACAAAGCATATGCCCGTTCCCAGGGACCTCAATATCTCTCATTATCCGGCGGAGTCAATCACTCGCTACCCAGACGAGCCCGGCAGATCCCCTCGGACCGGTTCCACTCAAAGTCATTCCGGTACCAGCTCGGCACGAGGTCCCAAATCCGCCGCGTAGTGGAGACACATTTGGTGGGATATTTGTGTTGTCCCGATTGCCTTGAAAGGGACTATCGGGATTTGGATACACGAGGACCGTCCTCCTAAGAAAAAGAAAATTTCCTCCCGGCCAAAAATTGAAGGAGAGGTTCGAGGCCGGTGATAACGGTGTGGGAACGCTCGGGGAGCCATCGGGGATTTGATTATTATGTACTCTACTCCGGTCAGGTCTTCCCCAAAGCAAAAAGGGGTAAAGAGCAGAAAAAGCCTTGCCAACGACGGAATTGAGACCTTCGGATGCAGTGCTTTGCAGAACGGAAGTCCAACCCCCTCGGGGTCGACCCAGTTCGGTTGTCCAGCTCCCAGTATCCACCGATGAAGAAAAACCGACGCCGATCTGGCGCTCCCACTCAATCAACATGTTGACTGGAGATGGCAACCGCCACAAAAGGCATCGGTATAACCCGGGGGCTTCGGCAAAGACTACGCCTCGCAAGAAAAAGGCACGAAGTGGCCCAGAAGCGATGACTCTCCATCCCGAGACAAGGACCAAATCTATGATCCTCACCGCTTTATATGGGAGTATGATCACCTTCTGCGATGAAGATTTGCCAAGAGATGTCTCCCAAACACAATGAAGCTTTGTACATCACTATTCGGCTCAACACCATGTCACTCCACAGGGTATTAGTGGACAATGGATCATCGGTAAATGTCCTTCCCCTCGGCGTGATGAGGGCCCTCAGCGTAAATGAAAGGCGCGTGATCCCATCTACACGTTTGTCAAAGCTACGACGGTTCGTCTCGTCCCATTTCGGGGAGCAGTGACTCTGGAGACTGCAGTACGAAACCCAAATGGTGCCCGCAAAGTTCCATGTAATGGATATCCCCCTCCGAGTTCACGGCCCTACTAGGGCGCCACTTGGTTGCACCATCACATGAAAGCCATAGCCTCCACTCTCCACCAATGCGTCAAATTCATCAACCGGCGGGAGACCTCGAAGTCATAAGGGGTGACGGTTTCCTCATAGGGAGCGAAGAGCTGAAACAACAGCCAAGAACGCCCGCGATCAAACACGGGCTACATCCTTCAAGAGGCAAGTCTCGCCGGCATCCTTTGGAATCCGCATACGACTATGTCGACACGCTCGAGCGAGCGGACTCAGAAGAAGTTCGATTCATCAAATTCAATTGCTATTTCCAACACTTGGAGGCGTCTTGGAAGGAAATCAGCGACACGAAGTAGTGATACGGGCACGCTGAGTCCGGTCCTCAAATCACGGATTTGTCGGTGATTACTGCTGAAACCATTTCCTTGGCCTCGCGCCAGAGGCGAGAGATTTTCATGATAAAAGTCGGCAAGCAAGCCAGGACTCGGCTCGAATCTATGAACGTCGTGTGGGACGTCCTCCTTCTTGAACTACACCGCCAAGCCTTTCCGCTCGAGTATGGGACATGAGATCTTTCTAGCATTTGCTCACCGAGACGCAATGCGTCCTTACATCTGGATTGAGCGATCGAGATTGTGAAACGGAAGTCCCGAATTGAGGAAGATCCACTACGTCCACATGCTCGGTTTTCGGATACCAAACACAGTTGATTACGGTTGAGACAAAGAGATGATAGCGGCGAAGAGGGAGAACAAAGACCATGCCTTTCCCGAGTTGTGAAGCCACAGCAGCGATGCCGCTAAAGAATTGGGAAAACCTCTCGGGCCGAGTCCGCGACCAGGAGGAAATGATCACCAAGCTTGGATTGGTCCCCAGATCCCTTCGTGTCAACCTTTGTAAAGTCCTCAGGAGTCTCTCATTGTTGAGTTCGAGTCTCTCGAGTCGTCCAGCTTGGCCTCACGCCCGAAGACTACGAGTGCAGCTAGCAACGTTGTATTCCCCTTCGTCTTCAATGAAATGATGAACCTTTACGAGTATCCCTTAATTGCCGCTTTAACTAATGATGAATTAACTAATAATCTAAAAACGATTAATAACGATTCATTAGATAAAGAAGCGGACACATTAAACAAACAAAAATCAAAAACAAAAAAAAATCTTTAAGCGGGTTGTCAGGAAGAGGAAAATCGAGCCCAGTGCCGAAGAGATTTTGACAAGTGTGAATTTGGGAACTGCGGAAGAGCCTAAAGAAATGCGGATTGGTGATTTCCTGCAAAGTCCTGCAAAATCCTCAATTCAAAGAAAGTTTCCCTCTTCATCAAAGAAAACATCATGTGCCGATACGGGTTGCCGGCCGAAATCATTTCAGATAATGGATCCCACTTCGAAGGGGAATGTGACAGGGTTCTTTGGCGAGAATTCCGAATAACCGTCACAAGTCATCACCTACGGGCCCCAAACCAGCGGAGCCGTCGAAGCGGCAAACAGACTACGGAAAATATCATCAGGAAAATGGGCTGTCGAGGTAGAGATTGGCCCGAGAAGTTACACACGGCACTGCGGGGCTACGAGAACATCGGTCGAACGGCAAGCCCAGGGGAAACACCTTTTGCCCTCACATACGGAATGGAAGCCGTACTCCCAATCGAGTGGAAATCCCCTCGCTCAGGTATCTTTCTTTGGAAAGCGAATCAACGAGGTCGAATGGCTCCGAGTCGCCGTGGCCCAATTGGCCCTACTAGATGAACGCAGCAGGCGAAGGCCATGGAACACATCCGGGCCTACGAAGGAAGAATGGCTAGAGCCTTCGACAAGAAAGTAAAGCATCGGGAGATCAGAAGGTGATCTCGTTCTAAAAGAAAAGCCCCCGGTCAGTATCAACCCTCTCGGCAAATGGGAGCTGTATGGGTCGGGCCATATGTCGTCCGGAAGATCTTCTCACGGAGGCGCCATGCAACTTGCGGACCTCGACGGGAATCCCTTTGTACACCCAGGTGAACGGTGACAAGGCTGCGCGAGATACTACGCGTAAAAAAAAAAAAAAAAAAAAAAAAAAAAAAAAAAAAAAAAACAAAAAAACAAACAAAAAAAAACAAAAAAAAAAAAAAAAAAAAAAAAAAAAAAAAAAAAAAAAAAAAAACAAAAACAAAAAAGAGTGCTAAAGAGTAATACCCGACTAGGTTAGAAACCCGAAAAGGGCGGCCTAGGTAAAAAACGGGGTTGCACCAAAAAAAAAAAAAAAAAAAAAAGAGTTCACCGGGTTGAACTACGAAGACTGAGCTCCTCAAAATGAGGGGAACGTAGGCGGCCGGAAACGGTTCGGTCTAAAGCACTGAAATAAAAGCCATACTTTGGCATCAATACAATTGATCGAGACCATGAAAAGCGTCTCCAAAAACTCTAAAGCAATTCAAATATTCATTACAAGTTAAAAGCTCTTTGATGAGTCTAAGCCCGATTCATTCCTACAGCGGCAACTGCTAAAAGAAAACTAAGATACATAATCAAACTAATGTATACGTCATGGCAAGAAAGGGATACTTGGAAACCTCGAGTCACTCCAAGCCACTCGTCTTGGCCTCTCCCTTCTTCTTCCCCCTCCAGGAGTCTTTCTCTTACGAGCCAGGAAAAATGTCGGTATTCCTCCTACCAAGCTACGGTATAGGAACGGGGTCTATCAAGCCAGGCCTCTGTCGAGGCCTTAGTAGCCCTAGCGTCATCCCTCGTCTCATCCTTGTAACCTAGGCGGTAACATAGGAGCCCTCCTCTCTCTGTCTCTTGACGTAAGCCTGCATGTCGATCGCGGCGTCTCCGCTCTGTCATGAGGATTGGCCCTCGCCTCGGCCCTCCTCCTCTCGAAACGGTCAGGGTCCTCCGCACCGTCCAATGGCCTCACGCCGTCTCAAAATAGCCACGAGTCTCTCCCGGATGCCTCTCATACCAATCCGGG
This sequence comes from Adenophora triphylla var. japonica, assembly GCA_022495995.1. NCBI lineage: Eukaryota > Viridiplantae > Streptophyta > Magnoliopsida > Asterales > Campanulaceae > Adenophora > Adenophora triphylla. The sequence continues at coordinate 326,126 of JAFEMH010002537.1, read as the reverse complement.
TACCAAGTGGTCAAGAACACCGGTCTCGGACGCTTTGAGAATGACCCGAGGAGGAAAGGCATCATATCTCCATGCTCGGGAAAGAAATGGAAACACGAGGGATCATCCATGGAAAGCAGGAGCCACCACCACGGTGGCTATATCATCAAAGCCCTCGAAAGGAACTGCTCCAAGCCAAAGCACTAGGACCGGAGCCGGAATGTAGCGGGTGAAAGCCCGGGAAGCATAACCGCATGGGACCCGTCTGAAGCACTGCGAGTCTCCACCCGCCTTGATGAGGCACCAACCATCGATATCTTCGGTCTGGCGACCCGCCATCCAACGCTCCCACGAGCCACGATCATCAAAATCTACATCGACACCTCTCTGGCAAAAGTCGAGGCACGATCATATCGGAGGTTTCCCGAAAGAACCCCCAAACGCTCCATCGGCCACGGGGTCAAGAGAAACGGGCTGCCCCGTGCATATCACCGCCTTCGGTAGCTAATCTGTCGGAGCGTGAAAAAGTCTCTCCAAGAATCAAAGGAACGACATCTACGCCGGGCGACGGTGAGCAGCTGACATCCGGCGGGCCGATGGCGGATCCCGAAAGGAATATACCATGAACAGGGTGCCAAACATACAAAGTGCAAAGGCATCCCAATAGGCATCATCCACCAAGCCTAGGCCTAAATCTGTCGGGAAGACCCAGGAAATATCGAAATGATCGGGACCGCGGATCATACCTTGCGCTTCCTCAGGGGAAAGATGAAGGAGGGCGCAACTGTCGACAAAAGAAGCCCCTCCGGCAAAGGGACCGCTATCTCTTCCACCTCAGGACCTCAAGCAAGGCCCGAAATTCTTGACAGTCGGAACAATCTCGTTGAAGGAAAGGCAAAAGACATGCCTTCTAGTATCCCAACGAAGAAGAAGCTCTTAAGAGGTCATGTCCGGAACCAATTCTTTGAGAGACCACAAGCATCGTACCTTGTACCTTTCTTGAAGAATGATCTTCTCTCGTGCATGATCTCCCTACACTCCTTGAACTTTTCAAAGAACAACATTTGCCTTTCTTTGGATAATTTTGGAGAATTTTTGGCCATTTCCATGGTTTTCTCTCTCTCTCTCTCCCAGAAAATGGGTTTGTTTGGGTGGAGGTTGAAGAGGATATTTGAATTTGAAATAAAAGCAAGACAGGTCGAACCGAGAATTAAAGGACAATGTCGAAGGCGACCCTATCCGCGCGGATACAAGTGTCATTACCAAAAAAATTTTGCAACGGTCAAGTTTGCTACACCAAAAGAGGAATATTCCGTCCGGTTGCTCAGAAACCCGTGCAAAACCTCCCAACTCCAGATCCGTATACCAAACACCCTTGCAAAAAAAAAAAAAAAAAACCAAGGCTCATGCAGCCAATACTGCATTCATATTGCATTGCATTCATAAAATAAAATCCTAAATTATTACATTCCAAAAAAAAAAAAGAGAGTGTGCATAAAAAAAAAAAAACAAACAAACATAAATAAAATCCTAAATTATTACATCCAAAAAAAAAATGTGCATAATCTGTACAAATCTAAATCTCAAAAAAAAAAAAATCAAAAAAAATCAATCGGAGTCTCCAGGCGCAGATGTCTCCCCGACCCCTCTTGCGACTCGGGCCCGCCTCCTCGGGAGCCACTGAAAATCTCGGGCTCGAGAATCGTCCTCATCTCCCGAAAAGAGGCTCGTCGGGACCAAACACACTACGATAGGGTAAACCAGATCCTGAAGAAGTCGTACCCAGAAGGTGAAGGCGTCGGACTCCCGCACTTGCTTGTCTGAGCCACTGACCGCCGTCTTGCCCAACGTGTCCACTGCCGTGTGGATCCCGAGAATGACGTGATCCGAAGGCGATGCCGCGCGGGGATCGGAGAGGAGACAAGGAGTCTCGGAAGAAGTCTCAGGGAATAGGAGAAGCCTCCCGTCGGACGGAGTGCGGCCGTGGTCTCCGTGCCCTAGCTGAGGTGCCCCGCAAGCAACCATCCTCCGTATGAACCTCTTGGCTCCGATCACTTGCTTCGTCGGTGTCTCGACGACCACCTCCGAAAACCGCACAAAAGCAAAGCGTCAAAAAAAAAAAAAAAAGAAGTGATGCTAAAAATGATGAAACAAAAGAAAGAAAAGAAGGGGAAAAGGTGAAGCCATACCTTCATACCGGACGAGGCCGGAAAGCTCGTGGAAGCCGCTCGGGTGAGGATCTGCACCCTCAACCGGACCCCATCTGGATGTAAGAAAAATCCGTCCGAGGGTACCGCGGGATCCCAAGCCCCTCCCTCTCCAAAACCCGAGGCATCCTCGGCCCTCCTCAAGACGAACGTCGCATATGGCTCGATCGCCACGAAGTCAGAGAAGTGCCGGCTGCTCGGTAATCATCCCAGGTCACGGACCGATCGCTCGGGTGCATCATATCGACGGGAGGCTCCACCGGTGTCCTCAAAGGCGAGTTCACGCCATGCGGCGCGTCACCCTCTCTCCCGGATAGTAGGCGTCGCAAGTCGGGCCCCTCAAAATCCTCTGCCTTGTCCAGATCTCGGCGCCTTCGGCTGCGCTACCTCAAAGCGATCCCGGGGGAAGAATATCATCCCCTCATCCGTCTCGGCCTCCGTCAAAGGAAGGCAATCCGCGTACTCGAGAGTCGTACGCCCCTGGAGCTTATCTTTTCCGGGCATGCTTGGACCGAGGCTGCACTGGCCGGGATGCAGCTCCGACGTACGCCTCAGCCTCCCACACCGTGACGTGGAAAAACTCCAACGCCCATACTGCGAAAGGTAAAAATCCAATCAATCCGGTGCAAATAAAAGTGCGTGCTCAAAGGAAAAGGGAAAGCAAAAGAGAGCTTATACCTCCAGAGCAAACTCGAAGCGTGCGGGGAGCTGCACGGCCTTTGTATCTATCAAGAGCGAAGTACAGCTCAGCCAGCCCGGCCTCCCCCCAGGAAATATCTCCAACCGTCTCCATGTCCTCCAAGGACCTCAGCAAGGCAAAGACCGCCGTCCCCTCAGCATGACCAAAGAGGGTGCTCGAAAAGGCAAACCACAAGAAGGCCCTGGCAATCTGATCGGCGCCTATCCTCTCCTCCCCAGCCTCATAACTCGCTATGGTCTCCACGATCTTGCCGTAGACCACGGCATACTCCATCCCCATCCCCTTTTTGGAATAGGGAAAATCCAAGAAGAGCTGCAGATCGGCATCGGTAACCATCTCTCCACTCAATGCTGCGTCCATTGAAGGACAGACCCGTGATCGCAGCATAGTCAGAAGGCGTAACAGTCGCCTCACCCCAGAAGAAGTGGAATGTGTGGGTCGCATCCCACCAATGCTGCGCTAGAGCGAACATCAAGCCCTTGCACTTAGGGAACTTGACCAGTCCCCTCAAGCACTCGACGAACTCCCAGAGCCCCGTCTCGACAACAATCTGTCTCGGACTCGGCAAAGCTCCTCGGCCCGCATCCGGAAGCCGATCCCACAAGTCAATCACAGACTCCACCGATCCTCGAGTCTTCATCTTGTTCAGCTGCTCCGTCACAAAACGGTTTCCGCCCTGCAAAAAAAAAAAGGAGAGAGAAAATGTCAAAAAAAAAATTGCATTTGCATTTACACAAAAAAATTTTCGACAGCATAACAGCATACAATGAGCATAGCCCCATTTTTCTCGCATAAAAGAAAACAGTTTTCAGCAAGTCCCAATGCATTCATCAAAAAAAAAAAAAAGATGCATTCCTACGGAAGTAAAAACTCCGTCCCATTTTCATAAAATAACATGCATACCATCCATCATCTCAAAAAAAAAAATGCATACATGCATACCATCCATCTTACATGCAACGGGAGGAAAAATCCGTCCCACTTTTCAAAAAAAAAAATCCTAAACATACATCTCATATTGGCAAAATGCCCATTCTTTCCAAACAAAATGCATGCATTGCATCATCATTCACCAATATCAAAATTCAATTTCAAAAAAAAATCATCATCAAGAACATGCAATATTCAATTTCAAAAAAAAAAAATCACAATTCTTCGAATTTTCACATGCAATTTTCGAATTAAAAAAAAAAAAGTGGCAAAAATGCCAATTCTTTTCCCAAGCAAAATGCACATTTTTGGGACACTCACAAATTCATTGCAACATTGCATATCATCAATATCAATATTCAATATTCAAAAAAAAAAAATTTTCAAAAATCACCCAAAAATTTCAAGCAAGAAATCGACAAGAGGATCAAGAGGATTCGAAGTATACCGTTCGGAGATGCGGATCCGAAGCCCAATGTTGCCAAGCATCGAGGTAATGCTCCTCCTCGACCGATTGCGAAAGATTGTAATGCCTCCTCATCCGGACGAGCTCCAATCGCCTCTCCGCTACCGGGCCACGTCCTTGGCCTTGAAAAGCGCCTTCCCCGTGTTCCATTGCTCAAAAAATCGAAGAAATCGGACGAATTTTGAAGCTTCTAGGGCCAAAAATGGCTGTTCTCCTCGGTTTTTTCTCCCTCTCTCTCGTCTGTTTTCAAAAAATTGGACTGAGGAAGAAGAAGGGCGTTGGCCCCATTAATACCCCTGACTTTCCATTCCTGCCCGCGCGGATGAGATTGCAAGGGTCAAAATGACCCTTTTGCCCCTTAAAATTCCAGGACTCTGCAATTCAGTCCCCAACTTGACAGAGTTAACCAAAGTTAACCAAAGTCAGCCCCTTGTCAAGAAAATTACCCCCGGCAGTCAAACGTAAGACCGAGTGCCCCGAGAAAGATAACGAAATCTCGTATCTTTCATCAAAATCCTTCCCGGCAGTAAAACGTAAGACCGAGTGCCCCGAGAAAGATAACGAGATCCCGTATCTTTCATCAAAATTACCCCCCCTAGCCAAACGTAAGACCGAGTGCCCCGAGAAAGATAACGAGATCCCGTATCTTTCATCAAAATTACCCCCGGCAGTCAAACGTAAGACCGAGTGCCCCGAGGAAGATAACGAGATCCCGTATCTTTCATCAAAATTACCCCGTAGCCAAACGTAAGACCGAGTGCCTGAGAAAGATAACGAGATCCCGTATCTTTCATCAAAATCATCCAACGGCAGTCAAACGTAAGACCGATTTCCCAGAGGCGAGTACGTCGATTTTCCTCAAAAGGCTAACGAAATCCCCAGCAAAGTTAACGGAATCCCAAAAGCCAACGAAATCTCGAGTAGAACTCGAACTACGAAAGGGCTTGATTCCCACTAGGGATACGTAGGTAGCCTATCATTAGGTCCAGCCCCTCGACCAAAACGGTCACCCTCTCCTTCGGCAGCAGACAAAGTCCACCGAAAGGCCATTTCAAATTAAGGTCCGAGGCGCCTAAAAAGCCATCATCATTAAGGTCCGAGGCGCCTAAAAAGCCATCATCATTAAGGTCCGAGGCGCCTAAAAAGCCATCATCATCAAGGTCCGAGGCACCTAAAACGCCATCTCCAAGGTTTGAGGCACCTAAGACGCTATCACTAGAAAGCGATAAATCGCAATCATCCCCAGCAGAGACCGAAAATGGTCATTCCTATCCCCAACAGAATGATAGCCATCGAGACCAAAAATGGTCATCTCTTATCCCAGCAGAGTTTCTTTCCGATGTAGGCGCAGAACTCGCTCACCAGGTTCGAGGCACCTAAAACGCCATCATCTCCGGGGTCAAAGACCCGAACTACGGTCGGCTTGATTCCCATTCGGGATACGTAGGTAGCCTATCGCTAGGTTCAGCCACCCGATCACTCGATCATCCTGCCAAATATGGAGCCTTACTCTTATCGACGACCCCGCTTCCTTCGAAAGCGCCGTCGCCGAGGGGCTACTGTAAGTGCTCCAATTTGAGCTTGTTAGAATTTTCGTTATAAAATTAACGAAAGTTATAACATTTCTAACAATTCCTAACTATCCTAACTTTCCTAACAAAGTGAGGGTAAAATGGGCATTGTTATTTAAGGTTAAACCTTAAAAAGAATCTCAAAAAAGAAAAACAAATGAAGAAAACCAAATATAGCAATGCTGGAAACAAAAACTGGCTGGTCAATTTGAATTTTGAAAAAGATTATTCTTCTTGTCCAAAGCTGAAGCTGCATTTAATGAACAGTGCACGCTGCCTGATCCTATCCGCGCGGATACCTTTGCATTTTCAGGAGGGCTATAAATTGAGCCCTCCAGTCACAAAAATAAAAAGGAAGAACACAATAGCAACGAAGTTCTGGCGAAATATAGAGAGAAAACAGTGAGAATTCTCAAGAATTGTCACCTTTTTCTTTCCAATCTTTCCCAACTCATACTCATCCACTCACTCTCATATTAAATCCCTAAACACTCATACACTCAAGCCAAACACTCAAGAACACAAGGAAGATTGGTAAACCCTCCTCTTCCTAACCCTAAATCTCATCCATGCATGCATCTTCAAACTACAAAATGTAGTTCTTTCATCTTTTTTCTCTAGATCTAAGAAGATCACCATGGAAGACCATCTCCATGGATGATCTTCTACAAAGATCAACATTATTTTCAAAGATTTTCTTTCTTACTTGCAAAAATGCACTTTCAAAACCCTAAAAAACCATTTTCAAGCACTAAATCTTGATTTCAAAGGGTAAAATCCCTCCCCAAGCAAATGAAATGCTTAGTCCTAATGTACCCCAAGGATGGTTTGGTATAGTTGATTCACCACTACAATGTCTAGTGATCACTAACCAAAACCTAGGGAAATGGGGACAAGCATGGATGCAAAACCCCCCTTAAAATCATATTTTCTCTCTTGAGAAGTTGCTGTCCAGTAGCAATTTTCTCAGACCTCAGTCCATGGTCTTAATTTTTGGACACAGATGAACTTGGAATTTGGTGTTGACTACAAAACACTTTTTGTAGCCAACATCCAGAGCTTTCCAGACATATTTTTACCTTATTTTTTGGGTGAGTAAAACTCCTCTTTTCAATTTTTCTTTCAGAGGCTAGTTCATCAGCTTCTGGGAATCCAGATCTCATATCTGAGGTTTCCAGAAGGTTTTGACCCCTCAAATCTTCTCCAAAATGGAAATTTCTTTCACACAAAGTTTATTCAAGGAGTCTATAGAAACTTTTATTCTCTGAGTTCATCCAGATTATGAAGTTTTAGGACCCTTGAATCCATTTCAAAATCAGGTGTCTGCTGCCATTTTCTTCTGGCAGAAGTGACTTCTCAACTTCAAAAGGTTTTTTGAGTACCAAATCTCAAACCAAAAATTCTCCAAAAAATCATGGGATCAGTTTAAAGTCTTAAAAAGACATCCCAATTTTTACTTTTTCCAGTTTCAACTTATTTTGGCCAAAACACACACACACACACACACACAAATGATTTTCAGCTTGGAAGACTCGTTTTTACGAGGCGCGTCGGGTGCACACTAACGTCCTTCCCGACGCGTAACATGACCTCCGAACCTAAATCTCTGATCTCGGGCTTTTTTCAAAGTTTTGCCCTTCAAAATTAAAATGGCGTGGCGACTCCGTTTTTTCCGGTTTTATTTGGTTTTTCAAAGAAACGCAAAAATCGAATTTTTCCCGCGAAAAAGGCAACACCATCGTTACACAATCACACAAACTGTAAGGAATCATTACACTCTGCAATCTAAACATTATCATTTCATATAATGAGAGACTTTTACTGATAGGACTAAAGTCGCACGCCTACAAATTAAATACCAAGACTATATTCGGCTACAAAAACTGCAGCTAGGACAAGTCCAGGGTCGATCCACTGAAGAACGGTTATTTGATTGCACAATTGTCACTTGACAAGATTGGGGGTTTGTTTGATTTTAATTAAATTCCTAAAACAGAAATTAAGAAAACTAAGTTGTAAAAACGATTAAAGGCAAGCACTTCAGATTTGTTTCCGTCCCCGTTTATCAATTCAATATCATTGGCACAATTTCTTTCCCTTCCTCCCTATTCACTTGATCCGGAATATATTTCAATCCCTATTTCTTTCTTATTAATGGTTATAAGCAGTGACACACTCACCTATTCCCCTAATCAATACCTAAACCTAACTGACACAGTCTAGATTCACAATATTGATTGATGAAGCTTTAAGAAATTAAGATCAAGAATTTCACTATTCTTTTGCAATTAGATCAAAACCTAGTTTTACCCCCTTTTTAATTTACCACGACACGTGCATAAATCTCAAAGATACTACTTGTGAAAAACCCTAATCTGACACAGACTTAAGTATAACTAGCATAAAATCAATTAAAACAAGTAAAACTATGAATAGGGATTCAGAAATAAAGAAATCAATACCTCAATTGAATTAAACAAACGGTTCGGGATTCAAATCCGAAGCAAAGAGTTTAGTTCTCCATAAAAACTGTTGAAATCTCTAAGGAATAATGATAAAAAGTCTACCCTCATATTGAAATAAAAACAAGTATTTATACTTGTTCCCCCAAATAACAATACTAAAAACCTAGAAGAAAACTAAAAAGAAAAAGGAAAAGAAAATAATAATAATAATAATAATAATAATAATAATAATAATAATACATATTCCTCAAATTCACGCGCCTGCTAATGCTTCCAATTTCCTTGGTCAAACCAATCCATCCTCGGTCCACGTGACTCCAATGACCAGTCACAGAATTAATTTTGGAAACTTGAATTGGATTGCCCAATGCACTAATACTAAGATATCCCTTTTCAAATTAAATTGATTTTCCAAATCTCTTCACACACACACACACACGTGCCACCATCTTTTTTTTCAAATTCTTCATATCCACTTTGGTCCTCGAAATTCTGCTTCTTTGTAATTGGATCCTCGAACTTCAGCTTCTTGCAGTTTGGTCCCTGCACTTCTGATAATAACACTTTATCCTCCACATTAATAACTTTTGCAGGGACAATACAAAATCACTCAAAATATCTCACAATTACAAAAATTTCTCACAAACTCACATTTTCATAGTTTACTCAAAATTACATCAAAACTAGCCTAAATTACATCAAAATAATAATAAAATGTCTAGAAAATTAGGGAAATAATATATATAAAATCCACCACATCAAATTCCCCCACGCTTAGACCATTACTCGTTCCTGAGTAATATCCTAACCCCACTCTAAGCACCGGTCTACACAGCGTAGCATGGGAGGAAAATGACCCCTAACCACCTCTAAACCACCAATCAAAAATCAACAAACTCAAATAACTCAATCACGTACTCGGAGAATGGAACTCCGCTCCTTATCACTCCAAAATAACAATGATAACAGTGGTACCAACGGCCTTAGCTCGACCCCACTCCAAAGATGCAAAAACGGGACATCCAAGCTAAGGCCCACACATCAAAAAGCTCGGGGGAACTACAATGTCCTAATTTTCCCCCACGCTTATCTCACACTACAATCTCCCTCATAAACTAAAGTTTTCTGTATGCTTTATAATTAAGCACAAACTTTACCTCGTAACAAAACACCTGCTCCCCCTTATATCTCCAGAAATGAACGAGAATTTCTAACCTAACGCCTCTAAACCAAACCTCCTACGCCAATAATAATTAATCCTACCCTAGGCTCCAATCCTCCCTTATGTCTTCCACCGGTGATATAAATAATAGAAAGTGTTTCACCACTCACCTTTTTCCTAGGTGCCGTTTCCGGTTTTCACCTAGACTCTCATTTTTTTTTAAAGCACACCCTCTCCTTTTTCCTAAGTACCCTCTCGGGTTTTCACTTAGCCTCTCTTTTTTTTTTTTTTCAAAAACGAAAACAGACCTATACAACAACCAACATACACCCCACCCCCTCCCTAAATCTTGCATAGTCCCCTATGCATCATAACAGTATAATATAAGAAAGATAGGGGTAGGGATACCTCTCGGAGCTACTGAGGCGGCCTGAAATGGTAGTCCCATGGACCCTGGAGGCTTTGTCCAACGGGTGCTCTGTGCGATTGTATTGATTTCGAAACCGCCGACCTGTGAAACCCCGGCGATTGTTGAACCGCTGAAACCTTGTTGACCCTGTGGTGGACCATACCTAAGGTTCGGATGAACATTATTTGCCGCATTGTAATTGAACTGTGGCGGCCTCTGACCCTGTTGATTGAACCCTATTGCATTGACATCTACCACCTCATCCGTCTGAAGAGTAGGACAAGAATCCGTCGGGTGGGTTACATCATTGCATATACCGCAGGGATGAGGTTGTTGACCCAAAACCAATGTCTTCAATAGGCTCTTCACATCCGCCAACTCTGTCTTCAAATCACTTGTTGTATCACTCGATCCCGCTGCACTGACTTGTCTAACGCTAGACCTCCTCCCATGTGTCCTTGTGCTCTTGGCCAATTTCTCTATCAACTGCTCTACATCCCTGGTAGTTTTGTTCAGAATGCTACCTCCACAAGCAGAATCTATCCACCGTTTGTCCTGCACAGTCAAGCCTCCATAGAAGTACACAATAAGCTGCTCATCATCAAACCCATGATACGGACAACTTTTGCATAGCTTGTAGAACCGGTTGTGATAGTCATATAGTGATTCATCGGACCGCTGCTCCATATTACTGATATCCCTCTTCATGACATTGATCTGATCTAGAGGGAAGAACTCATCAAGGAATACCTCCTTCAAATCCTGCCAAGATGTAATGCTATTGGGTGGCAGGTGATAATACCATGGGATTGCCCCGTCCATTCCCCCCGTAACTCAGAAAACAATACCGCTTGCGGTTGCTCACTCCAGTTCAGAGCAATTCTTTGCCTTAACGTCCGAGGTGGGGGAGGTGGATTGGGATTGCCCCGTCCATTCCCCCCATTGTTCACAACCTCCGGTTCGAGATCACCCATGCCGTTATTATTATTCCTCCCGCTCCGCTGCAAATTTCTCCTGTACCTGAAATACCTTTCAATTTCTGGCACAAAAGGACTCACAACTTGATTAGCAGAACGAGTATGGACCATAAAAGGTTCCATACTACAGATAACAATAATAAAGCGCAATTATCAGAAAACAAGAAAAAGAAATAGATTAAGAACATAATAAGAGTGCAAACAAATAAAACCGTTCCCCGGCAACGGCGCCAAAATTTGATAGGACTAAAGTCGCAGGCCTACAAATTAAATACCAAGACTATACTCGGCTACAAAAACTGCAGCTAGGACAAGTCCAGGGTCGATCCACTGAAGAACGATTATTTGATTGCACAATTGTCACTTGACAAGATTGGGGGTTTGTTTGGTTTTAATTAAATTCCTAAAACAGAAATTAAGATAACTAAGTTGTAAAAACGATTAAAGGCAAGCACTTCAGATTTGTTTCCATCCCCGTTTATCAATTCAATATCATTGGCACAATTTCTTTCCCTTCCTCCCTATTCACTTGATCCGGAATATATTTCAATCCCTATTTCTTTCTTATTAATGGTTATAAGCAGTGACACACTCACCTATTCCCCTAATCAATACCTAAACCTAACTGACACAGTCTAGATTCACAATATTGATTGATGAAGCTTTAAGAAATTAAGATCAAGAATTTCACTATTCTTTTGCAATTAGATCAAAACCTAGTTTTACCCCCTTTTTAATTTACCACGACACGTGCATAAATCTCAAAGATGCTACTTGTGAAAAACCCTAATCTGACACAGACTTAAGATTAAACTAGCATAAAATCAATTAAAACAAGTAAAACTATGAATAGGGATTCAGAAATAAAGAAATCAATACCTCAATTGAATTAAACAAACGGTTCGGGATTCAAATCCGAAGCAAAGAGTTTAGTTCTCCATAAAAACTGTTGAAATCTTTAAGGAATAATGATAAAAAGTCTAACCCTCATAATGAAGTAAAAACAAGTATTTATACTTGTTCCCCCAAATAACAATACTAAAAACCTAGAAGAAAACTAAAAAGAAAAAGGAAAAGAAAATAATAATAATAATAATAATAATAATAATACATATTCCTCAAATCCACGCGCCTGCTAATGCTTCCAATTTCCTTGGTCAAACCAATCCATCCTCGGTCCACGTGACTCCAATGACCAGTCACAGAATTAATTTTGGAAACTTGAATTGGATTGCCCAATGCACTAATACTAAGATATCCCTTTTCAAATTAAATTGATTTTCCAAATCTCTTCACACACACACACGTGCCACCATCTTTTTTTTCAAATTCTTCATATCCACTTTGGTCCTCGAAATTCTGCTTCTTTGTAATTGGATCCTCGAACTTCAGCTTCTTGCAGTTTGGTCCCTACACTTCTGATAATAACACTTTATCCTCCACATTAATAACTTTTGCAGGGACAATACAAAATCACTCAAAATATCTCACAATTACAAAGATTTCTCACAAACTCACCTTTTCATAGTTTACTCAAAATTACATCAAAACTAGCCTAAATTACATCAAAATAATAATAAAATGTCTAGAAAATTAGGGAAATAATATATATAAAATCCACCACATCAAATTCCCCCACGCTTAGATCATTACTCGTTCCTGAGTAATATCCTAACCCCACTCTAAGCACCGGTCTACACAGCGTAGCATGGGAGGAAAATGACCCCTAATCTCCTCTAAACCACCAATCAAAAATCAACAAACTCAAATAACTCAATCACGTACTCGGAGAATGGAACTCCGCTCCTTATCACTCCAAAATAACAATGATAACAGTGGTACCAACGGCCTTAGCTCGACCCCACTCCAAAGATGCAAAAACGGGACATCCAAGCTAAGGCCCACACATCAAAAAGCTCGGGGGAACTACAATGTCCTAATTTTCCCCCACGCTTATCTCATACTACAATCTCCCTCATAAACTAAAGTTTTCTGTATGCTTTATAATTAAGCACAAACTTTACCTCGTAACAAAACACCTGCTCCCCCTTATATCTCCAGAAAAGAACGAGAATTTCTAACCTAACGCCTCTAAACCAAACCTCCTACGCCAATAATAATTAATCCTACCCTAGGCTCCAATCCTCCCTTATGTCTTCCACCGGTGATATAAATAATAGAAAGTGTTTCACTCACTCACCTTTTTCCTAGGTGCCGTTTTCGGTTTTCACCTAGACTCTCATTTTTATTTTTTTTTGTTTTTAAGCACACCCTCTCCTTTTTCCTAAGTGCCCTCTCGGATTTTCACTTAGCCTCTCTTTTTTTTTTTTTTTTTTTTTTTTCAAAAACGAAAACAGACCTATACAACAACCAACATACACCCCACCCCTCCCTAAATCTTGCATAGTCCCCTATGCATCATAACAGTATAATATAAGAAAGATAGGGGTAGGGATACCTCTCGGAGCTACTGAGGCGGCCTGAAATGGTAGTCCCATGGACCCTGCTGACTGGAGCTGCTGTCCAACAGGTGCTCTGTACTGATTGTATTGATTTCCCTAAAACCGACCCCGCGAAACCCGCGATTGTTGAACGCCGCTGAAACCTTGTTGACCTGTGGTGGACCATACCTAAGGTTCGGATGAACATTATTTGCCGCATTGTAATTGAACTGTGGCGGCCTCTGACCCTGTTGATTGAACCCTATTGCATTGACATCTACCACCTCATCCGTCTGAAGAGTAGGACAAGAATCCGTCGGGTGGGTTACATCATTGCATATACCGCAGGGATAAGGTTGTTGACCCAAAACCAATGTCTTCAATAGGCTCTTCACATCCGCCAACTCTGTCTTCAAATCACTTGTTGTATCACTCGATCCCGCTGCACTGACTTGTCTAACGCTAGACCTCCTCCCATCTGTCCTTGTGCTCTTGGCCAATTTCTCTATCAACTGCTCTGCATCCCTGGTAGTTTTGTTCAGAATGCTACCTCCACAAGCAGAATCTATCCACCGTTTGTCCTGCACAGTCAAGCCTCCATAGAAGTACACAATAAGCTACTCATCATCAAACCCATGATACGGACAACTTCTGCAGAGCTTGTAGAACCAGTTGTGATAGTCATATAGTGATTCATCGGACCGCTGCTCCATATTACTGATATCCCTCTTCATGACATTGATCTGATCTGGAGGGAAGAACTCATCAAGGAATACCTCCTTCAACTCCTGCCAAGATGTAATGCTATTGGGTGGCAGGTGATAATACCATGTATTCGCGTTATTCTTAAGAGTAAAGAAAAACACCCTTAGTAATAACTGCTCAAGAGGCAAAGCAGCCGGTCTCATACTCTTGCAAATCTGCACAAACTGGGCAATGTGTTGATTCGGATTCTCCCCTGGTATCCCATTAAAATGGGGCAACTGGTTCAATAACCCCGGCTTTAATTCAAACGTAATCCCAGCCGGTAACTCAGGAAACAATACCACTTGCGGTTGCTCACTCCAGTTCGGAGCAATCCTTTGCCTTAACGTCCGAGGTGGGGGAGGTGGATTGGGATTGCCCCGTCCATTCCCCCCATTGTTCACAACCTCCGGTTCGAGATCACCCATGCCGTTATTATTATTCCTCCCGCTCCGCTGCAAATTTCTCCTGTACCTGAAATACCTTTCAATTTTTGGCACAAAATGACTCACAACTTGATTAGCAGAACGAGTATGGACCATAAAAGGTTCCACACTACAGATAACAATAATAAAGCGCAATTAACAGAAAACAAGAAAAAGAAATAGATTAAGAACAGAATAAGAGTGCAAACAAATAAAACCGTTCCCCGACAACGGCGCCAAAATTTGATAGGACTAAAGTCGCACGCCTACAAATTAAATACCAAGACTATACTCGGCTACAAAAACTGCAGCTAGGACAAGTCCAGGGTCGATCCACTGAAGAACGGTTATTTGATTGCACAATTGTCACTTGACAAGATTGGGGGTTTGTTTGATTTTAATTAAATTCCTAAAACAGAAATTAAGAAAACTAAGTTGTAAAAACGATTAAAGGCAAGCACTTCAGATTTGTTTCCGTCCCCGTTTATCAATTCAATATCATTGGCATAATTTCTTTCCCTTCCTCCCTATTCACTTGATCCGGAATATATTTCAATCCCTATTTCTTTCTTATTAATGGTTATAAGTAGTGACACACTCACCTATTTCCCTAATCAATACCTAAACCTAACTGACACAGTCTAGATTCACAATATTGATTGATGAAGCTTTAAGAAATTAAGATCAAGAATTTCACTATTCTTTTGCAATTAGATCAAAACCTAGTTTTACCCCCTTTTTAATTTACCACGACACGTGCATAAATCTCAAAGATGCTACTTGTGAAAAACCCTAATCTGACACAGACTTAAGATTAAACTAGCATAAAATCAATTAAAACAAGTAAAACTATGAATAGGGATTCAGAAATAAAGAAATCAATACCTCAATTGAATTAAACAAACGGTTCGGGATTCAAATCCGAAGCAAAGAGTTTAGTTCTCCATAAAAACTGTTGAAATCTCTAAGGAATAATGATAAAAAGTCTAACCCTCATAATGAAGTAAAAACAAGTATTTATACTTGTTCCCCCAAATAACAATACTAAAAACCTAGAAAAAAACTAAAAAGAAAAAGGAAAAGAAAATAATAATAATAATAATAATAATAATAATAATAATAATAATAATAATAATAATAATACATATTCCTCAAATCCACGCGCCTGCTAATGCTTCCAATTTCCTTGGTCAAACCAATCCATCCTCGGTCCACGTGACTCCAATGACCAGTCACAGAATTAATTTTGGAAACTTGAATTGGATTGCCCAATTGAAATTATCCGGATCCGAGAGGTAGCGCAATCGCGCCCCGGCATCTGGCATTTCCCCGCTTTGCAGCGTTTTCGGTTGGAGGTGTCTCGCCGTTTGTTTTCGCATTTGTAGAGACGCCACGCCGTTTTTATTAAGCCCAAAACATTGAAAAAGGGCATCAGTTTAAAGATAATTTTAAACTGTTTTTGTGTGATGAGATTTTGAGTTCGGAGGTCAGATGACTCATCGGGAAGAGAATATTAGAATATTAGAGCTCACCCGAGTCGCCTCGTAAAACGAGTCTTTCGGATACCCCTAATATCCTTTAAAATGTTGTGTGTGTGTGTGTGTGCTTTTAAAAATGCATGCTGTGTCGGATGTCTACATTGTACACTACGTATTGAAATGTATTGAAATAGTGTAGGAAGGAAGCCTTACCAATGTTGGTTCGTGTCTGTCTTCCGCTGAGGAATAGTGTTTGAGGTCGGAGTAGCGTTCCGGTACGGATCGGGATTGCTTTGGGAGGGACCGGTTGTCTGCGGACAGAGTTTCGGCGTGAGTTGATGTTGCAGGCTGCGTTCGGGCAGAGGTTCGGCGTGCGTGGGGATCGTCGAGATCACTCGGGCAGAGTTTCGGCGTGCGTGGGGATCGCAGGGATCACTCGGGCAGAGGTTCGGCGTGGTTTGGGATTGCCGGTTTGACTCGGAAAGAGCCGGGACACCGTGGAAAGACCAGGCAAGGCCTCGGAGTACCACGAGGGGCCTCAGAGTACCTCGAGAGTGCCTCGGGGCAGCGCGGGAGCGTCGCGGGAGCGCTCGGAGAGGCTTCGGAGCACCACAAGGGAGCTCGGAAGGCCTCGGAAGGATCCGAAAGGGGCCGAGAGTGCCTCGAGAGGACTTAGAGGGGAAGCCAGAAGGCTTAGGGAGGAAGAGAGAAGTGGGAGGTGTGTGAAAATGAGGAGGGGGAGCCCTCTATTTATAGTGCCAGATTTGGTGCAAGAAGGTCCGTACGGACCTCCCTGGTAATCCAGAATTTTGGTTTTCCTCGATTTGAGGGAATCTGTGATGATGGTGAATATTCTGCAATTATGATATCCCCTGAGCAATAAGGTCCGTACGGACCAACTTGACATGCAAAGAGGTCCGTACGGATCAACTCTGCAGGAGGGTAATCATTTTCCCCGGGATTTGAGGGAATATTGTGGACTTTAAGAGGATTCAGTAATTATTAAAGCAAAGAGGTCCGTACGGACCATGTATGCTTTTCCAATTTCCTGAAAATTTCCAAAAGGTCCTTTTGTCCCTTTTTATCCCAGGAAGGCTCCTCCCTTGGTTTGGCTGGGGGTTTTGAGAGGATTTTGAGTGCCAGAGGTCGTCGAGACTGCGTTGATGAGTCTGCGGTGTGTTCCCGTGTGCTTGAAAGGGGGTGATCCAGATTGGGGTACTTACAGAAGCCCCTCGACGACGTCACTTATGAAAGAAGTGGGGTCGCCAATAAGATAAGGGTCCTAATCTGGATCGCGTGCTGGGAGATAAAGTGACCGGGGAGGTCAGTGTGAGGACGTGGTGGTGTCCTATTGTGTGACCGTTTAGGCCGCAGGGCCGGACCCCGTGATAGGATTCCTACGTATCCTCGGCGGGAATCAAGCCTCGGTCGTAGTTCGGGTAGGGTGAGTGTTTTGTGAGTGCGGGCGTGGTAGTGCCCTCGAAGTGTCGTGTGATCGCCGAGGTCGGTGGTAAGGACGTGGTGGTGTCCCGGGGGTGACCGCATAGGTCGATGGCTGGACCCTGTGATAGGATTCCTACGTATCCCTGGCGGGAATCAAGCCTGGTCGTAGTTCAGAGGTCGTGAAATTGTGAGTGCGGGCGTGGTGGTGCCCTGAAGTGTTGTGTGACCGCCGAGGTCAGTGGTAAGGACGTGGTGGTGTCCTAAAATGTGGTGACCGCCGAGGTCAATTGTGAGGACGTGGTGGTGTCCTGGGATGGAAATTTTACGATTTTCCTAATCGGGTGGTTTAAGGCCTTCTGGGCCGGTGATAGTGATTTGGGAGGTTTATACGGTCTTCCGGACCGAGTGGTTTAAAGCCTTCCGGGCTGGAGATAGTGATGGGGGAGGTTTATACGGTCTTCCGGACCGAGTGGTTTAAAGCCTTCCGGGCTGGAGATAGTAGTTTGGCTGATTTATACAGTCTCCCGGACTGAGTGGTTTAAAGCCTTCCGGGCTGAAGATAGTGATGGGGGAGGTTTATACGGTCTTCCGGACCGAGTGGTTTAAAGCCTTCCGGGCTGGAGATAGTGATGGGGGAGGTTTATACGGTCTTCCGGACCGAGTGGTTTAAAGCCTTCCGGGCTGGAGATAGTAGTTTGGCTGATTTATACAGTCTCCCGGACTGAGTGGTTTAAAGCCTTCCGGGCTGGAGATAGTAGTTTGGCTGATTTATACAGTCTCCCGGACTGAGTGGTTTAAAGCCTTCCGGGCTGAAGATAGTAATTTGGCTGATTTATACAGTCTCCTGGACTGAGTGGTTTAAAGCCTTCCGGGCTGGAGGTAGTATGAGGACTTGAATCATCTTCTGGTTGCAGTTTGCCATGCGTGAGGACTTGAATCGTCTTCTGGCTGCGGTTTGCCATGCGTGAGGACTTTGAATCGTCTTCTGGCTGTGGTTGTGCCATGCGTGAGGACTTTGAATCGTCTTACTGCGGTTGTGCCATGCGTGAGGACTTTGAATCGTCTTCTGGCTGCGATTGTACCATGCGTGAGGACTTTGAATCGTCTTCTGGCTGTGGTTGTGCCATGCGTGAGGACTTGAATCGTCTTCTGGCTGTGGTTGTGCCATGCGTGAGGACTTTGAATCGTCTTCTGGCTGCAGTTGTGCCATGCGTGAGGACTTTGAATCGTCTTCTGGCGGTGGTTGTGCCATGCGTGAGGACTTGAATCGTCTTCTGGCTGTGGTTGTGCCATGCGTGAGGACTTGAATCGTCTTCTGGCTGTGGTTGTGCCATGCGTGAGGACTTGAATCGTCTTCTGGCTGCGGTTTGCCATGCGTGAGGACTTGAATCGTCTTCTAGCTGCGGTTTGCCATGCGTGAGGACTTGAATCGTCTTCTGGCTGCGGTTTGCCATGCGTGAGGACTTGAATCATCTTCTGGCTGCGGTTTTCCATGCGTGAGGACTTGAATCGTCTTCTGGCTGCGGTTGTGGAGGCATGACTGCCTTGACATGTGAGAAGTGCGATTGGCTCACGTTTTGTCTGTTGGAGAAAAGGGTGGACTTATGATGACTGCCGGTGTTCATCTGTTGGGGGTCATTGGGGCCTTGTAGGGGCTTTTCCTGCTGAGAAGGTGACGTCGGGCTTACTTTGATGGCCGGTGCTTGCGTTGTCGTTGAGCGTTTTGGAGGCGTTTTGTGCCTTGAGATTTGTGCTGGGAGGTGTTGGCTCCTTCTTGCGCTTGTTTTTCCGTTGAGTGGGCGAGGTTCGGGCTTACATTGACGGCCGGTGCTGGGGATATGTAGTCTTGTACGACTTCCTTTTGACTTGCTGGGGAAGGAGCTCGGGCTTACTTTGATGGCCGGTGCTTGCGTTGTCGTTGAGCGTTTTGGAGGCGTTTTGTGCCTTGAGATTTGTGCTGGGAGGTGTTGGCTCCTTCTTGCGCTTGTTTTGCCGTTGAGTGGGCGAGGTTCGGGCTTACATTGACGGCCGGTGGTTGAATTGCCGTTGAGTGGGCGAAGTCCGGGCTTACACTGACGGCCGGTGGTTGAATTGCCGTTGAGTGGGCGAAGTCCGGGCTTACACTGACGGCCGGTGCTGGGGATATGTAGTCTTGTACGACTTCCCTTTGACTTGTTGGGGAGGAGCTCGGGCTTACTTTGATGGCCGGTGCTTGTTTGCTGGGGATGCGTGACCTTTTAGGGGCTTTTTCTGCTGGGAAAGTGCCTTCGGACCTGTTTTGAGGGCCGGTGCTTGAGTTGCCGTTGAGCGTTTTGGAGGCGTCTCGTGCCTTGATATTCGTGCTGGGAGGTGTTGGCTCCTTCTTGCGCTTGAATTGCCGTTGAGTGGGCGAGGTTCGGGCTTACATTGACTGCCGGTGCTTGAATTGCCGTTGAGTGGGCGAGGACCGGTCTTACACTGACGGCCGGTTCTTGAATTGCCGTTGGAGTGGGCGAGGTTCGGGCTTACATTGACTGCCGGTGGTTGAATTGCCGTTGGAGTGGGCGAAGTTCGGGCTTACACTGACTGCCGGTTCTTGAATTGCCGTTGGAGTGGGCGAGGTCCGGTCTTACATTGACGGCCGGTGCTTGAATTGCCATTGGAGTGGGCGAGGTCCGGTCTTATTGTGACTCAATAGTGTTTATATATATATATATGTTACACTATTTGAGGTTTAAACATGAGTAATTGTACCATGTTCAATACTGTTAAACATGAGTAATTGTACCATGTTATATATTGTTATCCCTATGTGTGGATTTGACTTCAAGTAACTGTTATGTGCTTGAATGTGATATGTGTTTGATATCAGCTGATATTTCGGGGGTATAATGGAATACGACCACTTATGAGAAGTTGTACCATAAGGTGCTCGGCTTTCATTATACCTGTGTCCGTTTCCACCCCACTGTGGCCACAGTTTAGGGCTCAGTTACTATGGATATGCCTAAGCAGTTCATAGGATACTGATACCTTATATGGTTTCCTAAAAAATGGGTCTTGTAAGGCGTGAATATGCCTAAGCAGTTCACAAATAAAATGGGTTTCAATCCCAATGTAGTACGACTTATTGTTCAGACGGGAAAAGGTAAGGTCAGGTAACATAAGGTGTTTACTGCTTTCCAAATGTGATATTATGCAACTTGTTTATGTGTTGCATTCTTATATGGCATATTACTGCATGCATAATAGCTTACTGAGATTATTTCTCACCCCTTCTCCCTTTAATTTTTTAGTTTCAACCGAGACAGGTAGACCAGATCGGTGAGGCCGAAAAAGATTTTGGACCGTCTTTTGGGTTGTCCGGGTATGGTTAGTGTTTGGGGAGTTGGGATTGAGGTGTAATTGTTATTATACTGGGAAAAAGTTGTGTATAAGTTTTATAAATATTTTCAGTTGTAATGTGGTAAATTAAAACATGTTATGGTTTGGTTTAAAGCATGTTGAAATCACCTCCTAGTGGTAGTGGAGAGGTCATGTCCTTTTGTTTTTAAAAGTTTATCTTTCAAATTAATTAAATAAAATTTTTTAATTTAATAGGAGGTGGTTTGGGGACTCTCCCGCTAGGGCACGAGTTTATAGGTCTCGGGATTGGGGAGGCCCCACAAGGGTAATTAGGTTAATTTAAAGACATTAATTATTTTCTTGATTAGTTGATTTGAAACAAACTAATATTCTAGAACCATCCATGGTTTGAAGGAAAAATGGGCTTGTTGAAGTGTTTTATGCACTTCAACCTTTATATATATATATATATATATTTAAGTTTCTGCAATTTTTATATAGAAATTAAAAATAAAGAGCATATTATTTGACTATTTTAATATAGACAGTGTAAAGATAAAAATTACAAATATAAAATAAAATGTTAGATTAAAAAGGATAATTATAGAGATATTTTAATTTAAAAAAATTGTTCATAAGGCAAGTAATTTGAAGAAAATGTTGTAATGATCATAATTGATTATATTTTTTAATTAGTAAATTAAGTGGATAAGTAAATGTTGAAGTGAATATAATATTTCCTTCAAATATTTTCAGTACCTTCTCAAATTGTCCAAGGATAATTATGTGATTTTCCAAAAAATGTAGTGAAAGAGTAAAATTTATAGTGGTAATAGCCCTTCTCGTTTATTTATTAATCTATTTTTTATACTCTCTCCATCCTTAATTAATGTCCAAATTTACTTTGAGGACATTTACCAAAATGATAAATGTAAGCATCTTTTGTAACATAATTACATAAAATCTCTTAGGTCCGTTTGGATACACATAATTAGAATTGAATTGGAATCACAATTTTATGGATATGAATTTCAACATATTTAAATTCCATAGAGCTTTAATTCTATTGTTTGGCTAATCTATAGAATTCCATTAGAATTGATTTACAATTCCAATTCTATTGTTTGGATACACATGCAGTCTAACGGAAATGAATTTGTCACTTAGGCTCCATTTGTTTAGCGTAAAACATCTCCCGGGAAATGATTTCCTGCAAAATGTTTTCCGAAAAATGAAAACGTTTTCCGAAAAATGAGATAAACATGTTCTTGACTGTTTGGTAAGGAAAATATTTTTCGAAAAATGTTCGATTGAGTTGACTACAAATTTACCCACCCCACTCACCACCACCACTCCCACGCTACTCACCACTACAACCCCCCGCCCCCCTCCCCCCGTCGGGTCAAAAAATAAATCATTTTAATTTTATTTTAACAACTCCCCACCCCTGCCCCTGCCCCCACCTCCACCTGAAGATGAACATTATGGGCCGAAGCCCATGGGCAGCTCGCTGGCCTGTTATTCGTCGGCCCATGGCCTGCCAGGCCCGCCTCAATAACCCGCCAAGCCCAGCCCGTCCTTTGCAGCAGGCCGGATCATGTATATGTTAAACGGGCTGGGCCAAGCCCGCAGTCTTTTCTGGCCCGCTCAGCCCGTTTCGCCAATCCGTCATAATTCTGCCTAGATTTTGAAATTAATTTGTAATTTTAGCCAAAATGAGAGTGATGCGATTTGAACTTGGGACCTTTGCATATGAAAAATAACTCTTTTTAAAAATACTTTCTATTAATTTTGTGTCAAGTTTAAAAATACTTTCTATTAATTTAAATTAAATTCGAAATTTATTACTTTAAATAATTATAAAAAATAACTTGCTTTTCTATTATAATTTAAAGTAGCTTAGAAATAACTCTTTTTAAAAAATAATTATTTTAAAATATATTATTAAACGAAAGTATATACTTATTGAGTATTGAATAATATTAAATTTTCATTTCACAATATTATTAGATATAGTATAGTTAGATAAATATTTAAATGTTTTTGACAATAATTTATTGAAGAAAGTAAATTTTAACTTTTAAATTTTAATTACTTTATTCAATAAATATAAGCATGACAGATTTATTTTCTTGAATTAATAATAAAATTTGGATTCTTCAACTAAAGTTATCCTTAGTCCAGTGGTAAGCCTCCTATTGCCACTTCAAACAACCCAGGTTCAAATCCCCCCTTCCCCTATTAATATTTTGAAAAAAAAAATGGGTAAAGCCCGCCCAAACTCGCCAACCCAGCCAGACGGGCAAATGGTGCGGGCCGGACATTAGGTAAACGGTCGAGCCGAGCCGGGCCGGGCTTGGCCCGTGGGCAAGTAGGCAGCAAGCTGGGCTTGTCCGTCAAGTCCGCGGGCGTGTCTCTGGCGGGCCGGGCCTGGCCGGGCTGCCCACATGTTCATCTTCACCTCCACCCCCCTTGGGTAAAAAAAAAATCATTTTAAATTTATTTTAACAACTTTCCACCCTGCACTCCCCCCCCCCCGTCGGGTAAAATAAATTAATCATTTTAAATTTAATTGCAAAATGTTTTTCGAAAAATGATTAATTTTATTTTACCCAACGGGGGGGGGGGGGAGGGAGGGGTGGTGAGTGGAGTGGGGAAAGAGTTGTTAAAAATAAATTTAAAACGATTAATTTTTTTTTTTGACTCGACCGGGGGGGTATGGCAGGGGGAAGGTGGCAGGGGGTGGTGAGTGGAGTGAGGGAGGAGTTGTTAAAAATAAATTTAAAATGATTAATTATTTTTTTTGACTCGAGGGGGGGTGGGTGAGTGGGTGAGTGGATTGGGGGAGGAGTTGTTAAAAAAATGATTAATTTTTTTTTACCCGACGAGGAGGGGGAGGGGGTGGGTTGGGGTGGTAGGTGGCAGGGGGTGGTGAGTGGAGTTGGGGAGGAGTTGTTAAAAATAAATTTAAAATGATTAATTTTTTTTTACTCGACGGGGTGGGGGGGTGGGGGTGGGGCGGTGATGGGGATGGGATAGAGGTGATTGATGTGAGGTGGGTTTGGGAAAGATGGAGACGAGGAACCAGCGACCTAAAAAATTTTTTTCGATAGTTTCGAATTGGTGTAGAATTGGTTTTTTAATTTTTTATTTTAACTATGAAATTGATTTTATGGAATTAGGCTATTAGAATTATAATTCAATTTCAGTTTTATCCCTCATTTTAGCATTTAAACAGCAGAATTGAAATTTTATACTCCAATTCCAATTTCAAATTATAAAATTGGTGTACCCAATCATACCTTTAATAAATTCACAATATTGCCTCGCGAAGTCTAAGAAAATTAAACTTATTGCATAGTGAGAAAGAATTTAGTAAATAGGTGGAAGGTGATGATTGTGTGTCCATAGTAAATAGGTCATATTGGTGACGGATTTGAGATGCGGATCTGGTCATGATATCATGTACTCCCTCCGTTCCACCTCAAGATTTCACTTTGAGGTTTATATGATTTTTAAGAATTTTTTTTTAAAGTGGATAAAAAATTTGAGGAGAGAGAATATAAAAGTTAAATGTGTGGTAGGGAATAGGAGAGATAATGTAAAAGTTAAAAATATTTAATAGGAGAGAGAATGAGTGGGAGGAATAGTAAGTTAATGATTGATTTTTTTGTAAATATGTTAACTTTATAAGGGTATAATGAATGATTTTTTTGTAAATATATGGAGATGATAAGGGTATAAATATATGAAAAACTTTTCATTTAATGAAGAGAACCTTGAGGTGGGATGACCCAAAAGGGAAAGGTGGAACCTTGAGGTGGGACGGAGGGAGTAAGTTTTTTTTTCTTTCTCATTTCCATCAACTTAATCCATAATTAAATACATTTTCCATCCTTACATGATTTTAATTTTTTTTGCAATTTTTTTTTGTCATTCACTTGTTTAAATATTAATTTTTTGTAAATAAAATGATCGATGAAAAGAAATTTGGTAAAAAAAAAATATAGAGACAAAGTTTTTTAAAGAAAATATATATTCATATTGAGACAATCTTTTTGTTTATATTGGACACCGATAAAAGAAATATTAATCATCTTAATCTATAACTATATAATGAGGCAAGTGCAAGCATCCATTTTCCCGCTCAAAATAAGGGTAAACAAGTAATTTGATGTCCAATCATATTTATAATTACAATGCTTTAGAATGATATTTTAATATTCTATTCTCTCTTCCCTACTTTCATTCTCTCTCCCCCCCCCCCTCTCTCTCTCTCTCTCTCTATATATATATATATATATATATATATATATATATATTTTTCCCATTCCCCAATTATTCTCTCTCTAACACACGCTCTCTCTCAAGAACTCTCACTACAACAGCCGACCATCCATCTTCACCTTCACCTTCATCTTCATCTATTCTGGCCATCTTTCACTACAATTTTAATTTTGAGTTTGTTTTTTTAGATTTTGATTTAGTTCATGATTGATTTGCATGTTTAGTGAATTCCAAATCAAATCTCTGCTCGAACCCTAACAAAAAAGTTCGAATTGTTGCCAAAATTCGAGGTTTTACCCCTCGTGAATCCCAATCATCCAAGTCATGGATTTCAATTTCCAAGTCTAACCAATCCGATCGAGTCGTCGTCTCCTTCACTGGTGATAACCAAACAAGGTTCGTTCTGTCCTTTTCCTTTTTTTAATTTCTGTAATTATGTATATTTGTGCTCGGAAAACAGAAACTCCTCAACCCTAATTTTACCCCTTTGATATATACTGCACTTGACTTTGTCTTGGGTAAATGATTCAGATTATTTATTGTTTGTTCAGCTTTTATCCAATCATGAGTAAGAAATAGGTAGCACTCCTGGTAAAAGTGTGCAAAACTAGAATTCTGTTTGTACAAGTACGCGATCTCCGTGGATAAAATTAGAACCGACCTTCACTTTGATACACTATGGGATTTTCAGGAAATCTTAGCTATAATCTGTTGTGCATTCCTCGCATAGAAGTTTGTAATCTGTTTGTTCATGTTTTCCATTTCTTAGTCTTGAAAATCCTCAAAGTTCAATATGTAATGGTTGCCATTTCCCTCCACCTCTATTGTTCTTTAATATGCATCGGGAATAAAATAGACTCTGGTACTACACATGGCGGTCAGACTTCAGCTGTGCTAAAGTTTTGCAATTCTATTATGGTCTTGTAATAATATTTTTTTTTTGCTAGCAGTCGAAAAGATGTGTATGAAGTGGATCATTGCTATGAACAAAATGAGGGTATGGATCTAATCTTCTCTAGGGAGATCAAGCCTTTGATTCCTAATGTTTTGAATGGCAAGAAAGCAACATTTATAGGATTTGGTGCTAGAGGCAGCAGGAAAACTTATGCAATTCAAGTGAGTTTACGGCTTTATCATAACTATCACCATTAATTTTGGTTCCATTGAACTGGGTGATAATTTTTAAGTGATATTATTTGGAATGCGTGAATTAACTGTTGTTTGATGTCCAATGAAAGGGGTCCGATGAGAATCCAGATTTGGCAACACTGACAGTAACTGAAATACTCTCAAGGGCAGAAGAGGCTGGAAAGTTTGTCACAATATCTGTTTACGAGGCATTTCAGGAGCATGTTTATGATATTCTAGATCCCAGTCGTCCAGAGATTCAAGTACTGGAAAATGCTCAAGGCAAAATAAAACTTAAAGGACTTTCTGAGGTACATTATCTAGGTCTAATTATGAACTATGTTTTTCATTCAATAGTTGTTCTTCTCTTTGCAGTCGTTCTCTAACACTGTTGAAAAAATGGCAAAATGGGTTTTCGACAAGTTAAAAGGTATGCACTTAATTTTAAGTGCTGCACTCATTTTAAACTGGAAGGAATTATTGGCCTCCAATTTTAACATTACTGACACTGAACAGGATCATGCCTTCACGCTGAGCTGAATTATGCAAAGAGTTTTTTCGATCTCTTTTTTTTTTTTGTGAGTGTGTGTACACAAACTTCAAATGATGATTATAGTGTCTAAATCCGAGCAAGAGAAAAGTGGTAGATGGTTGGGCAAGAATGCATTATCATTTACCTGTCATTTATGAAAATTCTATTTAGTACTCCCTCCTTCTCAAAGTGAATGTCCAAAAAAAAATTCAAATTTGCTCTATCAAGAGTAATTTGAACATTCATTTTGTGACGGAGGAAGTATACTTACATTCACATCATCTGACGAAGTTCCATTTTAAAAATTTATGTGCTTGAATGAAGGTCCGAGTTACATAATCCCATTTGTATCTTTTCGACTTTCTTCCTCTATTTTCACTATTTTCTTTCATTTCTCTCTCTCTCTCTCTACCAATCACCACCATCTATCACCACCGCTATCAATTTTATACTACTTTATTTTAATCTTTGTGCATAAAAAGTTGGTCTTACTTGTGATGGGACGGAGGGAGTATATTCAATGTGCAACTCCTGAACATTTACTCACATTCTATAAGTTAATTAAATATAAATCAGGAAAATAATGGATCCATTGTCCATTATTTTCATTTTCCAACATTTCTTTTCTTTGTTGGCTTCTCTTCCATGCTTTTGGTTGAACATAAAACTAACATTTTCAATTGATTATATTCTGTTTCATTGATTAGGGAGACTCAACAAGATATATTTAATGCCATGGGATCCATGTATGATGCAATACTGTTCATAGGAATTATCAATGGCACTGCTGTTCAACCAGTTGTTTCTGTTGAAAGGTTTGTTTCTTACAGAGAAAGAGCTGCAGGGATGTATTCTACTCTACCATTCGCGTTTGCTCAGGTGTGAATTTTGGCACCCTTTTCCCGTCTTTAGCATTTCATGTAAAAAACTCATTTTCCTTTGAGAACATGATGTAGAAATATTAACAAATAGAATATATACACTCCAATTCAATCACTATTCTCATTTTCTCTTATAAGAATTCTCACTTATAGTTTATGTAAGACTTTTTCAAAAACTACACTAATAAACTTTTACATCTTCAAATTATCCACATTAACTTTGAGTTTCAGTAAAAGTATAGTATAAGCTTAATTATCGGGGATATGAATGGAAGTCAGTTGTATCCTTAAAATGTGACATACTCTTGACGTTTTAAGCAATAGAATAATGAAAAGTACATCTCCTAAAGGAAGCTCCCAAAATGTACCATGCACAAGATTAAACAAACATCTTACTCCGTCCATCCCAAAATGAGAAAATTTTAATTTTTTTTAGACATTTATTTTGGAACAGAGGGAGTATTTTTTTTCTAGATTAATATTCTAGATCGGAGTGCAAAAACAGAGGCAAAAATAATAAAAAATTCCTCTCTCGTATTACCCTTCTATTAGGTCATTTGTTAGCATGATTCATTGGTACAGTTTTTCTTATGGTATTGTCTGTCCTTGGCTGATATTTTCGAATTGAAAACTTCGAATTTCAATTTGGGTATTTATTGTACAAAGGGCTGCAATATTTTTTATTTTTTTTTGCTATATCCAAAAGTCATTAAGCCTTTTTGCCTTTTCTCTTTTGTAGGGTGCCATTGAGTTCCCTTACGTGTTAGCACAGACACTTATTTACTGTGCCATCTTCTACTCCATGGGCTCATTTGAGTGGACGGCGGTGAAATTTATTTGGTATATATACATGTATTTCAGTATGCTCTACTTCACCTTCTACGGAATGATGACCACTGCTGTCACACCCAATCACAATGTGGCTGCCATCATTGGTGCTCCTTTTTATATGCTTTGGAACCTCTTCAGTGGCCTTATGATCCCTCATAAGGTAATGATTACATATACTTTTCTCGTAACAATTTAGATTCTTCCGCCTTGGTATACCAGGCCTTGAATTCATGCATGGGTTGAGAGAATATGGTCCACTCGTCATAATATTCCAAGTACTTAGCAGTTTACCTAGCTTGATATTAGCTGTTTTATACGTACTCAATTTTCCCGTGAGTCTACTGTCTACACAAGAAGACATAGGTGTTGCTATGGCAGCTGGACACCTAAAATATTTACTCTCTCTCTGTGGGTTGCTACTCCTTGAATTTGCTGTTGATTGTTACCGTGGTGTGTGAACTAGAAGCCAGAATTTGGGTGTTGATTGTTACCATGGTGTGTGAACTAGGAACCAATGGTGTGTGAACTAGGAGCCAATAGTTGTTGTGAGTGAAAGTGTGGTAGCATCACACTTAGCCAAGTCAAGAGGTTGACTTAATTATGTTTTGTTACTTTCTTTTATATTTTAATTATGTAAATATTTTTATTTATGTTCACTAACCTATTAACCGAAAATCTACTTGTGTTTAGTATTGTTTGGTTGTTTTATAGGACTCTCAAGGATAAGGATTAGAGTTAGAGGAGATTGAGGATCAAGCTCTTCTTCAATGATTATCCTTACCCATTGACCGTGTTCTACTTGGCTATAAATACAAGACCCAAAGTCAGTTTATACACACGGAAAAATACACTCTGAAAGGCTGAAGAAATATAGACTTGAGAGGAGTGTTTTTGTGAGAGAGTTCTCTTTGATTATTTTGTTATTCTCTTATTGTAATCGTTTTCAACATTGTTTTTAATAAGAGAAGTTTATTGTCTACAGCATATTGCTGTAGATAAGTGTTAATTCGTTGTCCATTTCTTTTCTGTTTTAATATTCCGCTGCATTTCACTGTTGTGCTAGTGCTGGTGCGATAGCATCAGGACTCACATCAGTCCTCTGTGCACTTCCTAGCCGCTCCATTTCTTTCAATTGGTATCAAAGCTCCACTCGACTCTACTGAGTGAGATCCAAGGAAGAGTGGTCATTATGGAAGGACACTTGAGTCAATACCGTCCCCCGGTTTTAGATGGAACTAACTATCCCATCTGGAAAGCTAAGATGCGTCTCTTCATCAAAGCAATTGATGAACGAGCATGGCTTAGTATTATTATTCCATGGTCCCCTCCTAAGGTTGAAATGACAAATAAAGAAGAAGATGGTGAAACCTCCGAAAAGGTGTATAGAATTAAACCTGAGGAAGAATGGACCACAGATGAGGTCACTAGTGCAAACTACAATTCCAAGGCTCTTGGTGCTATTTCAAGTCATGTGGATGAACACATGTTTAGACTTGTTTTAAACCAAAATATAGCAAAGAAAGCCTGGGATATTTTGCAAGCTCACTGTGAGGGTGATGATAGTGTCAAAGCCACTAGGTTGAGAATTCTCATGACCAAGTTTGAAAACTTGAGGATGAATGAGTACGAGGACATAAAAAGTTATTCTGCTAGAATAAGAGAGATTTCAAATGAATGTCTCTCACTTGGTGAGCCTATTTCAAATGCTAGACTAGTATGCAAAATGTTAAGGACTGCGTCATTTGATAAGTTCAACATTAAAATAGCCGCCATCAAGAAGCAAATGACACCGCAACCATGGCTCTAGATACTCTTGTGGGTAAGCTAACCATGTTTGAAATGAACATCTCTATTCAAAGAACAACATAAAGTGAAAGTGTTGCTCTTGCTCTCTTTCTAAAGCATCCTCAATTCCAAAAGAAATTGAGGAAATCTCAAATGAAATTGATATTTCAAACTTGGAAAATGAAGATGTTGCTTTTTTGACTAAAAAATTTACTTATTTTCTTAAAAATAAAAGAGACAACAAATTTCCTTCTAAGAAACCAACTAATTTTGATAAATCAAAAGAGGATAATGAAAGTTCTTTCAAGAAACCCACTAGTTTTTCTAAAAATAGATCGACACGGTTCGAGTGTAGGGCTGTAAAGGGTTTGGGCATTATGCAAATGAATGTGCCAATACTACGAAGAAAAAGGGGATGAGCCTAAGTGCTACCCTTAGTGATAGTGAGGACGAAGATGAATCGCTAAACTTAGCAATTATGGAAATCTCGCCTCCAAATCATGAACATCAATCGATGTAGCTTCGTATGTTATCACATCTACTATCACATCTTCGAATCTTTTATAAACTGTTATACCTCTTCGCTGAAACAAGTCCGAAAATGAAGAAGAAGATAATGAAGACTATAATGAGCTCTTTTGGATGCCTATCTTTGAACTATATGCCGATTGGGAAAAGCGTGTTGAAAAAATTCTTTGTCTTTGAAAAGGTAACTGAAAAACTCTCTACTGAATTATCTAAAGTTAAAGATGAACTGACAAATGTATCCATTGAAAATGATAAACAAAAAGATTCTATAGCCAAACTTGAAGTCATGCTCACTAAACGTGACATTGAGCTTGAGAAAACAAAAGCGAACTCACAGAGGCCAAGAAAACTTTTGAAAAACGAGAATCTTTGGAAAGGCAACTCTTGATGAGATTCTCAAAGTGAGCAAGTTTTCAAAAACAGGTCTTGGTTTTGAATCGAATTTTTTGAGAGAGGGAGAAAGTAGTTCCTCAAAACCTAAAACTTCTTATAATCAAAAATCATCAACCAAAAGAAAAAGATTTGTGTGCCATTACTGCTTCTTACCAGGTCATATAAGACCATTCTGTTACAAGAGGATTCGTGATGCGGGAAAGATGTTCCTCGGATGAGTGAACGAATGCTATCACATCACAACTCACATCGCCAAAAACCTGGTCAGTTCGTATGGGTTGAAAAGAAAAATATGGAATGCAAAGTAGTGTTTACCTCCCTCAAGAGCAGCATTGCTAGCTCTTGGTACTTCGATAGTGGGTGCTCAAGGCACATGACAGGTAATGCCGAATTTCTCACTGATTACGTCACTATCAAAGGAGGAAATGTAAATTATGGGGGAGGGGCACAAGGTAAGATTGTTGGAAAAGGTACTTTATGTGTAAATGACATGCCCAAGCTGAAAAATGTTTATCATGTAGAAGGACTGAAAGCTAATTTGATTAGTATAAGTCAACTATGTGATGACAATTTGCATGTCAATTTTGACAAAAATGAATGTAAAGTGTTTGATAACACTAATAAATGTTTGTTCACCGGAGTAAGGTCTCAGGATAATTGTTACAAATTTGGTGACAATTTGTCCTGCCTTAGCTCCAAAACTAATGAACTTGAATTGTGGCACCAAAAATTAGGGCATGCTAGCTATAGGAAAATAGAAGAATTAGTTAGGTTTGATCTTTGTTAAACACTTGCCTAAGCTTGACTTTAAACAACCTAATGTGTGGTCCGTGTCGTAAGGGGAAGCAAACCAAAGCTTCTCATCCAAAAAGTGGATCAAAGTTCACGTTTGAAATTTTAGAATTAATACATACCGATCTTATGGGACCAATTGAGGTTGAAAGCTAGGTAAAAGAAATATTCATTTGTCTGTGTAGATGATTTTTCTAGGTATACTTGGGTGCTTTTATTTAAAAGAAAAATCAGAAGCACTCAAAGTATTTAAAGTATGGTATAAAAAGGTGAAAACTTGTATGGGAAGAAAGTTATCAAAATTAAGTCTCGATCATGGAACTGAATATGAGAACACATTGTTCTCAAAGTTTTGTGATTCCAAAGGAATCACCCATGATTTTTCAGCCCCTAAAACTCCTCAACAAAATGGAGTTGCAGAAAGAAAAAATCGTACTTTACAAGAGATGGCCCGTGTAATGCTTAGTTCTAAGAACATCTCTAAACGATTTTGGGCTGAAGCTCTTAACACTGCATGTCATATGTAGGAAACAGAGTTTATCTTAGGTTGGATCAACCATGACCCCTTATGAAATACTCCTCGGTAAAAAACCTACTCTCAAGTACTTTCATGTCTTTGGTGCATATGCTATGTTCTAAATGATAGAGATTATCTATCTAAATTTGATTCCAAGAGTGACAAAGGCTGTTTTTCTTGGATATTCCACAAATAGTCGTGCATATAGGGTTTACAACCTAAGAACTAAAACTGTTATGGAATCAATTAATGTTACATTTGATGATACTGCTGATCTAAATATAAAATCTCTTGAAGATGATGTCTCAGATTGTATAGAGACAATGCAGGAAACTCAGAATCAACCGAACGTATGCAAAGAAAATGGATCTGCGAAAAAACGATGCGTGTGTACTAATGCAAGCACATCATCACCTACATCCGAGCAAACAAAATCTGGTGCCGAATCCGAAGATTCGAATGTGAAGAA
Organism: Adenophora triphylla var. japonica; assembly: GCA_022495995.1. Classification (NCBI taxonomy): domain Eukaryota; kingdom Viridiplantae; phylum Streptophyta; class Magnoliopsida; order Asterales; family Campanulaceae; genus Adenophora; species Adenophora triphylla. The sequence goes on along the minus strand of JAFEMH010002537.1, from coordinate 293,262 downwards.
GAAAAGTTAGATAGAACTAAAGACATACCCACAGATTACAGTGTAAAGAATCACCCAATATCTCAAGTAGTGATGTAAACGAAAAAATTAGCACAAGGGAGAAGCCTTCAGGTGGTCAACTACCGTGAGTTGGGCCGGGCTAAGCCGTGTTGAATCTCAAGTAAACAAGGTTAGTTCATGTTGTTTTGTTTCTAATATTGAACCAAAGAATGTCAGTAGAAGCCATGAAAGATGATAATTGGATTATTGCCATGCAAGAAGAACTAAATCAATTTGAGAAAAATGAAGTATGGACTTTAGTTCCTAGGCCTATAGGGGGAAATGTAATAGGAACCAAGTGGATCTATAAGAACAAAACTGATGAAAATGGTCAAATTACCGTAAATAAAGCTAGGCTTGTAGCCCAAGGTTACACCCAAGTAGAAGGAATAGATTTTGAAGAAACTTTTGCTCCTGTTGCTAGGATAGAATCAATTAGACTTTTACTTGCCATTGCTTGTTACTTGGACATCACTTTACATCAAATGGATGTTAAAAGTGCCTTCTTGAATGGTGTCCTAAATGAAGAAGCCTATGTTGAACAACCTAAGGGCTTCACTGATCCCCACTTTCCTGATCATGTTTATAAGCTTATAAAGGCCCTATATGGATTAAAACAAGCCCCTAGAGCTTGGTATGGGAGGCTAACTGAACATCTCATACAAATGGGATTTAAGAGAGGTGAGGTAGATAAAACCTTATTTATTTTACAAGAAAATGTAGGTATATTAGTGGCCCAAATTTATGTTGATGACATTGTATTTGGATCATCTTCCAAAGATATGTTAGACTACTTTGTCACAAGTATGACCACCACCTTTGAAATGAGCATGGTTGGTGAATTAACCTACTTTCTAGGACTTCAAATAAAACAAAATAAGGAAGGAATTTTTATATCTCAAAGTAAATATGCCAAAAACTTGGTTAAAAAATTCTCTCGACAATGCCTCTCACTTTAAAACTCCTATGGATCTTCCCAAAAGTTGTGCAAAGATGAAAATGGTGAGGATGTACACCCCACCTTATATAGAAGCATGATTGGAAGTCATTGTTGTACCTTTCAAAGAAGTCGCCCGTACATCATGTTTAGTGCTTCTGTTGTGTGCTAGATATCATCAAGCTTGCCCCAAATTATCCCCACCTTAAAGCCGTAAAAGAATTATTAGATATGTAGGTGGAACTATCAATTTAGTGGCTAAGCTATACTCGAGAAACCAACACAAATCGGGTAGGTTCAAATACTCTGACAAGGGCAGCAACACCGATGATAGAAAAGCACAACCGTGGAGGTTGCTTTTTATCTTGGAAATAATTTAGTATCTTGGTATAGTAGAAAACAAAACCGTGTATCCCTTTCTACCGCCGAGTCGAATATGTGGCCGTAGGGAGTTGTTGTTCTCAACTCCTTTGGATGAATCGATGATTAAAGATTATGGTCTTAAAAGTAAAATCCTAACTGTTTTTGTGATAATCTAAGTGCCATAGAAATATCAAAAAATCCTGCTCAACACTCTCGTACTAAACATATTGACATTAGACATCATTTTATTCGTGATCTTGCTGAGCAAAAAATTATTAGCATGGAATCAATTAGCACCGAAAAACAAACTTGGCGACATTTTCACCAAAGCCCTTGATTTTCGCAGATTTTCTACTCTAAGGAAATCTCCCGAGTTTATGTGCAATATAATGATGTGATCCCCCGTGTGATCACATCATAACTAACACTCCGTACTTTACAATTCTAACAAAAAAAATAATAATAAAAATTTTTTTTGCATGATTTATCTCAAGTGGTCACTTGTATTACATCCTTGTTGTGTTTCCTCTCCGAATTGTGAATCCTTCTTATATAGTAGTCAACAACTGTTGACTCTAACATTATCTTACTAGATGTCTCTTGGTGGGTGCAAAAATAAAAAAATGTTTGGGAAACAGCTACTCCACTCATGGTATGAAGTCATTTCAATGTGATCAAAATGACTTCAAGAGAAAGTTTGAATCAAATTGATAAGATCATTCGAAAGAGGGCTATCCATGTGATTAAGAAGAGTGAAAGCTACCCATAAAATATTTTTCCACGAAAAAAATTGTATGTGGAAGCATTCTAGAGGCCAAGCAAGACAAGATTCTGATTCATTGACTTTCTTAGAGGAAATGCGTACCGTGATGTAATCACATACTATGCCACACACATACTGAGATTTATCCTTCACATTTGTGCAAAGTATGCATAATTAGTTTGTAGATATTTTTTTTCTTTTCGTCTTCCTGGCCTTTGGTGAAAATCTCAATCAAATGCTTTTCTATCTCAAATTAATTTGTGTTAAATTAATTTTATGCTCAACGAAATTACCTAAAATTTTTTAATGTCCACATATTTAGGGGGAGTATAAGTCTGTGATTTTTTAATCTGTGGTATTTACTCTATCTAAATCTTTGATTTTTATCCTTATCTTCTATCTTTATCATCTTAATCTCCAAAGTAGTGAAGAAGTCTCAAATAATGCCATGTATTCTAACCGGCCAAAGGGAATTAGGGTAGTTCAGTTCAATTTCAATTAAAACTCAATTAAGTGCCCTAAGTCTACTAGGAGTTAATGATGTGCTATCACATCAAATAAATACCCTCTCTCCCTTCTTAATAAACCCTCACCGGCATTAAGCAAACAAAACCCTTAGAAATTCCTATTCATTCGCCCTGTTTGCCTCTCTGATCATGGCATCCCCGTCGAAGCCCCCTTCTCCAACTACCGACCGCTCGCCGCCTCCATCTCCGGTGGCTCCAACCGATACCACGGTAGAACTGTTCGTCGACACCGAAGCTTCACCTGTGTCAATGTCGCTTCCCGGTGCTCAAGACAATGCCATAGATGCCTGACAATCCAGGATTTGAAGTCAAGTGCAATGGTTGGGCTAGCTCGTGGCCCTAAGCGGTCCTTGCGACAGAAAGGCTTTTCTCCCAACATGGGGGAATATACTCCTAAGGTACGTCCTAACATGGCCGAACCCGATTTTATTGAAGATGATGATGAGGAGTTTGATCCTTCATCTGATCTCAAAAGAAAGAGAGGAAAAGCAAAATCTAGTGGTGGAAGCTCGTCGGTAAACCTATGTCTCGAAGAGAAAGTATGAGTGTGGGTTAACGGTTTATTCAAGTGATTCTGTCAAGAGGACTCGACGAAGAAGATGTTGAAGCATACAGTGTCAAGAAGGTCTCAATCTGTAGAGGTTGAGGAGTTGAAAGTTTCGAGGATATTATTAGTCTCGTTAATCAGGATTTTGGGAGATGTCTTTCCTATTGTAACACCCGAGGATCTACAAGCTAGAAGGATGACCTTATCTCAATTGTCCCCTGATCGTGCCGCCCAGATGTTACCGCATCTCAAATCCCATCTCCTCCCGCTAACTCCTCAAGCTAGATCTTCTCCCAGAAATTGGTACTTTCGGGAGTTCATTCTGGGAACGAGATGAAATTGAAGAAGGTACCGAGGATGAACATATTCCCCTGCAAGCTCTTTTGGATTTGAGGAAAGGGAAGGGCAAAATGAGGCAAGCAAAGGTCAAGGTCAGTTAGTTCTATATTCGCACAAGCGTCGACATTGGTTCACGATGATGAAGCCGAGGATGATACCTTAAGCTTGGGAGAGATGAGCCAGAAACAGAGAAAAGGGATGCCGCGATGTAATCACATCTAGACCCTCACCTAGAAGGAGCTTGAGACTTTCTGGTCCCTCCAAAGCTGATATGCCTAAGCCAAGGCATACCCCAAGTCCTAAGTCCACTCCAAGGAAGGTAAGCTCCCTATCACCTGAAAAATTTATGTCTAAGTCTGTGAAAGAGAGGAATGAGTTCTTTAGGAAAAAGGGCTTCTTGGTGGAAAGGGTTATTGACCATACCTTTGAGGATGTTGGTATGAAACGATATTTAGAGGAAAAGGCCCTCGCTCTTTCTCGTGTCTTACCCAAACAACTATTATCCTTCACTTGTAAGTGAGTTTTATGCGGGTTTAGTTCAGGCTATTCAAGACCCTAGAGATGTTGGATTTGAAAAGGTCAAAGTTCGTGGCACTCTCATTAATTTTTCTCCTGCCTTGATTAACATCTTTCTTCATGCTCCCAGTCCTCACATCCTTCCTTCTATGGCTCATAAGGATGAAATTGCCAATACCATAACAAATGGCCTTGATCCTTCGTGGCACTCTCAGTTCAAGTGCACAATGCTTACTTCTTTGTGTAGCTTTTTGTTTAAAATTTCTACTTTTAATTGGAAGCCCTCCTCAAATAAAAACATTGTCATTCTGTGTCATGCCGATTTGATTCATAGGATATTCACTGTCAAGTTTTTAATCTTGGTGAAGTGATATTTGGGAGTATAGTATGCCCGTCGCAGAAAAGGAGTTGCCATCTCGATCTTCCTTTTCCTTGTTTAATAACCGGGTCTGATGCTGTGAGGCAAGGGGTTGAAATATTACGTTACGATCGTATTTGTGAAAAGATTGAACCATTTGGCATTCAACTGTGTTAGAGGTGCACTAGACGCACCGTAGACTTGCCTGTGGCTTTTCCCGATGACCGGTTATCGATGCACAAGATGGTGATGAAGATGAGCACGCGATGCTAGTGAAGATGAGCCTACATCTCCACTCTCACAAGATGATCAGAGTTCAAATGGTGATCGATGAAATTAAGTTTTGGAGAAAACAATGCTTCTCTATAGGGTGCAATTCAAGGAAATGGCCACGAGAAGGAACAAGATGCTAGCTTATCGTGAACGTCTTTCTGGTCAAAAAGGGGGAGCAAGCTCAAGCAATATTTACAGAGATATAAGTTCTGATTTCAGGTGGGAACTTCTAGCGAAAACACAAGCGTAAGTAGAAAGGAAGGCAAGGGCAAGGTCGGGATCGTGGCTTCAATGATGATTGAAGTTTTTAATTTTATCGTATGGTTATGTTTTAAAAATGCTTTTAATTTCTTGCTTCTTAGGAACAATGGTGTTTTTGCTTTGCTTGGTTTAGTTTGTTTTGGACACATTTTGGACATGGTGCTTTATGGTTTTTGCTAGTATTTAGGGGGAGTATTCGAGCTCTCCATTTCGTATCTTGGGTTTACGAATTTTTACCTTATTTAATTATGGTTTATATATATTGTGCTTGAGATTTATTTTGAGCAAGCAACAAAACGGGGGAGATTGAAAGTGTGGTAGCAACACATTCTTAGCCAAGTCAAGAGGTTGACTTAATTATGTTTTGTTACTTTCTTTTATATTTTAATTATGTAAATATTTTTATTTATGTTCACTAACCTATTAACCGAAAATCTACTTGTGTTTAGTATTGTTTGGTTGTTTTATAGGACTCTCAAGGATAAGGATTAGAGTTAGAGGAGATTGAGGATCAAGCTCTTCTTCAATGATTATCCTTACCGTGTTCTACTTGGGCTATAAATACAAGACCCAAAGTCGGTTTATACACACGGAAAAATACACTCCGAAAGGTCAAGAAATATAGACTTGAGAGGAGTGTTTTTGTGAGAGAGTTCTCTTTGATTATTTTGTTATTCTCTTATTGTAATCGTTTTCAACATTGTTTTTAATAAGAGAAGTTTATTGTCTGCGCATATCGCCGTAGATAAGTTGTTAATTCGTTGTCCATTTCTTCGTTTTAATATTCCGCCGATTTCATTTCCTTTGTTGCCATGCTAGTCTTTGGTGCGATAGCATCAGGACTCACATCAGTCCTCTGTGCACTTCCTAGCCGCTCCATTTCTTTCAGTGAGATTGATCATTACCTGTGCACCTGTGCGATGAAACAAGCTAAGATGAATTAGGGTGTTGATTGTTTATAATGGATTGCTAAAATGTATACATAGGGAAATTAGGAGGGTATGTGATGGTAGGTTGTTATATATTATTTTTAACAGTAAAATTCATGGATGATAAAATTCGGTTAAGGGCTTTTTGACGAAAGTCGTTAAAAAAATTGGTTAAATTACATGTTAATTGCACGTGATGACCTAATTGTATTAATTTTATATGTATAGTTGTTTTAAAGGGTCAAAGTAAGTTTATAAAAATGAAAAGTCATCTAATCATTTTTTACTTGATATGAATTTTATTGTATACATGTAAAGATTGGAATTTTCTGTTTATTTTTCCATTTTTGCATATTGGATAACAATATCATATACTGAAGTAAAATTTTGTTCATGTAGATATTGATTAATCAGACGTCGCCCAATTACTACGGTCTTGGTGCTCATACACAAGGTATATATATACAAGATATATATGATCTTATATTTTTTTCTTCTCTCTTTATTTTCTTAACTGCACTAAATCATTTACATGTTTTTATCACTATTGTAAAACAAAGAATTATCTTTTTGTAAGTTTCGCTTCTGTTGAAAAATATATTCCTTACTGCAGTTTCATATTTCTTCTCTCCCCTTTTCTATACATATTCAACAAAAGGGTGATCAAAATCAAGCTACGGGTGGCACTAAGTCAGGTAGAAAGCAGGAACATGGATCTCCAACAATAGATACCAAGGTAGACTACTCACATATAAGAGCAAGAAGAGGTCAGGCAACCAACAGTCATAGTCTCGGAGAATGAGCAAGATATCTCTTTGAACAATAATTCTCTTATTGGAGATTAAATTTGTCTAAATACATCTAAGTTGTGGTCAATTTATTTGGATGATGAAGTATCTTCAATTTTTTTTGTCAAATTTGTAACTTTTATTATTATTGTCATTATATATTTTTGTTGGGTACCTTTTAATTATATATTTTTAAAAAAATCTAAATTAATTTTTATAGTTATAGTAACTCTTGATTTAATTTTTGCGATTTGTCAAAATTTTTTGATCGTGCGTTTAGCGCACGGGTGTTAGACTAGTTATAAATAAATTAGTGAATGTTGAACTACCAAATACCAAATCATGACATTAGAATTGAAAGACTCATTTTCATCACTAATATTCATATTAGCCTTTGGAATCGACCCGACAAAATTTACGATTTAAAAATAAAACCTTATTTTCTTTCTTTTTTTTTCATTTTCTAGTAACGGGGCAACACTTTCGAATACTAAGAATCAAGTCTTGGCGGGTAAATATGGGAGATAATTACAAAAATAAATCTTATTTAAATTTATTCATTGCAATTTAAAATTTATACAAATTATAGTAAATATTTTGTTGTAATTTAAGCCTTCTATCGGTTAGTTACTAAAAATTAATTTATAAAAGTGCATTTTCACTCTCTAAAATTTATCCAAATAATAGTATTCCTAAACTTGATTAGATTTTGTACTCTTTGATCAATTAAAAACGTTATTATAATCATAAATAGGAAATAAAATGTGTGTCTCTTAACATGATATGCTTAAATGAGTTACAAATTAGATCTACACAAAATCTGGGGAGAAACGCGTTTCTCCGTCGCTTATGGAGAAACGGGGCTTGTTATGTCGTGCGACATACCTAGCCACAAAAACTGGATATCACTTCATCAGCTTCTGGATATCCAGAAGCTTTGGAAAGGATATCCAGAATCTTTGAAAAGGATAGCCAGAAGCTTTGAAAAGTATATCCAGAAACCAAATATTTTTTCTGGATATCCTTTACAAAGCTTCTGGATATCCATATTCAATGTTCTGGATATCCAGAAGATTTGTAAAGGATATCCAGAAAAAATACTTGGTTTCTGGATATCCTTTACAAACACGGATATCCATTTCAAAGCTACGGATATCCGGAAGCTTTGTAAGAGATATCGGCGGCTACTTACGTCGCGCGACATAATAAGCCCCGTTTCTCCATACGCGACGGAGAAACGCGTTTCTCCCCAGACGCACTCTTAGATCTAAGCTAACATAATTAAAATAACACTCGTGTGTTAGTTAACGTGTTTATCAAAATAAACTAACTAAATAAAAATATATAATAAAAACGATTTCATCAAAAAAGTTAATAATACAAATAAATATTTAAAATTTTGTAAGAGAGCCAAATGTAGTGTTGACTCTTTATTTCTTACATTAATCTTTTAATTTCTATCTATGATTAATATTTATATAAAAACTTATTGATACATGACAATTTAACGATAAAAATAATCAAGTTAGTCATAGGTATCTTCATTGCAAAAAGTGGACAGTTTAGTTACTAATTATGCAATAAAAATGATTTTGGGTACGATATCCACTCAATCTGTTGAGGTACTCTTTTTGAAATTTATCTAAATAATACATCTTAATCTATTTAAAATGTTGATTCCAATTATGCAACTTGTTTTCATTTAAAAAAAAATGACATAAAAGTTTTGATCAAAAAATGGTCAAATTTAAAGTTTTCAAAACCAAATTTTCAACAAGTACTACTTGAGCTTAAGGCTTAGACCAGATTTTTTTGTCTTATTTAAAAAAAAAAAACGAAATTAAACATTCTCCACGGTGGGATAACAAAAGTTTGGTTTGAAGATATTTCTAAATGTCCAAATACAAAGGATTAACCTTTCTTAGTGGTATCAAACCAAAAGCTACATCTTTGTTGAAAACCCAATTAACAACCTCGCCCATACTTGTATATCCAAACACACCACGTCAAGTCCCTAGATGATGCATCTAATGCAATCACCTTAATTTGGAACCTCTTCACATCTTAAAATGGACATCCAAAATCCCATTCTCTCAATCTTTCCTTGAACGATTTTGTTTGTTATTCTACCTAAATTTATGCTGTGTCCTTACAATTCATTTTGATTCTTATCAGAGACTGATCCAAGTAGGTGACATGATAGCTGGTACATTTAGACGTGGTCGGTTCGGTTGAACCGGCGGTTAGCCGGTTTAAACCGGCGATTTTCAACCTCCAAAACCCTAAATCGGAACCGAACCGTGTAACCGCCTTAACCAGTTACAGTTTGACGGTTTGACCGGTTAACCGGTTTCAACCGGTTTTTTTTCAAATTAGATTTTTAACAAAAAATTTAACATATTTAAAAACAATTAAGGAAAAAGTTAATTTTCTAACAGCTTTTGAATAAAAAAGTTAACATTTTGACAGTTTTTTGAAAAAATAGTTAAATTTTTAACAGTTTCTGTTAAGTTCTATAAAAAAGTAATTTTTTTTTTCAATTTTTTTTTGGATAAATAAGACTATTTTAGACTTTTGTTTACTACATACATTTTTTGCAAAAAGTTATATAAAAAAGTTATGAATTTTGAAAGAAATAAAACTTAACAGTTTTTTGAAAAAAGTTAACTTTTAATTTTTTTCAATTTTTTTTTTTTGGATAAATAAGACTATTTTAGACTTTTGTTTACTACATACAATTTTTGCAAATAGTTATATATAAAAAGTTATGAATTTTGAAAGAAATAAAACATAACTTTTTTAAAAGAACATAAAGTATATAAAAGAAAAAAGGGACGGTACCCATAAATTTTATTAATTAAAATAAAATTACAAAGAGGGGGACAACCAACCTTACCTTTTTATAAATAAGGGAAGACATTTAGGAGCCTTTATCTCAACCTAACTATTACAATTAAATAAAAATAAACCTAATCTAAAGTCTAAACTAATCTAATTAAAATAAAAATTAATCTAAAATATCATTCATTCATCACTACTTTTCATGGAGTTCCCGACATCGTATTGATATCTTGGATCCAATAGATCATCATCAAAAGGCAAGTCCTGTTGCCTTTTTTCCGCTCTAACCCAATCGCCAAGTAAAATTGATGTTCCAAGTTTTCACTTGTTAGTTAGGAACATCTTTCATACAAAACATTTTCACCAACGCTAAATGTCGATTCAACCGCCACCGTTGAAGCGGGAGAGGCTAAGACTTCTTTAGCAACTATGGAAATTTGACCACCATTGTAAAACATCACATTCATTTGAATTTGGGTCTTGGTTTAATTCAAAGTTTGTAGTGAAATAAGTTTCTAACTCCACGGGAATGTTTGATGATGATGAAGATGAACCTCGAGAATGATCACGTACTATACAAATTTGTAAAAAAAACTATATGGATCACCACTAGTAAAACTTGGTTGAGAAATAGAGGAATCATCTTCATGTTGTTGGCTTTGAGAAGTGTTTTTATATAAGACATTATACTCATTAAAAAGGTTAATCAAATCATTTTTTGTGTCTTGAACAATAATTGACGGAAGTTCATTACAACCGTCACCATCAGGATATAACTTCATAAATAATAATCTACAATGCACTCTAAATCATCTAATTTAACTCAGAGATCTAATAACTTTGCAACTAAGAAAAGAGACGAAATAGTGTCAAAATATTTAAGCCACTTTTGTCTCATGTTAAAAATGCATTCTTTTAAAATATGGCATTCATAGTAACAATTGCAACACAATTCTCTACCAAAACGGAAGTTGGATAATAAACTCCCGAAAAAGCCAAAGTAGCGGTATTAAAAATCTTTAATAATTCACATAAATTAATGCATGCATTCCAATGATAAGTAAATAGAGGTTCATGATAGCCAATTGACATAAAAAAATTGCATTAGGAGATCTTTATAAGCAAAATCATCGGTTAATATTTTGTAGGTGGAATTTCACCTAGTTGGAATATCGTAAGTAAAATATTTGTCCGGCACACTTTTACTTCTTAAAAACCTTATCCATTTTTTGTATTAAAATTTTTTTCTAGAAATAAATTGAATGCATCGTCTAATTGGCTTAACATAAGTTTCTAATGCATCTAAACCATCTCTAACACATAAATTAATTATATGACATAAACATCTAATATGAAAAAACTTACCCCCAAGTGAGGGTTGACAAACGGTAATTAAATCGGGTAAACTAGCCGTATTAGCACTTGCGTTGTCAAATGAAATAGTAAATATTTTATTTAAAATACCATACTCAAGAAAAATCTCAAGCAATTTCGCACAAATATTTTCCGCGGAATGCGGTGGCTCAAAATCTTTGTAAGCAATTAATCTTTTTTGGATTTTCCATGAATTATCTATCCAATGGCAAGTAACGCCCAAATAAGTATTTCTTTGCCAATGATCACTCCAACCATCGGCACAAATTGAAACTTTATTTTCTAAATTTGATAAAACACCAATTAAATCATTTTTATATTTTTTCACCACTCTAGTAATATCACGTACGAGATTCGTACGTGGTACTCTCGTGGCGGCGGGGTTTAAAGAAAGGCGAGCAAAATTTTCATAAAAATCACAATCCGCAAAATTAAAAGGAAGGCCTTTAACGCAAATAAATTTGGCTAGTTCATCCCTATAAACCCACATATCAAATTTAAAAAGGACGGAAGGGGAAGACGAACCTTGTGCATACGAACCCGAACTACGTTGTTGAAATTGTAATTGAGTTTGCGTAGCGAAAATGTCAAGTTTCTCGGGATGTTTTGACGGCGTATGCCCGTTGAGCGTCCCATGCCCTCCGCCTCTTTTGAATGAGTAAGACGCGGTACAATAGTTGCAAAATGCTCGAAGATTATAAACATCATCGACATTAATTTTTCTTTTGGTGAAATAGATGGCGAAGGTATCGGATTACGGCTCTCTTTCTCTAGGAGGTTGTCGTTGTCCCCGACCCTGACCACCTCTCCTAGCTCGGCTGCCCCTACCACTCCTAGCATTACCACTTTCAATTTCAACTTGTTCTTCTTCCTCATTTTGTTGTATATTTGGAATTTGATGATCAAAATCATCGTTGAGGGAGGAAGAACCAATTTATGACTTGCCTAAATTGCTTCTTCTTTGATTTCCAGCCATTTATGTAAGATAAAATGAAGTTTGGAAACAAAATGGAGCTTAAAAATGGATGAAAATGAAGAAAAGCACTAATTTCGTTAGAAAATTAACTGAAAATGGGACAATATTAAACTGGAACTTGGATGAGAGTGAGAGTATATGTGAATATTTGAGAGTAGAAGAGAAAGAGTAGAGAGAAATAATGTGGAAATAAAATGGGAGGAGGGAGGTGATATTTATAGTTAGTTTTAATTAGTCAATTTTTTTTTTTGTTAGATCCGTTAGGACCGTTAGTGGAGGGGGAGGGGACAGACTGACTCAAGGCGCTGGAAAGGAGGAGAGGAAAGGAAAAGTAGCTGTTGGGCCTTGGAGGAAGCAGCCAACGGTCACCACACCAGTCCAGCGGCCGGCCCCAGCCCAACGGTTATATGACCGTTAAATTCAAATTATAAATACCGGTAAAACCGGCGGTTAACCCTCGGTTTTAATCGGCGGTTAACCGGCGGTTTACCGGTTTCCCACAAAGCCAAACCGTGACCGAACCTTGCAAAAAACAGTTTCGGTTTAACCGGTTCAGGTTAACCGTGTTGACCGGTTTTTACCGATTCCAAATCGGCCGGTTATCCGGTTCGGTTAATAAATTGGCCACGTCTAAGTACATTCTTTAGTCTATTAACATTACCAGTACTAAATGTGAAATTTTTTGGGGGTATAATTGTCTTTTTTATTTTCTTAAATTATTTATATTTTGTTTTTAAAGTTTGTGAATATGACATGGTTTATTGCACCAACTTAAGTACATTTACACTCTCACCCCTCAATCTTATCTACTTTGTACTTCTACATAGCTCCCTCTTAAAGTTCATTCTCCCCGACCCACTTTGCGAATTTTCTTTCATTAACTTTGACTATTTTTGGGTGCCGCTCAACTTGGCCTTGGTTTTATGTTACCTAACTTGTTTGTGGTTATTGATGAAAGGAGTTAGACTTGGATTAGCTACTAATAACATTCTACTTCCCAAAAAAAATTCCCACATCCCATTAAAATGATAGTTTTATTTTAACTATTTGAGTTAACTTGATTAAATTGTGATGGCCAAGAAATTCAGCCACGACAGTGGTGACAAAGATTGCAGAAGTGTTCCATAATCATCGATCACGTAGGATACCTGGCTAAGATAATCTACAAGAAATAGCACTGTTAGGGATGCGGGGATTGCCCCGCTATAACCCTCGGGTGTAAGAATAAGTATACTGTATGTAGGAGAAATCTAAAAGAGAGATTATTATATAGAGAGAGTATAATGTAAAGAGAGAGAGAGAGAACATAATGACTTAAAGACTACATTTATCTTGTAGGGGAAAGTTATATTTAGGAGGAGTAAGTGTGTATGTGGCCCTTTGGTGGTCCTACTGAATGTATTTAATATAAGTGTATATACCGTATATTTGTTGACTGTTTCTTTTGACTATCTTGAGCTTGAGCTCGTGATTCACGGTGGGAGTCTTTGTCATGTGCCGTGTTTGCCCTGGTTGCGCAGTTGCTAGAGAATGAGCCCGGAGATAGTAGTTTGCCCATCACTAATTAAGGAGGGTTAATATTCGTGTTCTTTGAACGCCATCTTTGGACAAGGTTGGAACTCATTGTTACTTTTGTTGCGAGCTTTTATGGAGTATTACTTGGTCTGTTTGTTGGATCGAGAGGTCGGAGTTGCAGAGGTGGATTTCCCTCAGAGGTTTGCGAACAGAGAGGTCAAAGTTCGCCGGCTCCGGATAGCGGACTGAAGGTCATCGTATCTGAGGAGGCCGCTGGGTTAGTATAGTTAGAGACTCGAATTTGGAGTTTGAAAACTCGATGCGGACTCCTCGAATTTGCAAGGAATTGAAGTTCCCGTTCTTCTGAGCAGTATGCGATCACGGTTTGGGCTTTTCGTCCTTTTTTTAAGCTTGATCACCGGAATATATGAAGCAATGTCATGCTTTTTGTTCGGTGTTTGTTTATTTCCACCATGGGCTGTGCGTCGAACTACATTGAGTGGTTCGGCCAAGCATCTGGCAATTTTGAAGTTTGCTTGGACTTTTTTTGTTTAGCCCGGAGGTTTTTAATGGATGTGTTCCTAGCTTGCCCGGGCTCGAGCTCACCAGCTCACAAATTTGCACCTCAGTTTTTCCCGGTGCTTTTTTACTACGAGTCGGTCACCCTTTTTAGTGAATGATGTAGTAGGGTAGTGATAGGAAGAGTGAAAAGTAGGGAGAAAAAATCTTTTCCAACGTTGAGTTGTTCCAGTTAGCTGTTATTGTGAGGCCCAAATATGAAAATGGAAACACCTCCACATAGGCTTTTGTACTATGTTGTCAGTATATTATGACTTTTTCAACTGTCATTTTTAATCTACACCACTTAATTTTGGACCTTTGGTTATTGTCCCATCCTTTTTGTCTTTGTACCAGTTTTTCCAATAAAAGTTGAGAGTGACTTGTCCTTTCTCACAAAGACAGGTGTGGACTTGTACCCTAGTGATGGTGACCAGTTCCATCCACTTACTTTTTCTATCAATTATTCATGCCGAAAAAGAATAGAAGAGCTATGATCGGAGATAGTGGTCAGAATCTGATTGTTGCCGGAGGTGACTAGTACGCCATAATTTTGGCCGGAGATTGCAAGTGCATTTGTGCTCCTTTTTTGGCAATTTTTCACCATTCTTTTTGTCCATTTAAGGTGGATTCAGATTTGGTGTCTTTTTTCATCTCATCAGAACTTTTATTCTGGTCATTTTTCTCATTTGGCTCCATTTTTTCCGACAACCAATTTATTTGCTCCATCTTGACCAAAAGGCACCATAAATCCATGGCGGTTGGAACTGACAGAGATTTGATGAAAACATTTTTTGGTTGCTCAATCTAGGTGTCGACTAATCACTTTCGTGGGGTCTCGACCTACTATTTAGCTAGAGCATAAGGGTCTTAATCAATGAAAAATAAGCTCAAATCTTCCTTGCTTATTTACTCCGGCGAGTTGCTCCGGTGAGCTATTCCGCCTACGTGGCCGGAATCTGCATATTTTTTAGGGGGAGGATCTACCATAGTGTGTAGAGCCGATAAAGAGAAGAAAAGAAATGTGGGTTGCCAATTTTGGAGTTGGCAGCAACCATAATCGGGCGTAGCTCAGCTCGCAAATCCCAAGTTTGTCTATAAAGAGCGTGTCTAATTGTATTACTGTCTATAATGGATTTCACCTTTAAAAGACTAATCGATAGGGCCTCATCCTCTTTCTTGGAGCATCATTTTTCGGCGCATCACACCAAAAAAGATGGTATTTCCCAGGAATGCAACAACTAATGACACCAAGAAATCCAGCTATTATAAGGGTGGTAAAGGTTGCATAGGTGCTACATAATCATCGAGCGGGTAGGATACCTGACTACGATAATTAGCAAGAAATAGCGCCAATAGGGGTGTGGGGGGTTGCCCCGCTATAACCGTCAATTGTAAGAATAAGTATGGTATATGTAGGAGAAATCTATAAAAGAGATTACTCTAGAGAGAGAACAACGGAGAGAGAGAGAGAGAGAGAGAGAGAGAGAGAGAGAGAGCATAATGTCATATATTTGTTTGTATTGTATTGTGTATAAGTGTATATATAAATATATTCGAAAATTAATGGGAAGACGGAGGCCCAATTGAAATTGTTTATAATATAAATGGACGTGATTCAGACTGTAGTAAAAACCAACTACGGCTTTCTCGGTCTTGAGGGGAACACCGGGGAAGTAACTAAGTCGGTAATCTCCCCTTGATACCCCATACCTAGAACTGAGTTCCTCTATCATGGGTTCCCCTGCTCTTATGGGTTTGGGCCTAGGGGTATAAGTCCTACCTCGGCCTGATCCATCCCGGCCTCCAAATTGGGCTCACTCGATGAACGCATCTACAATCCTCCCCGAAGTCGAGGGACCGGTAAGACGAGCAACACTACTTCCTCTTCCCGTCATGGCTGCACAAACAAAAGAATTAAGGGTCATTACTTGGCCAAGGCAAATGGAAGACGAGGAAGAGAAAGAATATCCCTCCTCGGCCTATAAATTAAAACCGAGGAGGGATCCTTACCCAACAATGGTGGAGGCTCAAAATGGTCAGACTTCAAATAGTAGAGGTTGATATGGTCAAGAATCTCAGTCCAACCTTGGAATAGCACAACGTTGGGAGACTCAACATCAAGTCGGTATATCCTAAACCGACTAGGATAACCGACGTCAGTTTTAGGAGATTGATACCTCATCAAAATCTCCCCTATCTCGTTCAAACTCAACATCATCCATGACCCATCGATTCTCTGATAAATCCTATGATTCTGGGTGTGGTAACAATATAAGGCGTTTGAGTTGCTTCTCCAAGTACGGGCCATGGCTACAAACCATGAGGGTACAAGATTGGTTCAAGAAAAGCTTCAAGAACACCAACAATGGCGGTTCAAGAACACGCCAAGCACAAATAACCCAGAAATTTGCACAGAAAGTAAGGAGGTTGAGAAGAGTTTTTACCTGAATCGAAGATTGTTGAAGGAGATACAAAACAACTCAGAACATGCACTAAATAGTGACCGAAAAATCAAGAAATCAAGAACACGTCGCCGGCGGATTTGAAGCTTAATAGTTCTCTCTCAAGGCTGAATAGTGATAAAAGAGTAAAAGGGAAGTGGATTTTAGCTTTCATACCCAAATATGAAATGGGTATGGGTCAAAATCCTGGTAAATGAACGCCGTCTCTTCCATGCAATTAATGTTCTAGAGAGTTCCAAGACGAATGTCAAACCTCGATATTCGCGCCCATAAATCTCGATTTAACCGATGGATAATGAAGCGTATTATGACACGTAAGAGTCCGTTCATAATCGTTTAATCCGAGGTAGAGCACCACTTCCTCCTCGGCATAGCCGAGCTAGGAAGTCGGGGGCCACTGAACGGTATAAACCGAGTTACGAACGGGATCGGGTCGAGCAAATCCCAATCGAAATGACCCAAAATATAATCTATACATGTCTCAAGTACGACAAAGGGAGTAGGCTTTCCCTACCGTTGCTCGTTTTGCTTACTCGTCATTTCCACTATGTCAACCTAGACATAGCAGAGCGAATAATGACTAAGCACATCAATTATACATGCTGACCATGCATCATCTCATATGCCGAGCAAGGCATTCAACAAAATTGACCAAGATCTCATCCAAGAACGAGGAGTTCCCTCCTCGGTCATCAATAAAGCAAGGAAATGGGTTTCCCTATCTTACTCTCCACTTCCTCGGCGTCAACCCAAGTTGACCAAGCAACTTATGTCGAGGAGATCACCTCCAAGGCGCACATGCAAAATACATTATCTAATACTACTCAAATAAGGACTGCGAACAATTATAATTTCAATAGGATTATAACCACCTCTCACACGAATTCCTATTCAACATGGATAATACAATTCTATGCCTATATATACAATTCATAACTCTCATTATTTGGGTAACACATCTTTTGACTCTAAACTATTATCAATTGATTTCTCTCTCTAAACACAAATACTTACTCTCGCGCCATAGGGCATTCGCCGATTAAGCCCCGACTTAGTTTACGTGTTTGTTCTTCTTTTTCAGGATATTCAATAATTTAGGATACAATCTTCCGCTCGATTTTTACTGATACGAACGTTTTTTGCAACATCAATATTTTTATTTGTTTTTACATGACTCAGTAATATAAAGTTATACTATTATAATTATTTTTTACTTAAAATACAACACTGTTTTGGTCAAATTTCAACAAGTGTTTTCAATGGTAAGAAAAATGACTAAAGTGATATGAATCTAGGTACAATGATTATCAAGTTGAATAGAAATGAATACAAGTTGTTTGTTGACTAGGGAAAGCCCTTGAACAACTTGTTCGCCGGCATAAAACCCCGGGAGGTTTTGGTACCTGCCTTGACCGAAAGTTTACTAAGTGTTTTTTGTGATTACAAAGCTAAGAGCGTATTCAAAGGGAGCTTAGGCTAGAGTGAACGTGTGTGCAAAATACAGTGTTTTCCCTTTTATACCTCACTACAACGGCTAATTACAAAGAGAATAATGGGCCTAAAATCTCGGGATAAAGGTTGATCGGTTGAGATATCTTCGCCATATTTGTTGATGGAGGGGATAACGATCTGTTGCTGAGGAGACTACTTTGAATCGGTCTTCACTTCCTTTGACACGTTCCCTGAAAAATAGGGTTAACGTAACTATGTTCCAACCTGCAGAAGATCAAGTTGTAATAGAACAACTCAAGTTTGTTAGTACCAAGTTGTTTGATGCAAGTTGTAAACAAGTTTATTTAAAAACGTAGGGCCCAACAATTGCCCCCAAACTTTTTAAATTTTAAAATGAGGAATATAAAGAGACAAAAATTTAAAAAGTTTGCCAAAAACGGATGTGAAATACGGCGGTTTTTAAATGAAAAGGTTTTGATGGGACAGTTTGAGTAACTTCCAAAGCAAAAGTCATGATTCATTTTTGACTCCCAACCGCCGTCAACTTCTACAATAAATATGACTCTTCACAACTCTCCCTTTCACAAAATCAAAAAGGTTATTTTCAAGGAGATTTCGAGAGGAAGAATCTGAGGAAGGAGACCGGAGAGAGGATCAAGTGAGAATTTCCGGTGAGTCTTTTGCTTCTTTTTCAATTTACTCTTTGATTTCCTGCTTAAGTCGTAGAATGGGGAGGAAAAAGATGGTGAATTTAATTGAGAGCGACGAGGGTTTGCCCGAGGGTTTCCTAACCCAAAACATGTTGAAAAACCCGAACAAAGAAAAGTGTGCAATTCCTGCTGCCAACTTAGAGATCATCAAGAAAAACCACGCTATGGCGTACGAAACCGAACTTTTCACACATCCTGACCTAACTTCGGAATGCTACTCTCCTGAATGGGTATGCTTCCCTGAATACCCTTTTGTTATCGGCTTGAAGTTTCCTTTTCCAACTTTAATCACCAAGTTTTTTGTTTCTTAAAAACTTAACTACGCCCAAATCATGCCACAAGGTTGGAGATGCCTTCAAACCCTAGTTAGGTTAAGTGCAGAAACAGAGTTGGAAGTTGGTTTAGAGGAATTTGCTTACACAACTGAGTTTAGGGGTTTTGGCTTAGGGAGATTTTGTTTTAGGGTTAGGACTGGCAGAGGGCCTCTCTTGAATGATAACAGTGATCCCGCTGATAGAGGGTGGAAGAATAAGTTCTTCTTTGCAAGGAGAAGCACCCTGGTGTCACAGGAGGGTGCCAATTTCAAGTGGAGGTCTCAAGGTAGCATAAACATTTTTCTTATTCTAATAACGTTTCTTAATAATTTGATAACTAACTCTCTGAATTTCCCTTGACTTAGTGGCTAAGTTGGATGTGCTTTTCCCTTACAAAGATAAAACAGAGGAGAATGTGAAAAAGATTTTCGAGTTGGAACCACTAGTGAGGTCTTTCAGAGCATTGCCAGTCCTGTTTGTTGCAGATCCAGAAGGAGAGATCAATCCTGAAGAAGCTCAAGAAACCATCCCTGAAGAAGCTCAAGAAACTAACCCTGAAGAAGCTTTATCTGAACCTATCAAGATGTCTACAGGTTAATCTAGCATCTTAAAGTTTTGCCTATCTTCAATTTGTTCTAACTCCTTTAAAATTGTTCTAATTCTACACCCTTTTTTGCAGCTACTCGATCCAAGGATACTGTGAGTGCTGCAGACTTACTAGCTGAGGCAAGGGCAAAGAGTTTTGCAAGGAAAGGTAGCAAGCCTCCCACTCCCAAGTCTGTGGCATCAAGCTCTAATGTGGATGTGTCCAAGAAGAAGGAGGAATCAAAGAAGAGGAAATTGGTGGAGGCTGAAGCCACGGACACAAGTGATGACATGGTGAAAACAAGGGAGAAGTTCAAAGCTGCAATAGCAAGATTTGTTACTGAGGTAAAACGAAGAGACTTTGAACCTTTTTCAAAGAGTTAATAGGGTATTAACATTTCTTTTACACAGGTTTCGGAGATTATGAGTCCTGTGATGGACCAAGTTGATGTTCTGAAGATCAAGGCAGCAAAATGCAGTTACGAAGCTGCAGAGTCAAGGAAGGAAGCTGCCAAAAATGCTGAAGAAGTAGAGAGATTGAAGAAGGAAGCGAACAAATATGTTGGTGAAGTGGAGAATTTGAAGAAGGATTTTGAGAACTTGGGGAAGGAAGTGGAAGCTATCCGTGCTGAGAACGAGGCCCACATGAAGGAGCTTGAAGCCGCGAGGGGGGAATTCAAGTTCAATGCTACCAAGACTTTGCTAGAGGCTAGGATTCAGATGATGGAGGAATACAAAAATGGACAGACTTCCACTTGGAACTTGGAGGAGGAGAGAAGGGTTTTAGAAGACCACATGGGAGAGCCAGCGGATGCAGAGGAGGTGAACTCGATGGCCCTCGAAACTTTGATTGATGACACCGATAAGGCTTTGAGTACCATAGTGGTAGCTCAAGTCGAGGAAAATGATCATGGGAAGGAGTCAACAGTACCACCGGCGGCAGCAGGCCACAAAGTTTAAAAACAATTTGAAACTTTTTTTTTTTTTTTGAGTATTTTGGATGGGAGAACAAAAACAATTTCTTTTTTGCTTTTATTTGTCATACCTCTGTTGGTATGCAAAAAATGGGGGGTTTGTCCCCAAGACAAATTTATTTTGGTATGTAATGGCTCATAAGAGCCCAAAACAATTTACTTTGGGGGTACTAGGTTGGGCTAGTACTCCAAGCTTTCTTAGGTTTTAAAGGATTGGTTGGCTTACCCAACTTATCCCCTAGTTGCAAAATCTTTTGAAAACCCTTTTAAGGTTTGTAAAGAAGTATTTTGGGTTTTTCATAAATACTTGCTTGTTCATAACATGTTGATGCTATAAGCCGTAGGTAACATGATAATGTTACAACCAGTAGTTCACAACTTGAATAAGTGTGAAATCGTGCACCCAGGCGAAGGTGTCAAAACCTTAACTCGTAAGAAAAGATGAATATCTTTTAACCATATGTAAATTGTACCTTTGATAGAGGTAACCGTTTGAAGAGATAGAACAAGTATCAGCCGTCCTGGCGTGTCAACAAGTTCTATCCCTCTCCAGCTAGAGTTTCAACATGTATCAGCCGTACTGGCGTGTCAACATGTTGAAATTCTTCTTCCTAGGTCTAAACATGTTGGAGCCGTACTGGTGTGTTAACATGCTTAGACCTACTCCATCTTTAGGTCCCAACAAGTATCAGCCGTACTGGCGTGTCAACATGTTGAGCCTACTTCATTTGTTCAAGTTGTACCTTGCAAAACAAATTCATGTTAGGGTTGGGCGTTAGCGTAGCTAACGCCCCTCCGATGCTTAAGTTAGTAAGGATTCTCAATAAAACTTGACAACTTGAAACACGTGAATGAATTTGACAACAAAAATAAATCATACCTGAGAAGTCTAGTTGTTAATAACTGGACTTACATAAAATAAAGCTTCAAATGGATGGCATTCCAACTCCTAGGGACTCTGTCTCCACTTGGGGTTGACAACCAATATGCACCCTTGCGCCTTCAAAGATCGATGAGATATGGTCCTTCCCACTTGGAAGCTAATTTACCTGCATTCAATTCTCTTGTATTTTGAAATACTTTTCTCAAAACTAAATCACCAACCTGGAACCTTCTTATTCTGACATTCTCCTTATACGATCTAGCAATCCGTTGTTGATAAGATTCCATCCTTATCTTGGCTAAATCCCTAATCTCATCAATTGTATCTAAATCTTGGGTTAGCAAGAGATTATTTTCATCTTGAGTTAATAAGCCATACCTTGCTGTTGGGATTGTCACCTCGACTGGAATTATAGCTTCTGCTCCATATACCAAAGAATACGGAGTTCTACCTGTGGCTCCTTTTGAAGTGGTCCTGTCTGCCCAAAGCACTAGTGGTAACTATTCAGCCCACTTTCCCTTCTTTTGATCTAGGCGCTTTTTCAAGTTGTTGATGATCAACTTGTTGCTTGATTCAGCTTGACCATTGGCTTGAGGATGGACAGGGGTAGACATGATCAACTTGATGCCCCAGCGAGTACAAAAATCCCTGGTCTTCTTACTTATGAATTGTGACCCGTTGTCACATATAATCTCTGACGGCACACCAAACCTGCTGATTATGTTTTTCTTTAGAAATGAGATTACCTCCTTATCTCTTACCTGTACATAAGCTTCTGCCTCGATCCATTTTGAGAAATAATCGGTTAATGCCAACATGAACACTTTGCCTCCGGGAGCCTTAGGCAACTTGCCCACAATGTCCATACCCCACTGCATGAAAGGCCATGATGAGACAATAGGGTGTAGATGCTCAGCAGGTTGATGCAAGATGTTGCTGTGTCTTTGGCAGGCATCACATTTCTGTACATAGCTCATGGCGTCTTGATGCATGGATGACCAATAATATCCTGTCTTGAGGGCCTTCGACGCCAATGCCTTCCCACCAGAATGATTTCCACATATTCCTTCATTGATCTCTTTCAACACCAGCTCAACTTGCTCATTATCAATACATCTTAAATAGTGCCCTGCAAAAGATCTCTTAAATAGCACATTATCTATTAAAACGAAAGTTGAAATACGAATCTTAAAAGATCTAACATTCTTAATATCTGGTGGAATAGTCCCAAGTTGAAGGAACTCAATTATAGGTTGGGTCCAAGAAGGTTTAGCATCTTGTGCCCCAGTAGGTTGAGTAACCGCTTGGGTTTCTTCAGCTTGGTCTATTGCCGGGTACTTAACATAAATAATGGACATATTAGTATGCAACATTGATTTGCAAGTTGAACCCAAGTTGGCTAATGCGTCCGCTTCTGTGTTCTCTTCTCTAGGGATCTGTTCCAAAGAGAATGACAGAAATTTTGAAGCTAAAGCCTTAACATGTTGGAGATACAGAGTCATCTTGAAATGCTTCGCCATATAACTACCATTAAAATGGTTAGCTAGCAATTGAGAGTCAACAAATACATTTATGTGCATAATATTTAAACTTAAAGCTGTAGTTAAACCCATGATTAAAGCTTCATACTCAGCTTCATTATTTGTTGCATCGAATTCACAAGATACAGCTTGAGGTATGATATCACCTTGAGGGGATTTCAGAACTATTCCCAAGCCAATTCCTTTAGAATTTGAAGCTCCATCTGTAAACAGTGTCCAAAATCTAGGAATTATTTTACCTTCAAGTTGTTGTACTTCCAGTTCTACCTCGGGCTGTAAGCTTGGACTGAAGTCAGCTACGAAATCGGCCAGGGCCTGAGATTTGATGGCTGTCCTTGGCTCATATGAAATATCATACGTGCTCAACTTGACCGACCACTTGGCCAACCTGCCTGACATCTCTGGAGTTCTTAACACATTTCTCACAGGATAATTAGTCCTAACAGTTATAGAATGTGTTTCGAAATAATGACGCAGTTTAGTAGCAGCAGTAGTTAAGGCTAAAATTAACTTCTCAAGATGAGAGTACCTTGTTTCAGCATCTAATAAAGACTTACTTACATAGTAAACAGGATGTTGTTCACCTTGGATTTCTTTCACCAACACTGCACTAACAGCATTTTCAGATACAGCTAAATATAAATAAAGGTGCTCACCATGTTCTGGTTTGGCAAGTAGAGGTGATGTCACCAAATATTCTTTAAGTTGCTTAAAGGCTGCCTCATGTTGGTCAGTCCATTGGAAGAGTTTATTCTTTCTTAATACTTCGTAGAATAACCTGCACTTATCAGATGATTTAGATATAAATCTATTCAAAGCAGCTACTCTACCTGTTAACCTTTGGACGTCTTTGATATTCCTGGGGGACTCCAAGTTGAGAATGGCTTTAATCTGCTCGGGACTGGCTTCAATTCCTCTCTTGGTTACCATATAGCCCAAGAATTTACCTGCTCTAACACCAAAGTTGCACTTTGCCGGATTGAGCTTCATGTTGAAAGCTTTCAAGATGTTGAACGCCTCAGCAAGGTGTTCTACATGATCTTCAATATGCTTGGACTTTACTACCATGTCATCTATATAGACTTCCATCGTCTTGCCAAGTTGATCTTTGAACATCTTGTTCACCAGCCTCTGATAAGTTGCCCCTGCATTTTTGAGACCAAATGGCATAGAAATGTAACAATATATACCTTCCGGAGTCATGAAAGCCATATCTTCTTGGTCCGAGGGATCCATTTAAATTTGTTGGTACCCTGAAGACGCGTCCATGAACGTCAAGATATCGTGGCCAGCTGTCTCATCAACTAGAGAATCAATATGAGGAAGAGGGAATGGATCCTTCGGGCAGGCCTTGTTCAAGTCTGTGAAGTCCACGCATACTCGCCACTTGCCGTTCCTCTTCTCTACCACCACAACGTTGGCTAACCACCTTGGGTATTGAACTTCTCTGATCATGTTGGACTTCAAAAGCCTCTCAACTTCGTCTTTTATGATCTGGTTCCTCTCCTGAGCAATCTTCCTTCTTTTCTGATGAACAGGACGGATGGTGGGATCTATGTTCAACTTGTGAGTAATGATGTCCTTGCTTATTCCTGTCATGTCCTCGTGCTTCCATGCAAAACAACATTTCTGACTTTTCAAGAACTCAATCAGCTCCTCTTCAATTTCGGATGGGAGGTCTACCCCAACTTGCACTTGGGCCTCAGGATTTGATGCATCAACAGGCACGCTTTTCGTCTCATGCTCTACTGCTTCAAGAACATCCTGGGCCTTTTTCTTTAATTGCTATGCTTGCCGAGGGGCTGAACTTGCTTTCATGTTGACCTTGTAGCATTCTTTAAAGACTTGTTGGCTTCCCCTCAACTTGGCTACGCCCCAAGGTATATTGGAAACTTGACGCACTGGTGATAAGTTGACGGCACGGCCTTCATGTTGTGTATCCAAGGTCTTCCCAAAATGACATTGTACGAGGAAGAGCATTCGATCACACAGAACCTTTCCATAGCATTCATACCCTCCAAATAGATGGGCAACTTGATTTTCCCGACTGTTTGCTTTATCTCACCACTGAACCCTACCAGCACGGATGAATTCTTCACAACTTCAGATAAAGGAATGCCCATATCTTCAAGAGCATGAGTGAAAATTATGTTGACTGAGCTCCCGCCATCAATCAGAATTCTCTTGACCACACAATTAGCAATCTGCACCTGAACAACTAGACCATCATGATGAGGATCCAACGTGTTGTCTTTATCTTCATCCTCAAAGGAGATAACTTGACCATCTGTGAAGTCACGACGCCTTGAGGGCAATTCTGATTGATCCTCCTTAGAACTCTTGGCATGACGCTTAGCTGCAGAATAAGTTGTTCCACAAATATGGGATCCACCTGAAATAACATTTACTACCTTGGTGGCTGGAGGAGGTGCAACTTTCTCGGATACGGACTCCCCGAATCAGGCTCTTTAGACTCACTTCTGACCCTCTTCTTACCCAACAAATCTTTAAGAAGACCTTTGGACAGCAAATGAGCAATCTCCTTCCTCAAGGCAAAACAATTCTCAGTGGTATGCCCAAAATCCTTATGAAATGCGCACCACTTGGACTTGTCCTTCCAAGTTGTTAACTGGTTACTCTTCTTGGGCCATCTCGCTTTATCTCCAAGATTTCCCATGGCACACAGGATTCCTGCAATGTCCACAGAAAAACAGTATTCAGAAATTTTTGGATAATCATTCTCATCTCCATCCTGATCATCATCTACAAAATGAACTCTAGAAGATTCAGATTTAACAGGGGGTTTGCCCCTGTTGGACTTATAGTGATGGGAATCCGATTTTCTGTCAGAAGGCTCAAATAGAGGAGTGGGAGTTCTCCCAGTCGATTTCCCCATTGTCAAGCTGTCCTCCTCCAATCTGATGAAAGGCAAGGCTCTGGTTCTGATTTCTTCAAGTTGCTTTGCAGGAGTCATCACCAACTCGTTATAGAATAGAGAGCTCTTCTTCAAGCCTATACGGAACGCTTCGTAGGCTGGACACATCCAAGTTGGGTATAGTCACTGCCTCCTTGTTAAACCTGTGCAAATACTCTTTAAGATTTTCGTTAGGCTGTTGCACAATTCTATAAAGGTCACTAGTCAACTTGTCAAATGCCCTGTTGCACGAAAATTGATTAATAAACATATTGACAAGTTGAGCATAAGAAGAAATAGAGTTTAGAGGAAGCCACCGTTAGCCATTTTAAGGCCGGTCACCGACAAAGTAGAACCAAAGCCCCTGCAAAAATATGCTTCTTTAAACATAGGGGGATACTTATGATATCCATTGATTCCCGATACAAAGAACACATGCTCTGCTGGGTCGGTGCTTCCATCATACTTCTTCATATGAGGGACTGAAAACTTCTTTGGGATCTCCACACTAGCGATTGCTGGAACAAAATGACATTCATCATAGCAAGTTGGAGAAACTTGGTGGTATGGCACATTGACTCCGTGTATGCTTGAAGCAAATCCTTTATAGTCTCGCATTTCCTTAACAAGTTGACTCTCTGCGAAAAGAGGATTGTTATTAAACTGAGATGCAGAAGTATCAAAAGCATTAAATAAACTCCCTGTTTGCCCCATTGAGGGTGTAGCATAGGTGTAGCAAGATGACAACACAGGTTGACTAGCTGGGAGGCTGAATCTTGGTTACTCAATTGGAATGGACGTCACGATAGTACTTTCTGCTGGCAAAGTATTGGACATAGGGATATCTCCGAAATGGCTTGGTCCTGTACCTGCACCAAACAAAGATCTAGGAAGTAAAGGTGAAAATGGAGTAGATACTTGAGTTTCAACTTGCTTCCCTTTACGCAAGCTATCAATGACATTGAATATCATGGCGTTCGTATGCTCCTGACCATCCAACCGATCATTCACTTTCTTCAACATGTCCGCCATGTTGGACAATATCTCCAAATTGACAGCTTCCGCACTTGAAGATGGATTGCCTTGGGTGCCGGAAACAGGAAGCGGCCGACTCCTCTCAGCTTGACTGCCGGACGATGGATTAGCCATTTCTACTCGAATAATCAAAGTTTCCCACAGACGGCGCCAAATTGTTTTGGTCAAATTTCAACAAGTGTTTTCAATGGTAAAAAAAATGACTAAAGTGATATGAATCTAGGTACAATGATTATCAAGTTGAATAGAAATGAACACAAGTTGTTTGTTGACTAGGGAAAGCCCTTGAACAACTTGTTCGCCGGCATAAAACCCCGGGAGGTTTTGGTACCTGCCTTGACCGAAACTTTACTAAGTGTTTTTTGTGATTACAAAGCTAAGAGCGTATTCAAAGGGAGTTTAGGCTAGAGTGAACGTGTGTGCAAAATACAGTGTTTTCCCTTTTATACCTCACTACAACGGCTAATTACAAAGAGAATAATGGGCCTAAAATCTCGAGATAAAGGTTGATCGGTTGAGATATCTTCGCCATATTTGTTGATGGAGGGGATAACGATCTGTTGCTGAGGAGACGTCTTTGAATCGGTCTTCACTTCCTTTGATACGTTCCCTGAAAAATAGGATTAACGTAATTATGTTTCAACCTGCAAAAGATCAAGTTGTAATAGAACAACTCAAGTTTGTTAGTACCAAATTGTTTGATGCAAGTTATAAACAAGTTTATTTAAAAACGTAGGGCAACAAACACTTATTTATTTTGAGCGGGACAATAAAGGAATGCCTATGAAACTAATTATGGAACTGGAACGGGGTAATTTTCTTGTCTACATCTTGCTTTTTCCAAGAAGACTTGGGAGATTTATTTTATTTTTGACAATTTATTTACATTATGAATGCTACACTTATTTATTAATCCTAATGACCATGAAGTACGGCAAGGTTTAGACCAAATATTACGGTATAAGTGCGCTTTTAAAAAAAAAAAAACAATCTTGCGGAAAATACAATTGAAAATGTAAACACACATGAAATATAATAATATCGTTGACATAAATAACAGAAGTCAATAAAGAGCATCACAGCTGACTTTAATCATTGTTACTACCTCCACTATAGTAATTTTAATTAAGAGTTTTTCATAAAAGTTTCATTTTCAAAAAGTATAACAGCTTACTGTTTATCACTTTAATTATGAATATTTTTTTGATAAGAATATTCTCAACATACGATGAAATATTGACCCGTCTTTTATTATTTTTTAAATTAAACATGTAAAATTAAAATACAATTTTTAATATGGACAGAGGAAGAGAGAGAGTATATTGATGTGGCCATAGAAAATTTTACAAAAAATATAATGCGTCTAAAGGGCAAAATAGACATAATAAGTAAATGAAAAATATCCAATATTACGAGAATAGAATGGGCTAAATGAATCAAATGAGCCAAATAAGCAGCAATCCACATTATAAAAAGAGGGGAAGCCTCTCTTTTCCCCTAGGTCAGTGATTCACTCTTTCTCTTCCTCCCAAAACCCTAAATTCTCTCTAAAATGTTCAATGTGTATACACTCAAAAAAACGGATTAATGATTCTCACATCAGAGAATTTTGGGAGAAAAGACCCCACCCCTAATCGTGCTTCATTTTGTAGATCGCTACGGGGAATTCAATGCCGTGAACAACTATATTCTTCATTTAACTTGAAAATCCTCGATAAGCGATTTTTTTTTTTTAGCATATATGAATAGGTGAAAAAACCCAAGACTTGGCTGACCAAAGTCAGAGTCAGTTACAACTTACAATTCAGTTGTTTGGCTGAAAATTAGAATTCAGAGAAAGGTAGACCAATTGACAATTGATGAGTTAGCTTGAACTCCATTAGCTATGGTGAGCATGACAACAGCTACAATTTAATCAAATTTTATGTACTTAATCATCCATCCCAAAAATTAGTTTGAATGTCCAGGTCAAAATTGTTACTTCATCCGTGTTTTATTAAATGAAAAATGACGACTAATTTCTTAACACAAGATTTTGGGGGAAACTAGTTTCTCCTTAAGTTATAGAAAGTCCTGTTTTATAAACTGTTCCTAAATATTCGCTAACTACTTGCAAGTAGAAAAAAAGTGGACTTTTTATAATTTATGGAGAAACTAGTTTCTCCCAAAACTTGCTCATTTCTTAAAACAAAATTGTATTAAAATTATTGTTTAATTTTGTCAAAGTTATTTACATAACCACCAGTGTTCTAAAAGACCCCGCCTAAGGGTGCTTAGGCCCCGCCTAGGCGCTAGGCCCCTCTCCAACGCCTAGTTCTAAGCCCTGCCTATGTCCCGACTAATCCCGAATAGTCTCCGCCTAGGCGCTAGGCCCGGCTCCGCCGCCTAGCATCCGCCTAGCGCTTTTTAAAACCTTGTACATAACTATTAAAAAAAATCCAAAACATACATATAATAATACAATCTAACGAGAGTTATTTAAATTATACATCACCGGTCCCTAATTAAATGAATGAATGTCTATTTTTTTAAGAAAAAAATGTTTTAAAATGAATGTCCAATTTTTATTTTATTTTTTGAAAAAGTAACTAAAATTCTCACTTATGATACAATAAGTTTTAATTCTGATTTACACTTACAATGCAGAGTGCGTCTGGGGAGAAACGCGTTTCTCCGTCGCGTATGGAGAAACGGGGCTTATTATGTCGCGCGACGTAAGTAGCCAGCTCGGATATCTCTTACAAAGCTTCGGATATCCAAGCTTTGAAATTGATATCCGAAGCTTTGTAAAGGATATCCGTAAATCAAGTATTTTTCCTGATATCCTTTACAAAGCTTCTGGATATCCAGAACATTGAATATGGATATCCAGAAGCTTTGTAAAGGATATCCAGAAAAAATATTTGGTTTCTGGATATACTTTTCAAAGCTTCTGGCTATCCTTTTCAAAGCTTCTGGATATCCAGAAGCTGATGAAGTGATATCCAGTTTTTGTGGCTAGGTATGTCGCACGACATAACAAGCCCCGTTTCTCCATAAGCGACGGAGAAACGCATTTCTCCCCAGATTTTGTGTACAATGCAATATTATAAAATTATTAAGTGTTTTATGTGTTTATATCAGCACGAAAAAATGCTTAATTTTAACATTTTCCCAAATGTCTCTCATAATAAAATTTAAATATTTATTTTGTTTAGAAAGGGAGGAAGTATATAATTTAAATTAAGCCCACAGATGGATGATCATTTTCTTGACATGATTGCCCTTATGAAGAGAATAAATTTACTACAAAACTTACTTATCCATCCATCCATTAATACTCCCTCCGTCTCATTATTTTTTGCCACATTTGACTTTTGATAGTCAATAATATAAGTAAACTTTGACCAAACATAAATATCAATTTTTCTTCCTATTAAAATTCACAAAATCTGGGGAGAAACGCGTTTCTCCGTCGCTTATGGAGAAACGGGGCTAAGTATGTCGCGCGACATACTTAGCCACAACAACTGGATATCCTTTCCAAAGCTTCTGGATATCCAGAAGCTTGAATATGGATATCCAGAAGCTTTGAAAAGGATATCCAGAAACCAAATATTTTTTCTGGCTATCATTTTCAAAGCTTCTGGATATCCATATTCAAGCTTCTGGATATCCAGAAGCTTTGGAAAGGATATCCAGAAAAAATATTTGATTTCTGGATATCCTTTCCAAAGCTTCTGGATATCCATATTCAAGCTTCTGGATATCCAGAAACTTTGGAAAGGATATCCAGAAACTGGCTAAGTATGTCGCGCGACATACTTAGCCCCGTTTCTCCAGACGCGACGGAGAAACGCGTTTCTCCCCAGACCGACTCATTAAAATTTTAGAAATTGTTATTGACAAATCACTTATTTCTTTATCGATAACAATTTTTAAAATTTCATTACGTTGATTAAATTGACATTAATGTTTGATCGAAATTCAATTATGATGACCATGAAAAATCAAATGTGTGGCCAAACAAAATGAGATGGAGGGAGTAGTTATTAAGATTGTATATATTTTCGTTAAGGTTTATGTTCACTTTTATTTCCTCCCCCAAAAAATAATTTTTACAATTGTTTTAAAAATAATTTATATAAAAGAAATTTTAAAATGATTAAGAATATAATAGGTAAATATATTTATTCACCTATTTTTATTTCTATTTAAACCTAATATATTTTTTCCTTTTTTTGTTTCACCTATTTTTATTAAATTGAAAAACTAAGTGATAAATTTTCTAACAAATATCATTCATTACAATTTATTAAAAATACTAAACAATATGTTGAAGAAGTTATATGTAAGTATTTCTAATATTATGTTAATATTTTCAAGTTTCTGCATTTCTATGTTAAAAATTAAAAGTAATGGCTTGCATATTATTGGCTGATGATGTCAAAAACGTTCGTATCAGCCCAAATATAGCGATAGGTTGTATTATGCATGTTTGAATAGCCTGAAAAATATGAACAAACACGTAAACTAAGCCGGAGATTCACCGGCGAAGGCACTTCGGTGTGAGAGTAAGTATTCGTATTGTAGAGAGCAAATCAATTGATAAGAGTTGAAAGTCAAAAGATACACTCACCTGAATTATGTGTATTATGGCTTGTATTTATAGGTGTAGGATGTAGAGTCCATCTTTGAGTAGGAAGTTGTATGAGAGAAGGGTTATAATCCTAGTTGTATTATAACTTTCCACAATCCTTGTTTGAGTACAATTAGATAGTTGCCTTCTGTTCGTATGCCTAGAAGGCATGCTACTGAACATGTGACGTTGGTCGACACGTATGAATGCCGAGAAAGAGGAGAGCAAAGGTAGGGAAGCCCATTTCCTTTACCCTGATGATAACCGAGGAGGCGCTTGGTCGTCCTTTGGTGAAGCCCTCATCGGATTTTGTAGGTGTCTTGGTCGACATATGTGAATTATGTGCCTTAGTCATTATTCGCTCTGCTATATATAGGTAGACATAGTAGGAAATGACGAGTGGGCAGGAAAGCCCACTCCCCATGTCGTATTTGAGACTTGTATGAATTATATTTTGGGTCGAATCTATATGGGCTTGCCACGTTATTACCCATGTTCGTAACTCGGTTTATATCGTTCAGTGACCCCCGACTTCCTAGTTGGCTATGCCGAGGAGGAAGTGGTGTTCGACCTCGGCTTAAACGGATATGAACGGGTTATTTCAATTTACGAGGCGTAATCATTTATCTGCCGATTATTACACGTTCGGGAATGCGCCCCATTATTGACGAGACATTCTCCTTGGGAACACGCTAGAAACATTAATGGTGAGTAAGGAGACGACGCCTTAACCCGGTTTTTGACCCGTGCCCGTTTAGATATGGGTATATAAACCAACACCCTCCTCATTTTTAATCTTTTATCACTGTTCAACCTTGAGAGAGACATATAAGCTTCGAAAAACCGCAAATCTGATGTGGTGAATTTTATATTATGTAATTCCGGTATTTTCGAACTTTTTATTTCTCTATTTTGATGTAATTTGAAGTGACTTTGTAATGTGAGGTTTCATTAGAATATGTTGTATTCCGAGAGTAATTAGTGATTTATATTTGTTTTCGGATTTATCGTATTCATGAAGCCGGTAATAGAGCTCCAAGCATCAAGGAAAGTCAACATGGAAGTCAAGGGTAGAATGGGAAAAAAGTCTAAGGCAAAACGAGACAAGGCGCCAAGAGAAAAAATGAAGAAATTCAGAAAATTAGGCTAGGGGACGAGTCGTCCCCAATTGCACCAACTATTCCCCAAAGGGGGATGAGTGAATCAGAATTGAAAATTTTGGGGACAAGTCGTCCCCTATGGGACGAGTCGTCCTGTCGTGCCTGGAACGAGAAATTGGTTTTAGTCTATTTTATTTTATTTTTCTTTTTTAAGTGGTAATTATGGAGAACTATAAATAACTTTATTTTTATTGGTATTAGGGCATATTTTTCATAACCTAGGATTGAGAGAGAACATTAGAGTTTTGGATTTGAAGTTTTGAAACATCCATGAAAGCTTAAAAATTTTCATAGCTTTGGATTGTAACTCTTGATCCATTTTTTATATCAATTGAGGTTTGAATCTTTCTTATTTTCTTTCTCTGATTACAATTTTAATTGTGCCTTATTCTAAATCTAATTCTAGAGTTGTGAAACTTGATCAATTTCTTAATCCTTTTATTGGGGTTTTGCTAGAATTCTCTTCTACCATGTTGGATTAGAGTATTCATTGTAGCACCTTCATAAATCTTGTATGTGTCATCTGGATTTGTGATTAGGGTAAAATTGGTTTTATTTCTATTTAAAATAGTAATAGAATAATTTCTTGATCTTCATCTCTTAAAGCATTCATCAATTAATATTTTTGAATCTTGATCATGTCGTCTAGGTTTAAATTTTAATTAGGATTATTAGTTGAGCGTGTTGCCGCTAATAATCAATAACAAAGAAGAGATAGAGATTTTCCAATCTCGTGTTCAAGTAATTAGGGGCAAGAAACAAAGAATTCTAGCTGTGATATTGATTGATAGACGGGGATAGTTTTATGTATCCAAAGTGCTTTTTATATAATTGTTTACAACTTAGATTTTATTTTCCGTCTTAGAAAATTAATTCATCTACAAACAAAATCCCCCCATTTGTGTTGTGACTATGTTAGGCCCAATAGGTAGGAATCAGGCTAGGGGGGTGAATAGCCTGTTAAAACTTTTCTTAAAACTCTTGAAAACCTGTGAAAATGCCAAGTACCTTATCTGAGGCTTAACCGATAGTAATCGATTTGCGCAGCGGATAAAATAATACCGGTTAGTTACTCACCCAAATCGGTTAAAGAGTAGGATTTATAAAGAGCAAGTTGAAAGTCATGCAACTGATGTATTTTCCAAGTGAAGTCAAACAAGCCAGCAGTAACTTAGAAACAATAGGTTGTGACCGGTTGAGAGATTGTCAACCGGTTACAACAATCACAAATAATGAACAAACAAAACAAGAAATGACACAATTGTTTGAAGAGGTTCACAGTGTTAAATAACTGCTACTATACGTCCTCTATCAAGTTTGATCAAAATTTGGATTTGTGAAAGTGCACTATTAATGATACCTAACTATTACAAATTGCAAGCCAAATGATTGAAGGCTGCTAAAAGTAAAGTGACCACTAATGGATCATGCTACAAGAATTACCAAGAGTTTTCTAGAGATGTGTTCACAAGTTGAACTGATTTCTCTAGGGTGTGTGTGTGATTCAATCAATGTGTTCCAATCATAGTCTTGTTGGGAAACACTATATGAATTGATTGAAGGTGCTCAGTGTTTGTCCTAACAGAGATAGTTTAGTGAATGTGGGACTTGAATGCCTTAAACTTGAATGCTTGGAGGTTGATAGTTCTTGGTAACTCACTCTCAAAGATCTTAAATGCACCAACCATATTCAATGCTCTGGGGAAGCTATTTATAGTGAACTTCAAAATAGAGTCGTTGTCTCTGAAGAGGTTGAAATGATGACTTGGACTGGCAGACATTTAATGAGAGGATCTTTTCATTTAATGCATGAGATTTGATGAAGATATTTTCCATTGAGTGGTTGAAAGGATGTGGGTACTGGTAACTTTGACATTCCTTATTGAGGTACTGACAGGTTGCAGGAATGTATTCTCAGCATGTTGCTTTACCAACTTCAGCTAATGTTGGGGGCTGGGTAGTTGGGAGCAATAAATGCATCGACTGAGAGAGAATCTTGTAGGATAAGCTGGACTGGTTATCAGCAACAGATAGCTCTTGACCAGTTGACTGCTTCATCGGTTAAGGATCTAATCGGTTAGGAGAGGGACCGATTGAGGCTTGTCAACCGGTTAGACAAACTTCTCAAACAAGCAACCAGAATCCAATCATGGAAAATCTTTAGGTCTTCAAGTCTTCAAACTTTGAGAAAATTACATTTTCAAAAACACTGGCACTAGCACTAAGGGAACCTAACATACATAGAAAAATTCTATTTGGTCTAGTTAAAATTAGGGGTCCTCAATAATGCTTATTATGATTGAGATTAAGCAATTCTAAACTAAACATATATTTGACTAATAATCTCCTCCCAATTGCTTAAGTCCAATCATCCTAGGTTAACATCTTCTTAACTCAGTAAAAGAATGACTAAGAATTTATCTTGGAATTATGTCATTCCCTAAGTCAAGTGACAACTTGATGCTACCTAAGTAAAGCTTACAATCAAGATGAAAGCTTTAAGAAAATAAAATAAAGGGAAAGAAATCTTGATTGAGTCAACCTGCAAAGTCAGATGGTTAGTAGCAGAGAAGACATTCAAAACATATAAAGAAAGTACAAAAAGCAAAACATTTAAAACAACAAGTTTAGGGTTCAAACAAATCTCATTGATAAAGGCTACAACTGGTTAGGAAGAATTGAAAGACAAAACATCATCGGTTACATTCTCATTCTTCAACAGCAGGATCATCGGTTGAGGGCTTATCTTTGGATTCTGCTGGGTAGCCGATGAGATCGCCGGTTCAGACTTTGATTTCTTGGCAGCTTTCTTCTCTTCCTTATCATCTCTCTTTCTATTCTTTCTGGCTGACTTCTCAAACTCACGATCGGCTAACATCTTCTTTAATAGCTCATTCTCAGATTTAAGCTTGATTCTCTCAGTGTTGGTTTTTCTGAACTGAGTGGCTTGATCGGTTAGCTTCTGTTCTGCCTCTTTGAGTTTGAGATTCATCCTTTTGATTTCATCGGTTGAGATCTTCAGATCGGCTTGAGTGGCTGAGACAAGATTCAATAGCTCCTGGTTTGATTGAGTAGAGGCACTGAGCTGGGAGTCAAGATCGGTTATGGTTGCATCTTTGTCAAGAAGATCAGCAACGTACTTGGCCAAATCTTTGGCATAACCATGTTCCATTCTGTCTAACCTCTTGTTCTCCTCCTCCTGATTGGACTTAATCATTCCAGCCATCAGGGCATCATACAGCTCACAAAGATCACGAAAAATGACTGGTCGATTAAGTTCATCTTCAGAGATCCGTTGAGGATCACCGGTTGGAGAGGGAACATCATCAGCATCATTGGAAGAATCATCGGTCGAGGAACTGATTGCACATAAAAAATTACCCCTTTTATGACGGTCGACGGACCGTAGCAAAAAACCCAAAAACCGACACAAAAGATATTTGTGACGGTTTATTGTCCGACTTAATTGCGCGGGTCACAAATACTTTGTGTCGGGTGGTAAATCGTCATAATTTTTTTTGTGACGGTCTTTGTTACGATTCAGAAACAATGCAAAAGAAACTGTGTCATATGCTTAAAAGTTATGTTACGCTTTTTTGCGACGGTTATAACCGTCACAATTGATATATTTATTACGGTTATTTGCACGTCACCTCAGATAATTGTGTGCGATATATTAGTTTGTGACCGTATTTGAACTGTAACATATATTTTTATGTGTCAGTTTGTTTACCATAATAATAAAGCAGTGCTGATATTTTTGTAATATTTGTTACAGTTTAAACCATAATAAATGTATTAGTAAAAATATACCATCATTTTAGAAACTATTATATATATATATATGTGTATATATATATATATATATATATATATATATATATATATATATATATATATATATATATTGATGCAAACTTTTACTAAGATCCTAGTCCTATTTACCTAACACAAATAACTAAATCACAATTTCTAGAAAATAGTATATGAAAAAGAGAACTTTTCCATTCCAAAAACAACAATACCACAATAATCCCAAAGTGCTTAATATTCAAAAGAAATAATCCGATAGTACTAAACATGTGCTAAATATATAACATTGTCCAAAAGCCATTATAGCCATAGAGCCATGTCAAAAGATAAACTCTAAAGTCACTAGCGGTGGAACTGTTGAAGATGTATCCTTTGCCAACAAATAGAATCTTTCTGCCACAAATGCTCCTATAAATAAAATATATAACACAAATATTCAAGATATATATATATATATATATATATATATATATATATATATATATATATATATATATATATATATATATATGCATGCATATGTAAAAGTAAAATTATGCTAAGGAAATTAAAAGCAATAAAAAAATATTTACTACCTCCGTTCGGAATAAATGTCACATTCCTTATTTTAAAACGTGCCATTCATATTGGGAAGACAAAAAATAAAGAAAAAGTGTGACATTTATTATGGGACGAATGGAGTATTAGTTGATTCATATATATGATACAATAAAAAATAATTATAAACTAACTACACTTACCTGAAAACACAAAACACACTAAAGCACTAGCTAGACATTCCATCAAGCCTATCTTCCGTACCACCAGATGTTGAAGGATTCACCTATGTATATGAATCAAAAACTATGAAATCACAGGAAATGCCCATAGAAAAGGAGAGATGACATAAAGATGCTCATAACATCACTTGTGAGTAAATGAAACAAGGTATATAAAACCAAACAATTTATGAAAAATTAAAGCTATTTATATAAAAAAAATTACTAACCTGACTAACACTAGATGGAATATGAGGAGAATCATGCCGAAGAGTGTGATCACTCTCATACGCAGCACGCAAAGCATCAAGCTCAGCCCGCAAAGCATCATACTTGGCCTGCATAGCATCTTCTTGTTCCTTTAACATTCTTTGTATCGTATCCACGGAAACATTCATGGATGTGGATTTTAGACCTTTAAATGCAGTTGGAGTCGGGCCAAGACCAAACGTTCGGACACGACCATGACCATCAGATCCCATGACTTCTGTGAATACTTGGTCTGTAAATTCAGGCGTACGCTCATCTGGTGGCACCTCAGAGAGTCTTCTCTCCATCTGGGTCTTTGAAATGATATACATATATATGAAATATTTAGATACATATATAAAAATAAGAGATCATCAACAAGAACCATATAACCAGTAAATTTAACTTACAATTATGGGCTCAGCCTCTTGAGTAGGACCTGGATTCTTCATTAATCGAGTTTTGCGGAATACACTAGGGCGTGAGGTGTCCTCTCCTTTTTTTTTTCTCATCTGTACACATTCATTAAAACAATTTCATAACATACAATATGTACACATCCAAAGTATGTAATTATACTATGATTTTGTGGTCAAGGTTTGTGATACTCTGAAAAATCCAACGATTTTAAATTACCTCTAAACGGACATTAGCAAAGGAGGTTCTTCCTGTCCTGTGAAGGAGCCCATGTTGCTCACGGTTACTTTTGTTCCTAGTCGATTCTTCCTGCAAGCAAATAATATGAACTAAGTTATTTGTAAAGTACGTCTAAATTATTTGCACAGAAGCACAAGGGGATAAAATGCCTTAACATCTGTAAGCCTCCAACGCTCTACTAGTTTCTCCCAATCTTCTTGCTTCACACGTGCATCACTAGGGGTTTTCAACCTTATATCTGCATCGTCTTTAAATGGAACATAGTAGTCCTTTTTCACTCTTCCCTTCCAATTTCTCCAAAGAGACCCAATAGTTATCAAACAAACACGCTTGAATGTATCAGGAGCATCAGTATTGTCCTAGAATCAGAGTAAACCACAATTATAACTTAATTTTAGGTATTTATTTTTTAGGGCTCTTGAGTTATTAGTTGTATACCTGAATCTCCTTCCACACAACATTTTTATTATAATCGGGAACCTTACGCCAGTCAGAGTAGTGAAGGGGAAGTCTAACTCCACATTTTGCTATAATACCAAGCCTTGTTGCAAATTCAGTTGAGTTCTCCCCACATACTTGTATATACTCGTTGAAAGTCAAGTGAAATTTATAGCTGGCATCACCCCATTCTTTGCAACCGGCAGCTGGACCACGACCATTCTTAACAAATTCTTGTCCATCAGGTCCATCTGTAAGGGCATGAATACGAGGCCATGAGATTGTGCTTGGGAACTAAATATGAAAGTTATAATAGAAAACACATAATAAAATTTCGGTGTTCAGTGCAAGCTGCTCTATCATCCCGGGTAAACAAGGGAGGTCAGAGGTGGATTTTTAAAAAAATTAACACGATAAAAAGGGTATTTTCTTTAATTCAACCAATAAGATAGAAACACGCTTACCCTTTAGTGCTTACTGAATGTAATCAAGGGATGTCAGAGGTGGAAATTTATTGGCCAAATGAAAGGAAATAACAGGGTAAAAGGGGGATTTTCTTTAATATCCATGGAATTCTCCTTTGAGGGACAATAATATGGTCAAGACATAAATGCAAGGATAAAATATTCAAACAATCTGATAAAACAAGATTAGGGGCTTCAGTGTCATTATTGAAACACCATCACTCTGAGACTCATGTTTTTCAGTGTGTTACCTGACTGGTATATTAGCTCTTTATCTGTGATTATGTTTAACAATTCCTTTTCTGTTAAGAAATGCTCTACAATCAAACTATAAATCAATCAATCAATCAAATTCGTCTAAGTTTAATTACATACTCCATTCCATCTTCACAGACATATAAAGACACAGGTACGTAAGAAACTAACAGAAAATCAATTGCACAACAAATCAGTTCATTCCTCATCATCATCACCATTCATGTTAAGAAATGATCTACAATCAAAATATAAATCATATACCGTATAGATGGTCTACGTGTAGTGGGTTAGTTTGTCTACACGAGCATTGATTATTAACTATGAATCACAGTTAACCTTAAGCATAATTATAATCTGCATTTCCATATCGTTAAACCAAATCGACAACTGATACAAACCAACTAATATATCTATCTGGTCTTTTTCAACAGTTTACTGAGGTATAATGCGAGTGATATCAATAAAAACATTCTTCCCTTGCTTAAAAGGATCATTCAAACACACATCCCCGTTTGGGTTTACAGGTAAACTTTCAAGTATATTAAAATCATACCATTTTCATTGCTGATTGAACAATGAATGATTTAAACTGGGTATTCATTATTAGCGGGGATCAAGATTCTGTGGTACCATTACTTGGGTTGAGGACACTAGTTCGTGAACTGGCTCAAGATCTACAGTTTAAGGTTACCGTCCCATATGGAGCTTGGTTTCACAAGCATCAGGTACTTTTACCAACAAAACATTTCATTCTATTTCATTTTCATCTTAAATAAGAACAATGCTGCAATACTGCAGACGGATTTTTGAGTAGTAGTATTTGAACTTGTGTTTTATGTAGGTTGGAGGTTGGGCTACTGAGTACGGAGATTTATTGACATTTGCAACTGTACGAGGCGCTGCTCATTTGGTGCTTTATGCACATCCATCGCGAGCTTTACATTTGTTCAGCTCGTTTGTTAGAGGTCAGAGATTACCAAATACGACACAACCTTCCATATATTAGATGGCTGAGAAAGAAGAGAAGAAGCTTTTGCTGTTTGAAATTTTGAAGCCAGTTTCAAGTTGATATCCCTTGTCAGACTTTTTGCTAGGCATAACAGGTCTGACAGAGAGATCGAAAGGATGCCAAATCACCAGTGACATAGGGGATGAATTTGAAGAATCGGAATTGGGGGCATATCCATATATTTCTTCTAGTTTCTCACTATCATTGTTTGCAACTTCTAATGTTCCAACCTGCATATAGTAAAAATAAAAAATAAGTACAAGCTGAGAGAGAAAAGTTAGTTTCACTGGCTGTATACAGCCAAAATTTTATCTAAGGCATTTAACTAAGAGTACTCACATGTTCCTTGAACCATGCAGAAAACTGATCGTTGTGAGTAGCATGAATTTGACGATCTGTTGCCCGAGGATATTTTTCCTTAATGTATAAAAGGTGGTCCCTAAAAAGTTAGCAAGATCAAATTATGCCATATATTTATATATTATAGTTATTAAAAAATTTTAACTCCGGATTTGAATGTCTTACTGTCGATATTGGTCAATCGCCTCGGTGTTAGCTAGAACATAACGATGAGCTTGCTCTCTTGTAATGCGATCAAGATAAAAGGTCTCTGCCTTTCCAAAATGACAACCCATATTATCTTCACCATCATAATTTCGAATTGGTCGATTTGACTTAGTTTCAACATCCTTTAGATACCTCGTACAAAAAGTCATACACTCTTCTAATATATATCCTTGAGTGATTGAACCTTCTGGACGTGTTCGATTGCATACATATTCCTTTAAAGTTTGTAGATACCTATATATTATAGAACAAGGCATAAAAATATGAACGACATGAAGATGAATTTTTAATAAATCATTGAAACATACCTCTCAATTGGGTACATCCAACGTTATTGGACTAGACCAGCAATTAGGGCCTCCTCAAGATGAATCAGCAAATGCATCATTATATCAAAGAATGCTGGTGGGAATATCTTCTCAAGATGACAAAGAGCAAGGTCAATGCGTTCTTGAATATCTACAAGATCTGTCTTTCGATTAACTTTGGAACATAATTTCCTAAAAAAGTTGGTCACTTCAATCAACACTTTGACCACTTTTTTCTGTAACGCTTTACGGATAGCCAACGGAAGTAACTGTTGCAACAAAATATGGTTATCATGACTCTTTAAACCCTTTAAAGTACAATCCTTTAAATGAACACAACGTGAAATATTTGATGCATATCCATCTGGAACCTTCACATTCTTTAGAACCTTAAGGAATACTTCTTTATGGGTCTTGCTCATTGTAAAGCTAGCATGAGCTAATTTCTTTGATCCAGATACTCCTTCTTTAGGATGTAGTGGCTTCCTTATTCCCATCATTTTCATGTCAAGCCGAGCATTTATGGAGTCCTTTGATTTTCCAAAGGTTCCTAACAATGTGTAGATTATACTGTCACAAACATTTTTCTCGATATGCATAACATCAAGATTGTGACGAATCAAATTAAACTTCCAATAAGGCAATTCAAAGAAAATACTTCTATTTTTCCAACTATCTGTTTTATCACTATTTTTGAAACATCTCTCTTTTTTCTTGTCTTTTGATTTTCTTTGTAGAACATTTTACCTTTTTATTTTTTGATTCTCTTTTCTGGCTGCAACTCTCTTTTGCTTCTTTACTTCCTTTTCTTTTGCTTCCATTTCTCTCTTTCTAAAAATATCTTCTTTCTTGTACACGGTTGCAACATTTTTTAGTTGATCCAACAATTCTGAGCCCGATAGTACCTTTGGCTTCTCATCCCACTCCTGATTACCATCGAAGGCCATTTTGTCTCTAAGAAACTTATGGCTACTTTTAAGCCATCGTCGATGGCCTAGGTAACAAAACTTTGTTCCACTATATAGCCAACGAGATTTTGTCTTCTTGTTACAACATGGACAAGCAAAGCGACCTTTAGTACTCCAACCCGATAAATTAGCATACGCAGGGAAATCATTAATCGTCCACATTAAGGCAGCACGTAGTTTAAACATCTCCTTGCTTGATGCGTCATAGGTGTTAAAACCATTATCCCACAAGTCCTTCAACTCCTCTATTAAGGGCTGTAAATATACATCAATCTTATCACCAGGTCCATCAGGCCCATCAATAAGAACCGATAAAATGAAATTAGACTGCTTCATACATAACTAAGGAGGCAGATTATATGGGATTAGCACTATTCGCCAAGTACTATGGGAGCTACTCATATTCCCATACGGATTGAATCCGTCGGATGCTAAACCAAATCTCACATTACGCGGATCACTTCCGAACTGTGGGTTTCATTCGTCAAAATCTTTCCACGCTAGGGAATCAGCTGGATGCCTCATCACACCATCATTGGTACGTTCCTCTGAAGCATGCCATTTCATAAGTGAAGCAGTATGTACAAACGTGAACAACCTTTTCAATCTTGGCTTAAGAGGGAAATATCTCACTTGCTTCTGTGGAATTCTCTTCCCTTGTACTGCACCATTCTTAATAGTTTCATTGTTGGGGTCAACTTCTCGATACCTAGAACATTGACAAATGGTACATCTATCAAGATCCTTATCCTCGTTGCGGTACAACATACAATTGTTCTTGCAAGCATCCCATGTTTCATAACTAAATCCTAGGTTAGAAGTTATCTTTTGGGCTTCGTAATAGGATTTGGGCAAGCGTGCATCAGGGAATGCCTGAGGCAATGCATTCAGGATTTCATTTACAGCCTTATTAGACATTTTGCATGTCACTTTCACATTCAATAGTCTTACGAGAAATGACAATGAAGTGAAATTATTGCACCCCTCATATAAAGGCCGTTGTGCATCTTCAATAAGCTTCAAAATCTTTTTGGTTTCTTCATCTGCTCCCTCAAAGGGATCGCTAATGGGACTTTCTTCATTGCCTGTAAATTCATCAAAGTTTTATATACCCAATGCATCATGCACCATTCCAACCATATCATCCCTTACGTGTGATACATTTTGATGTAGACTACTAGCATTATCATCTTCGTTAGCTTGAAGAGTCTCTCCATGAAGATCCCAACGTGTGTAACTGGTCCAAAACCCATTCCATATCAAGTGACCCCTTATTGTATCTTTGTCCATAAAGAAACGATTCATGCATTTCTTGCAAGGACATTTTGTCGTAGTTTCATTAATAAAAGCAAACTCTAGAAATTGCTCAACCCCGTTAAAGTATTCTTCTGAAGCTCTATTCTTCAAGTGAATCCAACTTTTATCCATGTCTATTTTCAAACAAAAAAAAAAAACCTAAAGAAAAAAGTG
The DNA here is from genome assembly GCA_022495995.1 of Adenophora triphylla var. japonica. Taxonomy (NCBI): domain Eukaryota; kingdom Viridiplantae; phylum Streptophyta; class Magnoliopsida; order Asterales; family Campanulaceae; genus Adenophora; species Adenophora triphylla. Next base: position 249,748 of record JAFEMH010002537.1, on the reverse strand, counting down.
CACATTAATTAAATATGCCATATGGGTTTAAAAATATTTACAAAGATATACATGGGTACAGTAAATGCATGTATGTAAGAAGAACACGACATAGTGGAAATTCATCCTACATGTAGATCTGCTCTATCAAGATCCTCTAACAACATCATACAGATTGACATAAACAATTTTTTCTTGCATAAGCTGAACTTCAGCATAAATTGAAACAGTTTATCACCCTTGGTCACTTCCATTTAAGGCTTGTTAGTCTCTGAATGAATGTACATTTTTGGTGAAATTACTAAATCTCCATTGTCATTCATCATTTTCTAATCACTTGCAATATTTATCGCGTATGGTGAGATCATTAAGGGTATTTTTTTTAATAATGCTACTAAAATTGCTTAGAAATCAACTTTCTTAAATTTACCTCAAAGTTAAAAATAAACTTTCTTTTAGGGACGGAGGGAATATTTACCTAATAGCCGAAAGGCATCCGTTGCACCATCAGCAATCAACAACAAAAAGATAAAAATAAAAAACACTAGTGACCATAATTTGACAATTACAGATGGTATATTCAAAAGGATGTAAATTTGGTATTTGAACCAGTCAAAAATAAATGAATTATCGGTCATAACCAAGCTCATCTTACTCCATGGTAAACAGACAAAGCTGAATTTTAGTCTCTTAAGCTACTTTCAATAAAATATTGTCTGATTGTTTTAGATATTCTGGTTAAAAGTTATCTTTAGTTCCAGAATTTGAGACACCATATTTCGTACATCCTTTTTTTTGTAATTCAAGGATTACATTGAACATTAGCTGGAATCCTCAAGTTCTCTCCCACCCCGCCCCTCCTCCCCAAAACAAAGAACACGGAATTTGACAAAAAAAACATCATGTCATTTTTATAATACTGAGAAAGGTTCAGAGCATTCTAAACTTACCTTTATGTTGATCAAGACACCAGAAATAGATGATATTCGCTGTATATTCTATTCCAAAGATCTGCTTGTGTATCCTTGCAGTCCAGAGCCAAATCAACTGCCAACAATATCTGAAGAGATAAAATGTTGCAAATTACAGAAATTAAACATGCACAAATGCTAGGTTATGTTGGTAACAGTGCAGATGGTTCACCTTGCTTCTCAGAAGAAACAGTGGCCATTTCTATAATATAGGACACAGAAGGAGCATGGGGACAATGTAAGTATTGTAACGAAGAGCTGTACCCTCGAAAAGAACATAGTTAGCTTTGGATATTTACCTATTACTAATGTAATCCTCTTCTCGCAAGCTTTTACTAATCTCATTCCAAAATGGGGAAAATAGTGCTGCGTGTCTTGTTAGAATCTTCAGAATCCTGCAAATCCAAAATACATATATGAAGAAACAACCAAATCATATGAAAGAAAGAGATACTCCCTCCAGCCTAAAGTACATGTTCTAATTTCCTTACGGAATGTCCCAATATAAATGTCATATTTCTATATATAACACTATTTTCATCATGCTTATTCAACTATACCTGCCACTCTTCATCTCCCTCTAGCTACAACTCTTTATCTCCCTCCAACTCTTTATTAGTAAAAAGGGCAATTTTGGAAGTAAAAGAACTTATCAAGCCACGTGTCAAAACAATTAAGGACATTTAATTGAGTATAATAATATAGAAGATATAATTAACAGACACCAATCAATATTGTGCTAGCTATCCAGAAGAAACATAAAACAATCAAGGGACCAAGGAGCCAATTAAAAGTTGCGTAAACAAAGCAATGATCTTGTACATAAATAATTAAGTGAGTGACATCCGAGTAAAATAATGAGTAACTAGCATAAAAAAGTGTAACTGGCATAAAAACTGAGTACAACTTAGATGTTGCCATGTGTTTTAATTAAAACAACTGCCAAAAAAAAAAAACTACAGTAGTCCATTGAAACATGCATTTGTCTGTAGCACTAATAAAATATTGTCTGATTGTTTCACATTTATTAAATAAATGTCTCTAATTATGGAACAAAAAAGAACAATTCCATTAAGCAGCAACTTAAATAAAAAAACAAGCGAAATTAAGTTCAATAGATGGTAGAACAAGCAAAAGAGGAAAAAAAGAAAAAATATACACTTGACATTGAAATGATATTCGCTGACAACAAGGTAATGAGAAACAACTTGAAAATGTATAGACATCATCTAGTGAACAAACTTCACAGTCCCTACTCCCCCTCCCCCCCACCAAGGTGAAAAAAAAGGTATAGAGATAAATTGGAAATATTTTCTTGAAGTTAATTCAACTCATAAAAAAAGCTCCCACAAATTTATATCTCAAATTTGGCTCTGTATACATGCGACAAAATGAAAATATCAAGATGTGCGGGATTTAAAATCTGATCTACTCCCCCCCCCATCTTAGTATCTGTGTTTTCTTTTCTAATGTTATAATTGTGCACCATCATTCAGATTGGGGTGAGGCTGGGGGCGGATGTTGCAACTCTCAGGCCTAAATTTTAGTCCCTACTCCCAGCTGCGGGAGAACACGATGAAACTTACCACGGAGTACAGAGTATATATTAAGGGAGATGAGTCCCTTGCACTCTTAGCTTATTAACAAGTGGCATAGGGGCACTTCTTAGCAAGAGCCTACAACACTTAGTATCGAACCCAATTTCCTAATATTTCTAAGAAGTGCCCCTATGCCACTTGTTAATAATCTATATTAGGAAATTGTATGCGTTAGGTATTTAATCGAGCAAACATGTATAAGGTGCAATTTTTTGTGAAATCATATTTGAGAATTGCACGCAACTCAAGGATTAATATGTTTCACTTTAATGCTCAATGGAGTGTTATATCCAAAATAAAAAAGGAAGAAATTTCCAGTGGAGTTCTTTTATTAGCTCTTTTACTTTTTTCTCTTCTCTTTGGATTACTCCTTGGAAGCAGGATAACCAATTAGCCTAGGAATCCGTTGCTTTTCTATAAACTAGTTAAAGATTTTAAGGTTGATACAACCTCCATGCCCCTCAAAATGGATTGACTTTCTACTTTCGAATGTTCCACTTCCACTGAATGATTCCTTTTTCAAATTTAATGTTTTATGTTCTTTACTTTCCAAATTCAACTTTAGTACATTAGACTTATTTTTAACAACTTATGGGATTTTCATCTCGTTTGACTCGTCTCTCATGTGCATAATGAAAATCGGGAATCAAAGAATATCCAAATATTCTAATTATGAACCGAACAGGGCTGGTATATTTACATGAAATTTTTAATTGGTTTATTATTTCTAAAGAATGGGTTGATCAATTCTTTCTTACCACATTCTATCTAAATGATTTTTCAACTATGGACTGGATACTGTTGTTCCTCTCTTTGAATAATTGTAGTTTAAATTGACACGGATAATTGTTATGTTTTACTTCCCTCCTTCCAAAATGACCTGCATCAAAATTCTGTCCTTTTCTTCTTTCTCAGGATGTGGTTTCAAAGATCTGTTAGAGCCGATGACTGGTTATTATTCGTGGTAAGTACCATAAAAGTCTCTTTTTCTTTGTTTTTGTTCCTCAAACATTTGCACTCCCTTGCTTTACGTTGGTTATGCATGTTCTACTTTCAAGCTATCTTACAAATGGAGACTTTGTGGTTTTACAGAATCAATACTAATGCGTCAGATTATTGGAAACACTTGTAAAATTCATTTCACCAGAATTGCCTGAGGTAAAGCTACTAATTTTGCTATGCCCTAACCCCAAAACAATCAAACAATATTTGCACCAAATTAAGCGAAAGACAGATTGAATTACATAAATCCAAAAGGAGAATAATATTCTTATCATAATTGAAAAAATACTGAATTAACAGATGATGATATTGAAACCTGTTTCGGAGATCCAGACGACTGCTGCTACTGCGCTGCTGTGAATGTGGTGCCCAAGATTGCAGCTTTCCTATATTTTTTATTTTTTGGAAACCGCTTTCTCGTGTAAGGGGGATCACCGCCTCACATCGGTTTGGAAACATCCGGTTTAAATTGAAAAATGGAGTCGCCACGCCATTTTGATTTCCTCAAAACTTTGAAAAAAAGGATTTGGGTCCGGAGGTTAAGTTACCCCTTGGGAAGAACGGATCGTCGTTCACCCAAGGAGCCTTGCCGAAGCAAGTCTTCTAAGATCCGATTTTCATGCTTGCCTTAGTGTTTTCGTGTGTGGGATGTGTTTTTTGGAAAGGAGGGAATGTGACAAGTGGTCTTCCGGACGCATAAACCATGAGTTGGTTATCGCTCGGGATTCCTTGGATTTTTGATATGTTCGGGAATTTAATCCCGTTCTCATCTTGGACTTATGATCATCATTATGAGACCTTGGGTCACATAAAATCAAGATATGGACACCTTTTTTATAGTCCAAGGATGAGACTCTTTAGAAAGGAAGGACCTTTGCCCATCAATCCTACATCTTGAGACGATTTGAGCTTTGTCGGGACATTTATGCTCGTCTCAAGTAATGATCGGAGATGTGAGACTCAAGTTCATCCTTTTCTAAAGGAGAATCCGTCTATGACATCTTTAAGTGGAGGAAATGATGTAAAGATAGGACCTTTACACCATTACACTCCATGAGATGCTCTAAGTATCAAAGGGGACTAAGGGAGGGGTATAAAGATTGGATATTTATACTCATCCTATGCCTTTTTGTGCCTTATGAAGGTCACTAGGCAATCCTTGGAGAGAGATCCAACCATGAGGGACATGGGGAATGCATTTTAAGCTAAAGATGACATTTTTATGCTAACATATGTAATGAACATGATGCAAGCTAAGACTAGGAATGAAAAGGGAGGACCTTTATGGCTTTCCTATGTCCTTTATGAACCTTTTAGGTGGACAATCCTTGGAAGCAAGGTCTATGGGAAGGGGGAATGACATTCATGCATAAAGATGGCATTTTTATGGAAAAGATGACATTTTTATATGCAAAGATGACATTTTTAGATGCAAAGATGACATTTTTATATGCAAAGATGACATTTTTAGATGCAAAGGATGCTATTTTCACATCACCATGTGAGAGATCCACCTTAGAACAAGCCTTTTGAGGTCTTATTGTTCATCCTTGGGTTGGATCTTCCATGGATCCCATGTGATAAAGGGAATGGGGGTAATATGATCTACATGACTAAAGATGTGATCTTTAATGACAATATATCAAATACCAAGCAAATAGATAGCAATATATAAAGCAAGGAGCAATATATCAAGCAATGACAAGTATATTTTAGGGAAAAGGGGAGTAGAGGTTACCAATGGTGGTGTTCCTCTATCTCCTTGAAGTTTGCCTAGGGAAGGACCAACTTTTGAAGGGTTTTGAAGAGGGGGGAGGTGATTTTGGTTGCTCTCATCTCTCTGGAAATTCGTGTAGGTATTTTGGCAGAGTAACACTTCTGAAAACTGTATATCAAAATGGGTAGAGGAGGCCTCTATTTATAGGCACTCTGGTGATGGCTAATGAAGCCGTGCGGCAGTAACCCCAAATCTAATGAAGCCGTGCGGTCTTATCCCTTAGTGACTCAGATTATTTCTAGAATCATGCAAGGTGGCATTCTAGAAGATCTTTTCCAACGAAGGACTACGTGGAATTTTAATTCCTAGCAAGTCCTTCTCCCCTCGGAAGGTTTGGAAAAGTTTCCAAATTGCCCCTGAACTTTAGGAAATTCCAGGGAATTGCCGGGAAACTTTTCCGGAAGGCAAGAGCCAGATTTGGGTACTTACAGCTGCGCGACTTCAACTATAGTTATTGTGGAGAAGAAAAGATTAAATTAGATAAATACATAGATTATAGAAATTGTCGTTGAGGTAGAATTAGAGAGAACAATGGTTACCTTTTCAGCGGCGGATTACAATTTTGGGACGGGAAAGAGAGATTCCAATTTCTCTAGGGCTTAGGGCTTTAGGGCTTTCTACGAAATTTTGGGAGGGAAGTAGTGGAGGAAAGTTTACCTGGTGGAGGGAATTTTGGAAAGTTTTTGTTTATTTGATGTAATTGGGATATAAGTAGAAGTCATTGAAAAAAGTCAATATTTTTATAAAAACAATTGTTACGGTCATATTAAAACTATTGTAAATGGAAAAAAAGATTTGCTCGTTAAAAGCTTTTGTTACGTTTTAGAAAAGACCGATAGAAAAATATTTATTTACCTCGGTTTGTAGAAAACCGTTGTAGACAATTTTTTATTTCTTACGGTCTTAAAAACCGTAATAAATAAAAGCCTATTTGTGTCGGTTCGACGGACCGTAACAAATAAAGTGTGGTAAAAGACCCCTTTTTTGTAGTGTTGGAATAGCCGAAGGGTCGGTTGAAGGGGCAGCAACAACGGATAAAACTTGGACAACCTGATCTTGAATAGGAGGATCATCGGTTTGAATTTGATCGACATGACCTTGATCGGTTAGTACTACAGCTTGGTCGATTGAATGAGCGGTTAGGGATTGAGTTTGAACAGGAATAGGAGATGAAGGATCGATTGGAGGGCTAGCTTGACCGGTTGGAGGAGAGGTAGAGTCTTCATCGGTTGAAGATGAATAAGACACCAAGGAAATAAACCCACCAGCTTCCAAACTCAATTCAATGGCACTTTGAATGATGCGGGCTTCTTCAAAAGCTGATACAAGTAACTCAGCAGCTATTGGAGCATCAATGATGGCTTACTGCTTGAGCTTGATCACATGAATCATCCTCAATATGCCAATAAGAAGAGAGGCATGATGGATATTGCTTTTAGGCCTGACTATCTCATCATCACCCCTGACTGACAGTTGGGGCACTTGAGGCATAAAGCCTACCATCTTTGTCACATCATATGACCACTTAGAAATTTTCATATCCAACACTTTGGCCATCCAGTTGTTCAAGGCCAGATACTTGAGATATAAGCTGTCGGTAGACAAGGAGCATTCAACCGGTCTGGTCAATCGATTGAAAGGCTGACCGTTAAATCGGAGGGGTCTTTAAGGATACCTTTTCAAGGGATTGTAGATCGGTTTTTGCTTGACTGGGAAGGAAGAAGGCAGTTGTTGATCAGCTTTGCTTTGCTTAACCGGTGCATCCCTGACCAGTGGCAGTCTCCTCTTTAATTTCAGAATAACTATTGGAGTAGCATCCATGCTAGATTCACAACTAGGATCAGCCTTGGGCAAATGAGCAGGTACTGGTATCGGTTCAAGGCTTGATCGGCTTACAACTCTCTCATGCGGCTCAAAGTAAAGCATCTCATTCGATAACCGAGGGATTGAGGCTTTAGTATAGAAATAATTAAGACAAGACATCAAGTCTTTCTGAGCATCTGGATTTTGAGAAGAGTTGAAACCAGCAGGAGGGAAAGCAGCATCATATGGGTCATAATCAAAGGATTTAGCTGCAGTGAATTCTAAGTCTTCTTCTTCTTCAAGAAAATTTGATTTTGGAAGATCATTAATAGAAGGGAAAAATGATTGCTCCTTCTCAACTGGTGGCTCATCTTTAGAAATTGAAGCTTGGATTGCATGAGCCTGACTCTCCAAAATGGAAGCTTGAATGGCTTGAACGGTTGCTATTTCCTCAGCTCTTGATTGTTGTCGGTTTAGCTCTACTTCAAACAGGCTAGCAGCCATTGCCTTTTTCAGCTCAACATCATCAACATCGGTTTCGGTTTGTCCACCCTAACCGGTTCAGCAGATACATCGGTTAGGGGCTTGTCAATCGATTTCTCCTCTCTAACCGGTTCAACCGTAAAGGCATCGGTTAGAGGCACATCAATTAGTTGAGTAACCGTCGGTTGAGTAGCATTGCCTCCTCCCAAAGTAGTAACCGGTGAAGTATCGGTTATCCCTCCTCCTACATTCCTAACCGTTGCCATCGGTTTAGGAGTAGTAAAAACTTGTTCAAATTTTCCCATTCTCTTTGACTGGTCACCATCATCTGAGCTAGAGTTGGAACTTGAGCTTGACTTTGCAATGTCATCGGTTGGCTCATCATCTTGAGCTTCTTCACTATCATCTTTGAACAGCTCATCAATTTCTTCATCAGTAACCGATGTCCACTTGGTCTTATTTGACTTGACCGATGAAAAGAAATCGGCCAAGGCAATATTCCCAGCAGCCTTAAGTTCAACATCCATATCTAACAAATTTTCCAACACATCCATGATATTTCTCTTCAACTGATTCTTCCTGGGGCCAAGATCAACAGGCTCAAAATCAAAGTTAGGCAAGGAATCATCATCAATCTCATACCTGCCTAGCTGATAAAGATCAGACTCAATCAATGTATCCCTAGCTCCATACAATATAGCAAAATCAACCCAAACAGACTGGATCATCATAACCTGTCTCAATCTGTCCTGAGTCAAGTACACAACATTCTATTTGAGAGGAAGCTGATCAAAGAATTTGTTGTAGAGCTTGATAAGATTGAGCCTTGAAAGAGAGAGATCAAATTCCCTAAGTCTGCAGGGACGGCTGAAGTAAATTCCCTTCTTCTCGTGACTGTTGACATAGTCAATATAATCATGAATGTTCCTTACTGGAACAGAAGCTTTGTTAATCTCATGAAATTGATGGAGCTTCCTGATAAAAGGTGGCAAATGATCAATGGGATAAACCCAACTGGGTGAAGGGGCAGATTGGGGATTGACAGCCCAAGGGTTATTGTGGAATATGTGCAAGGTGGGATCTCTGATCGGTTGATATCGTCGGTAAGAGGGATTAGAGGCATGGCCGGTTATGGGAATATCATCGGTTAGGGTGTTGTGTTTGAGTAGTCTTTTGGGTATGAAGGGGATGAAGGTGGTCAAGTCGGTTTCAATCCTTCTTTTTCTTTCTGTGTTTTCTTTGGCAAAATGGAAGGGTGTTTTGAGGATCGGTTTGGATTTTTAGGATGGTGGAGGAGTTGAAGGCTTGGTAGATTTCCTAGCTGTTTTTCTTGGCCGGCTAGAGATAGAGATCGGTTGATCATCAAGGTCTGAAGATTTTCTCTTAACCGGTGAGGAGATGATCGGTTGAGAGGGCTTGGGTTCATCGGTTACGGGCTTAGGAGCATCGGTTACAGGCTTCTTTGATTTGGGCTTAGAGGTTTTCTTCTTAACCGATTGAACGTCGGTTGAGGCAGTAGCAAAGAAGAAAGAAGACGGAGTTTGGATTCTCTTAGAATCCTAGCTTGATCAGCCTTATCAAAGGCTTTAACAAAAGATTTTGGATAAGAGGGTTGATTGACTGATATGGCAAATATGGAAGGGATTCTCATAAGGATTCTGCTGATGAGGAGATAATGACACTGTCACGACCCTAAACCTAGGCACAATTTTGGTCACACGTGGAGCACGTAGGGGTGGGATGCATTGCATCTCATATTATGCATTTTATGGTAGTTGAAATAATTATGGGTTTATTTTGATATTTTGATCATTTACGTGATTTTAGATGTTAATAAATTAATTTTAATTATATAATGTCTAAATAGATAAATAGGAAATTTTTGTAGTAAAGTTATAATATTGAAAATTTTAAATAAAAAGTTATAAATTTTATTGAGGTGCTTATGTGTCAAAAGTGAAACTTAAGAATTTAATTGTATTAACTCAATCTTGGAGGAGCTAAAGTGTAACTTTGATTAATATTTATCCTTCTCCTTCGTACAGTTTCCAGACCATCCTAGAGAGAAAGAAAAAAAATACTCCGTCCCTGTTCCTTTTTCTTTCAAACTATTATAATTTTATTTCATTCAAAAATTCCCCATAAATCCAATATTAATCCGTTTTTTTTTTCGACTGCGTCAAAATGATCGGGGAGCTGCGTAGATCGTTCCTAGCCGATTATAATTTTTCTTATTTTCGAATTATTTTGATAAGTTATTATGATTTCTTTCAAATACCTGTTCATTCAATGTTATATTAAATATTATTGATGTATCAATTGTTTTGGGTATTTTTGAAATATTTTCCTTAGAATTAGAAAGGTATTTGAATAAGCTGAAGTAAAGGTTAGTTGTGGTATTGTTGATTTAGGTGGAACGGAGGGAGTAGTAACTAGTTCCACTCAATCTCTATTACAAATGGAAAAAAATGATCTCTAGCAAATAGTGATTAGTTCCACTCAATTTCTATTACAATCATCAGTCTAACCATGGTCCTGACTTCAGCACGGTTCCTCATGAAACAACAATCTATTCATGTCTCCCCAAGAAATCAGGCTTAAGTTCTAATGTATTGTATTGGTCAAAGTAACACATATATATGATGATTCATATACTCTTGCTAGTGGGTCCTTGAATTTATATAAACACTAGAAACATATATAATCTATTTCAAATTAGAGCAAGGAGTGATGAAGAATTCTTTTGAGAATAAAGTTTTTTATCTTATATATGCTTTCATGCAATTTTCTTGAAGATATAACAAGCAAAGATAGTGATGTAAGTCAATAATTTATAAAAGTGATTATTTTGTATAAAGACAAGTTATATGGAGTAGTTACTTGTACAACTCAGGTAAACTTGAATCAAAAGGCTTTTACTCAATGGGTCTGGACAAAGGGTTGGTAAATTAGTTTGGTTCAAGTAAAAGGGTTGGTAAATTAGTTTGGTTCAAGTAAAAGGGTTGGTATAATTATATTATATGGCCTTGTAGGAAGAATTTAGATGTTATGGAATAAGTATACTGATGTTGGAATGGCTTAAACTGAGTAAGGTTGGTTCCTTCTTGCCTTGTTGCTGATGTTTGAAACTTCAGCATGAATTTTGGGCAAGGGCACGACTCGTGCCCTGGAGCACGAGTCGTTCTCAAGACTTTCACTTGTGAGCACGACTCGTGAAAATTGTTTCACCCGTGCTAGTTTTTATGAGGGCCAAGGGCACGAGTCATGCCCAGTGCAGTTTCAGGGTGTCAGTTTCTAGGCCATTTAAACCTAATCAAACTAGTATGGATTTAGTTCCTCTTTAACTATAACTCTAGTACAACATTAGTACTTTATATTGCCTTCACAGGTAACGAAGGGATCGGTTCCCCTAACCTGAGACCACGCGAGCTCTATATTTTTCATTATAACTGATGAGGAACCGGTTGAGGGCAAGGAGGGAAAGGAATCGGCTATGGAGGCCGGTGAAAGGACAACCGGTATGCCAGCAATGGTTGAGGAAATAGTGGACACATCTCCAGGCTTCACACATTCATCCAAATCTCCATTGTTGAATAACTCATTAACCAACTAATACATTATATCATCATTCCCCTCAGGCATCAAGAACGGAAGGAGACCAGCAGCAGACAACATCGCTTGCAACAGCTTCCCTTCTTCAGATTCGAAGAAGCTTGGGAGAATGTAACCTCCGTAAATGTCTTTCTTTGGGGTTGGTTTTGGAGCCATCTATAAAAAATCAAGAATCAAAGCAACATTTTAAGTTAGAACATATTTTAAAATAGACAAATAAGAACAAGTTCATAACTTTGAATAACTTAAAGAAATTTTGAAAATTCTTAGTCATCAATATTAAAAACTTTAGAAGATTTCGAAATTTTTACTAGGAGAGTTTAAAACTTGATGAACTGATGAAGAACGAAGAAGAAACGGTTAATCGGTTGAAACTTGAAGGCATGATTCTTGCAGAGAGAGAGAGAGAGAGAGAGATTTCTAGGGTTTCGAAAGTTCTAAATGAGAGCTTATGAATTTCTTTTATAGTGGAGAGAGAAAAGGAAGATGAAAGGATTTTGTACTGGGTGAACCAAAATTTAAAAACGTTTCAACTGGTTTGCATAGATATCTAAATTTTAAAACACGATTTTAAATGTGGAGGCGAAATAATAGGTACGTGTGTGCAGCAGTTAAACTATAACACAATAATGAAAAAAAAAGATAACCTTTTGATAAATTTGAGTGATACAGAGATTACCTTTTTGATCAAAAATTTTAAATTTTGATCAACCCAGAAGGACGAAGTTGGCAACAGCTTACTGTTACATGTCAGGGTTAAGCGGCTGAAAAGATGGATGTGATAGCACGGTACAGAGACGAGCCGGTTAAAAACAAATTGGAAATTTGGATCCGGCCGCAGTTCGTTGGTTAGGCGTCTGGATTGACCGGTTAGGCTAGTAGACCGGTTGGACGCAACTGCTTGAGGCTTGACCGATTACAGAGGTAACCAGTTAGATTAATGATCGGTCAGGTGTGCAATGACCGGTTAAAAACATTTGCCATCGGTTGGGAGGCCATTAGTTAGCAAGGTAGAAATGAGAGAAAAACTTTAACACCTTTGGATCGATTGAGAGCTTACACAAGTAGCAAGGTTAGAACGAATATATCAACGAATATCAATCATGCCTGGCTCTCCTCTAAGGAATTCAAATATTTTAATATCTAAGGGTTTCGTCAAAATATCAACTAACTGATAATCAGTATGAACTTTTAAGAGGACAATATTACCCTTTTCAACATGATCCTTGAGGAAGTGATATTTAATGTCGATGTGCTTAGTCTTGGAATGCATCACAAGATTTTTGGAGACTGAAATGGCTGATGTGTTGTCACAGTAAATGGGACACACTTCTTGGGGAATTTCATAGTCCACCAGTTGTTGCTTCATCCATAGATTTGTGAGCAACAACTTCCAGCAGCTATGTACTCAGCCTCAGTTTTAGAAGTGGAAATTGAAGCTTGCTTCTTGCACGACCAGGAAACCAATCGGTTATCTAGAAATTGACAAGTTCCACTAGTACTATTCCTGGTGACCCTACAAGCTGCAAAATCAACATCTGAATAGCCAATTAGCATAAAGGATGAATCTTTTGGGTACCACAAACCTAAGTTAGCAGTTCCCACAAGATATCTAATAATTCTTTTAACAGCTTGCAAGTGAGATTCTCTAGGGTCAGCTTGAAATCTAACACATACACATACGGCAAATATGATATCTGGCCTACTAGCGGTTAAGTAAAGTAAATATCCTATCATACCTCGGTAGAGTGTCATATCTACTTTCTTACCGAACTCATATTTGACAAGGTGTACATTGGTGGCCATTGGAGTGCTTTGAGGATGAGCAGAGTCAAGATCAAATTTCTTGATAAGATCTTTGGTGTATTTGACTTGATTGATGAAGATACCTTCTTGAGTTTGTTTGACTTGAAGTCCAAGGAAAAAGGTTAGCTCTCCCATCATGCTCATCTCAAATTTGTGCTGCATAAGTTTCTCAAATCTCTTGCAAAATTTTTCGTTAGTAGATCCAAAAATAATGTCATCAACATATATTTGAACTAACAATGAATGTCCATTATGCTTAGTAATAAATAAGGTAGTATCGATTTTACCTCTTTCGAACTTCTCACTAAGTAGGAATTTGGAGAGAGTTTCATACCATGCTCGGGGTGCTTGCTTGAGACCATATAAAGCTTTGTTTAATCGGTAGACATGATTAGGCTTCTTGGAGTCCTCAAATCCTGGAGGTTGATCTACAAAAATAAGCTCTTGGAGTTCTCCATTAAGAAAGGCACTTTTCACGTCCATTTGGTATAACTTAAATTCCTTGTAGGCAGCATAGGCAAGAAATAACCTAATGGCTTCTAGTCTAGCCACGGGGGCAAAAGTCTCTTCATAATCTATGCCTTCTTCTTGTCTGTACCCTTTTTCCACAAGTCTTGCTTTGTTCCTTGTTATATTTCCAGACTCATCCAACTTATTTCTATATACCCATTTCATTCCAATAACAGTTTGATCACTAGGTCTAGGCACTAATTCCCATACTTTGCATCTATCGAACTGGTTAAGCTCTTCTTGCATAGCTTCTACCCAGCTGGGGTCATTAAGTGCTTTTTCAGTTTTCTTTGGTTCTATATTTGAGACCATAGCAGAGGAAAATAATCCATGTTGTTCCTCCATGCTTATTAACTGGCCTCTAGTCATTCTTGGCCCAAAGATATCACCATTCACATTTTCTATTGGGTGATCTCTAACTGATCTCACTTCCTTAGGAAGGTCTTGCCTGACCGATTCCTGTCTTAAGGTTTCTAAGGGAGGAGAAGAATCGGTTGAGGGAGGTGTGACCCGTTGGGGAGATCGGTTAGGGAGAGGTGATGCTGACCGATCAGGCTGAGGTGACGGAAATGGTAAGTTGGTTGAAATTGGTTCAGGCTCAGGTGGTGTAAGAGGAATAGTAGTAGAGGGGCTAGCCAGTAGTGAATCGGTTAAGGAATTTTGAACGGTTGATTCTCTGACCGATTGAGGGAAGAAGGAGTCATCAACTAGGACTCTACTGGTTACACCACTTGGAACTGAATTCTAAGCTGGAGAATGATTTGCATTATTACTGGTGGTTTGATTAGAATTGGAGTTGCTGAATTCACCTGTCTCAAAAACACCAGAATTATCAGTACTATTTGGAGCCTTGTCATACTCTAGCAAATCATATTCATCAAATGTAACATGAACAGATTCAACAATTTTCAACAGACGTTTATTAAAATCTCTAAATGCCTTACTGTGCTTGGCATAACCAACAAAGATGCCTTCATCAGCTTTCTCATCAAATTTACCTCGACGCTCTTTACCGTTGTAAAGAACATAACATTTGCAGCCAAAAATCTTGAAGAAACCAATGTTGGGAATTCGGCCACGCCAAAGCTCATAAGGGGTCTTGTTGTGAAATTTGTTTACCAAAGACCGATTCTGGGTGAAGCATGCTGTATGGATAACTTCAGGCCAAAGATACTTGGGTAGCCTAGCTTCGGATATCATTGTTTTCCTAGCTTCGATCAAGGTTCTGATCTTTCTCTCAACAACACCATTCTGTTGGGGTGTTCCAGCGACTGAGAAATTATGGTCTATCCCATGATCATCACAGTACTGAGCAATTCCATTATTCTTGAACTCCGTTCCATTATCTGATCTCATACTGATGATGTCACACTCCTTTTGGGTTTGAAGTAGAAGAAACAGCTTGGTGGCAACTTCATAAGTATCATCTTTGGAGGCAAAGGTTTCCACCCAGGTATATCTTGAATAGTCGTCTACAACAACCAAGGCATATCTGCTTCCCCCTAAATTGGCAGTTGTTATGGGGCCAAACGGATCCATATGTAGCAGTTGTAGGCACTTAGAAGTGGACATGCAGGGCTTGCTATGGAATGATTCTTTATGTTGCTTTCCTAACTGCCAGGCTCTGCATTTCCTTTCATGATCAGCAGACACTTGAGGTAGACCGGTAACCAGATTTGCATTTGCCAGCTTGGATAGGTACTTGAAGTTCATGTGACTGAGTCTCTTGTGCCATAGCCATGAATTCTCACTGATGTTCTTTGCTACAAAACAAACATTAGTAACACTCGAAACAGTATTTAAATCTATAGCATAAATGTTACCTTTTCGTTGTCCAATGAGTAAGGTTTCTCCTGTAGTAATGTCTTTCACATAACAGTTGGAAGAATTGAAAATACAAAGCATACCTTTATCACAAAATTGTGATATGGAGAGAAGGTTATGTTTTAGACCATCCACCAAAGATACCTTCTGTACAGTAACTGTACCTCTTTTGATGGATCCACGACCGATAATTTTACCCTTAGTGTTGTCACCAAAGACAACTGGAGGACCAGATGCTTCTTCTAGATATGTAAGTAGATCAGCATGGCCAGTCATATGCCTAGAGCATCCACTGTCCATAATCCAAATATCCTTACCGGCATCGGTTGAGGCCATAAAGCATTCCTGAAATAAAACAATGAGCTTATGGTCCCCCTTATTCTTTCGAGTCCAAAGAGTTAGTTCTTCTTTGGAAGCCATACCTGGCCACCACCTAAGATTTGAGACTCAGTGGGTCCAGATAGGTGCTTCAAGAGGCATTCATAAGCCTTGTGATCGACAAAACCACAATTTGAACATTTATTAGAAGATGGCTGTGAAGACTTGGATGAATTGATATTCAATCTGGCCAATGCTTCAGAAGGGTCAGAAGATTGGACAGGAACAAAAACCTTGGGTATAAAGGTGTTGGCTTTACCTTTGTTGGTCGGTTTCATAGGCTTGGAAATTCCCTTACTGGTTGAAGAGCCCTTACCGGTCGGAGCTGTATAGCCGGTGACAGGTATCTGACCGGTTGCTCCTTAACCGGTTAAGGCTGCTTTATCGGTTGAGGTTTCCAGACCTACAGTTTGGCCAGCAAGTTTAATTCCAACTTTGCTGTCACCATCACCAAGTGGCATATATGGTCCCAGCTTAGGATTAGCTACCTTAGCCCATTGGGTTTTGTTTTTTTCAATCTTGTCCTTGATCTATTCCTTCACCTTGGGATAGGTGAGTAGGACAGCACCAAAAGTTTTAGGAGAACTTTTCTTAGGCAGGTTAGAATGAGTATCATCAAATTTGTCTATCAAGTTTTCAGTAACGGATTTAATATCTGGCTTAATTTTGCTGTCATTGCTACTAGAGTTATATCCTAAACCAGATGAATCACTAGATATTTGATCTTGTAGGATAGTCTCAATAGCAGCTCTGTGTTTAGAAAAAGTGTCAATTGTTTTGGAAAGAGAATTGTTTCTTGACACCAAATCAACAATTTGACTAACATAGATATTTAGTCTCTCAGTGAGTTCTTGATTTTCTTTTCTTAACTGATCAGACTCTTGCTTACTTTATTTCAAAACTTTTATTTCATCTTTTAAAGAGTCATTCTCAGTTGTGATTTTCTTAAGATCAACAACCATAACTTTGTGAGCATCATATAATTTTTCAAAATCAGTGAAGAGCTCATTCATCACCTCTGCCATTTCAGACTTTGACATATTGGGCATAGGGTTAATGGTAGGCTGAGAGGTTAAGGATGATGGTTCAAAGTTAGGATCAAAATTTGGTAGGGATGATATCGGTTGGGGGCTTGGATCGGTTAAGGTCTTCAGAAATTGAATCGGTCGAGGCTCAAGCATAGGTTGATAGGAAGAGATCGGTTGAGCTTGAGTTTGGTAGGTCTGTTATATTGGTTGCATCAGAGGTCTGAGAGTGGGAATGGTTTTACACTGACTGTAGAGAGCTCCACCTATATTCTGAATTTTGAAGTTGTAAGGGTTATCTGCCTTAGGTATAGGTTCATCAAAGTAGGACATAGGAGATCTCATCGGTATGGTATGGTCATTGTAATATGAATGTTCGTTGGAGTTTTGGTGTCTGAAGAAAGGTGACTGCAAGGATATAGGTTCATCATTGGTTCCATCAATAGCAACAAAACTAATGTCAGCATTTTCATTTTCAGAATCAGACTCAAACCAGACTGGCATAACCTTTTCGGTTCCTTCCTCGGCTACTAAGCTCTTAGATCTAGTGTTTTTCTTAAATGGTTCTTCCTAAGAAATTCATACTTAGGTTGAGGACATTTAGAAGCAAAACGGCCGGGTTTCCTACAGTTGTAGCAAACAAGCTCACCTTAAGCATTTTTGCCATCGGTAGAGGTTGAGGTTTGGCCTTTTATTTGAAAGTTCCCAGATCTTTGGAATGGTGAGGATTTGGAGTAGGAGGTTTTATTGCCATGTTGCTAGGATTTATTGAATTCCTTAAAATTTCTATAGTTTCTAGCAAAAGCGGCAAATTCATCTTCTTCCTCAAAAGGCATACTAGGTATGGCATTGGTTTGGACTTGTTGAGACTGAGAGGTTGAGGGAGAGTCATTGGTAGGTTGGCTATTAAGCATGGAAGAACCAGGGAAAATCTCGGTCTGAGCTGGCAGAGATAAGTTTTTAAATTATTTTTGAACTCTACTCAGCTTGTTGAGTTCTTCCTCATACAAAAATAAAGTTGACACAATATTCTAAATGTGAGTTGTGTTCAAATCTCGGCATTATTTCAAAATAGCGACCTTGACATGCCACAAATCTCCAAAAGAATTGAGGAATCTCATGTTCAGGTCTTTCATTGTATAAATTCTACCTAAAGAAGCGCAAGAATTGCTCACCTCGCAGAAATGGTTGTACGTTTCCTTTAAAGTCTCACTTGGGTTCTTCTTGAAGGACTCAAACTCAGCAACACTTTTGTAGAGTCTTTTGTCCTTAGCCACTTGATCTCCTTCAAAATATCTGAGCTGACTTTGCCACACTTGTTGAGCAGTCTCATAGCATTGTACTTGTTTGTACAGTCTATCATCAAAACCAGAGGTTAGAATGTGCATAGCTTTTCTGTCCATGAAAGCACAAATCTTGTCATCCTCAGTCCACTCTTCATGGGGTTTTGGAACATAAGTTTCATAAACCTCGAATTTCTGTTCAGATGTTCTATCGACATGATCCATGAGAGTAGTTTTGGGTGCTCTAGGTGTGGTATTGATTTTGATGGGTGTCATAGGACCATCTCTGACTACAATCATTAATCTGTCGTCTATTGAATCCATGTACTGCATAATTCTATTTTTTCACACTAGAAATTTGTTCTCGTTTAACATGGGAATAGTCGCCATGTTCCACGTTTGCATGAGTTTTCCTACCATCTTGGAATTGGCAATTCAAGCTGTTAAGCTTGGAAAAATGTTTTTCAAAAATTGAAAGCTCGGATACCAATTGTTAGGCCCAATAGGTAGGAATCAGGCTAGAGGGGGGGGGGTGAATAGCCTGTTAAAACTTTTTTTTAAAACTCTTGAAAACCTATGAAAATTCCAAGTACCTTATCTGAGGCTTAACCGATAGTAATCGGTTTGCGCAGCGGATAAAATGATACCGGTTAGTTACTCACCCAAATCCGTTAAAGAGTAGGATTTATAAAGAGCAAGTTGAAAGTCATGCAACTGATGTATTTTCCAAGTGAAGTTAAACAAGCCAGCAGTAACTTAGAAACAATAGGTTGTAACCGATTGAGAGATTGTCAACCGGTTACAACAATCACAAATAATGAACAAACAAAACAAGAAATGACACAGTTGTTTGAAGAGGTTCACAGTGTTAAATAGCTGCTACGTCCTCTACCAAGTTTGGTCAAAACTTGGATTTGTGAAAGTGCACTATTAATGATACCTAACTATTACAAATTGCAAGCCAAATGATTGAAGGCTGCTAAAAGTAAAGTGACCACTAATGGATCGTGCTACAAGAATGACCAAGAATTTTCTAGAGATGTGTTCACTAGTTGAACTGATTTCTCTAGGGGGTGTGTGTGATTCAATCAATGTGTTCCAATCATAGTCTTGTTGGGGAACACTACATGAATTGATTGAAGGTGCTCAGTGTTTGTCCTAACAGAGATAGTCTAGTGAATGTGGGACTTGAATGTCTTGAACTTGAATGCTTGGAGGTTGGTAGTTCTTGGCAACTCACTCTCAAAGATCTTAAATGCACCAACTATCTTCAATACTCTGGGGAAGTTATTTATAGTGAACTTCAAAATAGAGCCGTTGTCTCTGAAGAGGTTGAAATGATGACTTGGACTGGCAGGCATTTAATGAGAGGATCTTTTCATTTAATGCCAGAGATTTGACGAAGATATTTTTCATTGAGTGGTTGAAAGGATGTTGGTACTGGTAACTTTGACATTCCTCATTGAGGTACTGACAGGTTGCATGAATGTCTTCTCAATATGCTGCTTTACCAACTTCAGCTAAAGTTGGGGGCTGGGTTGTTGGGGGCAATAAATGCATCGACTGAGAGAGAAGCTTTTAGGATAAGCTCGACTGGTTATCAGAAACAGATAGCTCTTGACCGGTTGACTGCTTCATCGATTAAGGATCTAATCGGTTAGGAGAGGGACCGGTTGAGGCTTGTCAACCGGTTAGACAAACTTCTCAAACAAGCAACCATAATCCAATCATGGAAAATCTTCAGATCTTCAAGTATTCAAACTTTGAGAAAATTACATTTTCAAAAACACTGGCACTAGCACTAAGGAAACCTAACATACATAGAAAAATTCTATTTGGTCTAGTTAAAATTAGGGGTCCTCAATAATGCTTATTATGATTGGAATTAAGAAATTCTAAACTAAACATATATTTGACTAACAGACTAGTTCGTATTCAATACCGTTCTTCAGTGGTTCGACCTGGTTTAATTTAGTAGGTGTGCGACTTAAGCCTACCAAAATCCGTTCTTGATTTCTGAGATTTGTGCTTGAATCCATCATATTTCTCAACAACAATCATCAAGTCAGGTATGATTTCTTCTTAATCTCCTTATTTTCTGCACATTTCTGGGTTTTTGGTTCCTGTTCTTGGTGTGTTTGTGAACCACCATTGTTATACCTTTCTTGAAGCTTTTCTTGAGTGAGTTTCTTGAACAATTTCTTGTGCCTTCCTCGTTCATAGACATGACAATAACGTGGATGAGCAATCCCAACGCCCTATATGGTTATCATACCCAAAACCTTAGAATTTACCAGAGAATTGATGGACCATGGATAATGTTGAAATTGAATGAGATCGGGGAGATACTGGTGAGGTACAAATCTCCTAGAACCGACATGTACTACCCAAATCGGTTTAGGATCGACCGACTTGATGTAGCTTCCCCAAACGTTGAGTTATTCCACGGTTGGACTGAGATCCTTGATCAAATCAACTTTTATTATCCAAAGTCTGACCATTTGGGGTGTCCTTTGCTGGGCAAGGATCTCTCCTCGGTTTTAGTTAATATGACGGGGAGGCATGCTTACTCGTCCTCATTTTTTAGTTTTCCTTGGTCAAATTTTGACCTTTGTTCTTTTGTTTGTGCAGCTATGACGGGTATAAGAGGTAACACTGCTCGTCCTACTGGTCCCTCGACTTCTAGGAGGATCATGGACGCTTTTGTCGAGGGAGCCAATACTGGGGGCCGAGGGAGAGGACGAGGTAGGTCTAAACGAGGTAGAACTTATACCCCTATGCCTAATCCCACTAAAGTCGGGGATCTTATGATCAAGGAGCTTTACTCCAAGTACGGAGTGTCGAGGTATGAGTACAGACTTAGCTACCTTCCCGGTGCTCCCGTAAAGGATACGGAGACAATGAAGGACATCATGTATAGCCTCAATTATGTCCACTTCTTCTACAAATAGTTCCAACTCCGTCTACGCTTTCCCTTAGATCCATTCATATGTGAGTTTCTTGAGGATATGCAAGCCGTCCCGGCTATGATAGGTGCCAACGCCGTAAGGTTCCTTACTGGTTTTATTGTGCTTTGCCATAGTCTAGGCCTTAAACCCTGGAAATCAGCATTTCACTACTTCTTCACCGTTAGCTACAAGGAGGATACTATGGTCTTAGGGTGAGGAGTGACCCCAACCAGCCCAAGTTGATCTACCCCATGTCTTGCAAGGTGTCGGGGTGGAACAATCATGTTATAAGGGTGGAGAGCCGACAAGGCTGGGAATTTGCTGCTCCCTCAAATTTCCCAGGTGTGCCTGAACAAGTGTGGAGGACGAAGAGGAGCAATCGTTTGATTGAGAGGTTGAGGCAGTTTGCCGAGGTGGGCACTCTTTGCTGGTCAACTTTGGAGACCTACTAGAGGTATTATGTCAGGCCATCATCATGCCTGGGCCTTTGGATGGCTTGGTGCCCCTCGTCCCCATCGTAAGAGGAAATTGGTTCCCATACTGGATGGTGCACCCCGGCTTTATTTTTCACGATGAATGCGATATCTGCAAACTCTACGATGATAGGTGTCTTGCCGAGGACGGTGTAGTCGGATGTAATTTTTCTACCTCCTCATCTTTCTTATACTTGTGTAAATTTTCATGTCATTCTTCCTCGTTGTCATTTCGATAACTTGTCTCTCTCGTCCTTTGCAGATTTAACATAACAACAAATCAAAAAGATGGAGGAAGAAATTCTTGATCCCCAAGTTCTGATGAAGTTAAAGAGAAGGACCTCCAGGTTCTCAGCCAGAAACAAAACACGGGATGACGTCTGTAAGTGCCCCAATCTGGGTCGTTAATGTTTCGTCAGCCCAAATTAATGATTTATAATCATTTAGGGGCATTTTGGACATTATTTTGACAATTTGAATGAGGATGGACCTCTTAGGAATAAAAAAATGGGCAAATACCTCACTGGAAATTTGTCATTTCCAATAAAAAAGAGAATATTGACCATTTACAAACAGCCTAAACTGCTTTATGCAACAACCAGGCACGCTGCTAATCCCATCCGCGTGGATGAGATTGTGCCTACAATCTCATCCACGCGGATAAGATTGTCACCCAGCCAACCTATAAATACAGCACTTCTCCCTCAGTTTTAACAAGCCAAAAATTACGAATTCCTACTGTTACTCTGTCAAAATTCATTCTCAAACAGCCCTTAACACCCCCACAACTCCAATTTAACACCAAATTCAACCTCAAATCCACTACCAAACCACTTCTAAGCCTTGAAATCTCTCAAACCCTAAAGAAAAACCCAAGAAACAATTGGTAAATCCTCACTCCCCTTATTCATATCTCCCTCATTCATGCATACATTTCATATGTAAATGATGTAGTCTTACTTGCTACTTGTTGTTTGACTCCCCTTCCTCTTTGTCCCAAGGATCCAAGAGGATCTCCATGGAGTACATCTCCATGGATGATTTTCTACAAGGATCCAGATTTTACATTATGTATTTCCCTTGTCCCTTTACATTTCTAGTCCATACTTGCTTTTTTCACCTAGAAGGTGGTCACCTTGGAGTCCATCTCCGTGGATGACCACTTCAAATGGTTCATGATCTTTATTTCCTTGCAAATCCCCCTCCCTAGTCTAAGATGCTCACCTTGGAACTCTTTCCTTGGATGAAAATCATCTAGACTCATAAACTAGGTCACACAAGATGTATGAGATACACTTGAGTATAGGTCTCAAGGATGGTCTTCCTCATGGCCACCTTAGAGATCTTCCTCTAAAGTTGATACATCTTGACCTAGTTCTCTCTTGTCAACTTACTTTTATGTCAAATCCCCTTCCCTTTTGCAAATGATATATTTTTCAAGTCCTAATGTACCCCAGGGATGGCTTGGTTAAGTGGATTCATCACTTATGACCACTAATCAAAGTCTAGGGAAAGAGAGGACAAAACATGGATGCCAAGAATCCAAACATTTCCTTCATTTTCTGCTTTCAGTTACATTTCCAGTTAAGTCCTGTAAATCCAGTTAAGTTTCTGGAAATTACAGTGAATAAATAGGAAACTGTAAAAAATATTGAC
The DNA here is from genome assembly GCA_022495995.1 of Adenophora triphylla var. japonica. NCBI lineage: Eukaryota > Viridiplantae > Streptophyta > Magnoliopsida > Asterales > Campanulaceae > Adenophora > Adenophora triphylla. The sequence goes on along the minus strand of JAFEMH010002537.1, from coordinate 226,620 downwards.
ACTGCAGCCCCATCCGCGCGGATAAGATTGCCCTACGATCTCATCCACGCGGATGACATTGTCATCTGTAAACAGTTTTCCAGTTTCTGTTATTTTCAGTTCAGTCCTTGTTTTCAAACTATTTTTCCAGTCCAGTCCCTCAGATTTAGTCTATCTTCAAAAAATCCCTTTTAGTCATACCTTTTTTCAAAACACACACACACACATACACACAAAAGTTTCAAGTGAGAAAGACTCGTCGTACGAGGCATTCCGGGATAACGCCAAACGTTTTTTCCGGAGTGTAACGTGACCTCCGAACTCATTTTCTCTAATTTTGAGAGTTTTTCAAAGTTTTGGCCCCTTAAAACTAAAAACGGCGTGGCGACTCCGTTGATTTTTCAAAGTCCGATAAAGATTTTTCAAACCTCCCAAAAAAAGGGGGGGCATTGTCGGGCTTCGGCGCAAAAAAATCGGGTACATCACAGTGGCGACTCCGCTGGGGATAAACAAGTTTTTTTTTAAAAAAAAAAAAGAAAAGGAAAACTCGTTTTTCAAATAATAAATAAAACTCGTTTTTTTCAAAAAAAAAAAAAAAAAACTTTTGTGGGTCAAACTTCCGTCCCAACACATGAAACTTTTGTTTTTGTGTGTGTATGTTTTTTTCCCATGACGCGTTGTTATCAATTGGACTGTCCCGGGAGAGTCACAATTTTGACTGTCGGATCCATTTCCTTAACTGTTTAAATTTTATGTGCTCATGCGTTTGTGTGTTTACATGTTTTCAAAAAAAAATGATACCCAGTATATAGGCTGGATACCATTAACCTTCCTCTCAAAACGCCTCCTTATGGGAGCCGAGGAAAAGTTATGGGAGAACAACGCCACGTACTGGTCTCATTTAAAAAAAAATATGTTTTCAAAAAAAAAAATCTTTTTTCATGCGTCATGCTTTTAAGACACATTTGAAAATTTCTGTTTTTTACTCAAAAAAGAATGTAGACTGCCGCACACTACGCGCACGTTGACCGTACACTGCACACTACGTCCTTAACCCGGGAAATCTCAGTAGGAGCCTGGGAGGCCTTACTACGCCTCTCGGTGCGAGCACGGGACGACCCAAATAGCTATTGGTTTACCCTCGTGTCGACCCTGCACTTGTCGGTGACACACATTTTATCCGAGACATGGTTGGTTTTTGGTCCGGTCCGTGTCAGATCGTGTCAGTGTATACCTCGCGTAGGTCAAACCCTAGTCAACGTGCCAAGTCAGGATTCTCCGTGGACCTAAATGATCAGTCGAAGTCATGCCAGTTTTCCGTCATGAACTTTGACTCGATCTAAACTGGGGCTCGGACTTTGACTTTGACCCGCACGGTTTATGCACCGGCTCCCGGTGTGACACTGAGTCATCAAGGATTAACGCCTAGTCCATGCTTAATTACTGTGAAACCAACAACGAGTTAAGATCCCTTGTGGACTATTATCAGTTAAGGTCATGCCGGCTTTTCGTCAGGCACCTAAACTCGATCTTGACCCTCGATGTTGTCTTCGCCGGTAATTTACAACGAGTGCGCGTTAAGACTTCATGATCCGCCAGACCTTAGGTCCGTTTTCCTTTTCGGTCAGTGGGACCCGCTTGCCTTACGGAACCCTTGTTCGAGGTTACAGGTTGAGGGTCCGTAGGCGTAGTGGGTCCCACTGATCTAGGACTAAGAATAGCAAAAAAAAGAGCAATATTTTCCAACCGCTTAGGTTTTAAGAAAATACATTTTAAGTAAACTCAAACAAATAACTGCATGTTGCATGAGCCCTGAGCCCAAACACCTACCCCTTTTTCTTCAACTCCTAAAGTCTGAACCTCCCTTATATCTTCCTCCCGCAGCACCTTGCAAAGCTTGGGTACGGACACTGGGTCACCGTCTGGTCAGTTGGGAAGAATCAAGCACATCGTTAGCTTCACCATTCGATTCAACTCCGGTTTTCAGAATGTCTGCATCAGTTGGTAACAATGGGGACAATACCACTCCACCTTCCGAGATCCCTCAGACAGACCAGCATTGGATTCAGTTGGTCGAACAGATGAGACTGCGCCAGGAAGCTCAGATGAACAACCTCCTGAAGGCTATTAGGATTCATGGCTTGATCGCCAGTATCAATCCCGATGGCACTTTTACCGTGGAGGAGGAAGAGAATCCTACTCCCACTCTTGGTCGCCCCGAATATGTTAGGATGCCACCACCAGCCTCCTATGTGACTACCACCGGAACCCCTGCTTCTCGGCCTACGGGTCAGCCAGCCCCCAAGCAACAGTTCAAAGTGCCGCCGTCACAATTTGGTCTAAAACAGCAGTCAGGGATGGGTCAGTTCGGCTTTTCTCAATAGCAGTCAAGTGTCCCTCCTCAGAATGGTACCAGTCAGGCAAATCCCGGCGCTTCCCAAGCAGTCCAAACAGATATCAATAGAGGAAATGAGTCTTTACTTCCAGGAAGCTTCCGAACAATGGAGGAAGTATGGTTAGCCGTCAGGGCTCTCGAGGAACGCCAGAACGAGCAGCATGCCTGGATCGAAGAAGCCACACGTCATTTCGAAACCTTGACAATTCCCCAGTTGACTTGAGCTCCCCTAAAGGACAAATATGTGCCTGCTCCCCCAGTTTCTAATGTCTCTCGTTACCCCTCAGGATCCAGTCATTTGCTTCCAGGCAAGTCCAGCAACCACAATCTGAAGTCCCAATGTCCTCCAGGGAGGAGCTTACCAAACCAGCATCTCGAGGCCCCGAATTCACCACCGGCTGTCGAACATATTTGGTGGGATGTCTGCGACAGCCCCGATTGTCTCGAGAGGGACTACCAAGATGAAATCAGTGAAGACTGTCCCCCAAAAAATAAAATAAAGCCCTCTTCCCAGCAAAAGTTGAAGGCAAGATATGAAGCTGGCGATCCCGCAGTGGGAACCCTCGGAGAGCCATCCGGAAAATTTGATTACTATGTCATCTATTCCAGCAAATCTCCTCATTCCAGCTCAACTCAAAACCACTCCAGCTCAGCTCAGCTCGAGGCCCCAAATTCACCACCGGCTGTCGAACACATTTGGTGGGATGTTTGTGACTGCCCCGATTGTCTCGAGAGGGACTATCAAGATGAGATAAACGAGGATCACCCTACGAAAAAGAAGAAAGCCTCCTCCCAGCAAAAGTTGAAAGAAAGGTTCGAAGCCGGTGATGCCGGTGTAGGGACACTCGGGGAACCATCAGGGAAATTCGACTACTATGTCCTCTACCCTAATGAACCTAAGCCGCGACACAAATGACTGCGTAATCTTGAGGCCCGCCATCCAAGCACCAATGAAGAGTAGCTATGGTGGGGGCTACCCATCCTTAAATGAAAATATTAAAATAGTCTTTTAGTCAACCGTCGTAGGCTCTAGTATTTTTCTTTCACCTAAGTCCTTCGTGGACATCCGTTATTTTAGTCCATTCTGGACATGGTGGTTAAACATCTAACTTCTGTACGAGTATTTTTCTTTTCTCGCTAGACTCAAGACAATATTTAACATTTAATGAAATGGTTTTATTTCAAATGATCGCTCGTATTTCTCAATGCTTGAACTACGACGGCCTGAGCTCCTCACAACGAGGGGAACGTAGGCAATCAGAAATGGTCCGGTCATAAACGCATTCAAACTGATAAAGGATCTTGGGCAGTCTTGTGATCATTTTGGATAAAACACGTTTTCAGATGTCTCGACGAGCCTTCTTTTTCTACATTATAGGGAAAGTAGAGCTAAACACTGATTTCTGTCGGCATGGGCTTCCATACACCTTTCCACATCTATGCTCTCTCAAAAGAGCCGAACCCCAAAATGAGTTCTTTTGTGCTCTCAGCAAATGAGGCCATTTTCAAAAAAAAAATGTATGTGATACTCAGTATATAGGCTGGAAACCATTAACCTTCCTCTCAAAATGCCTCCTTATGGGAGACGGGGATAAGTATGGTTTAACAACGCCACGTACTAGTCTCATTAGCCTGTAATACAAATCGGGGACTTGCCTCCCCACCTTTTTGAAAACATGACCTTGCAGGTATACACTTCAAAAGTCTTTTTTTCTTTTTTTTCGGTTGACTAATTGACTAAAGAGTAAATATAGAAGGAGGGGTTGCCTCTTTCGCTACATGGCAATTCAATCTTCGTTAGAGGTGGGCCATTCAAGGAACGACGACACAATACTTGGTTCAGAAACCCGTAACTTGGGAAGCAATCCGGATGGCTGCCCAGTCAGAAGCCAGTAACATTCACTATCCCCAAGCTCAGCCTCTCACTATTTCTAAGCTCCGGGAAACTTGTAACAAAATTAGTTAGAGCCAGTGGCCAGTTGCCAAGCAAGCTCCTCCCTTTACCCTAGCAGCATTGAAAGAGTCCTGTAAAGAAGTAACAGATAAGCTGGAGGAAGAAGTGAACCTGTTGACCAGATCCGAGCAAATCCACCAGGGTAATCCCAAGACAGAAAAGAAATCAGCAGACCAAGCACCCAGGGATAACCGTAACCCTTATGTCAAGAAAGCTGAAACTCCTGACCCCGAGAAAGAGGATCATGTGCTCACTCAGTTGAAACAGACTCAAGCCAATATCTCTCTGTGGTCCTTACTCACCTCATCCTATCCCCACAAGCTGAAATTGGAGGAAAGTCTGGCCCGCACACTGGTCCCTATTGATGCTACCCCTGACGACGTGGTGCAATTAATTGGGAACATCTACTATGGAAACATAGTCACCTTCACTGACCTTGATCTCCCCCAGTTCGGAGCCGATCATAATGAACCTCTCTTCATTACGATCTAGTTGGATGAACGACGCCTCCCTCGGGTCTTAGTTGACAATGGGTCTGGAATGAACATCCTCCCAGCAAAGATTATGAGTCTGCTCGGCATTAAGCCCACAGATCTGAAGCCTTCCTCCCTTACAGTCAAGTCCTATGACTCAACATCTCGTACAGTGCTTGGGGCTGCTACTTTGAACCTGTGGTTCGTCAAGAAGATGATACCTGTAGAATTCCAAGTCATTGATATCCCAATCACCTTTAATGCTCTTTTGGGAAGACCTTGGCTACACCAAGTCAATGGGGTCGCTTCAAGCCTTCATCAGTGTGTGAAGTTCATTTTAGATGGGGATCTAACAACCATTTATGGAGACATAGTCACTCTGGAAGGCACTGACACTGGTGGAATACCCATCCTGGAGATCAAGCATGATGAAGATGGTTTCATGCTAACCGGCTACACAGTCGAATCTCCTAAAGCTCAAGTTTGCAATGTGGATTTGACTGCCACTCGAGACAAAATCCCTCCCGTCATGAGGATGATGAGAAAGATGAACTACCTGCCTGGTCTGGGTCTTGGGAAATGCCTACAAGGGACTCACAAGGTCATTGAGGTGAAGGAACAGAAAACTCGCCATGGCCTGGGATATGATCCAACCTCGGTGGAGATTGCAAAAGAAAAGGAAATTGCTCGAAAGAGGAGGGAAGCTGTTGCAAAAAAGATCCCTTACGGTGGTCCTAAATCTCTCCCTTTCAGTCTTGACATGACTGACTACTTCGTAAAGGCGTTCCGCAGGTGGACAACTCCGCAGTCAAAGAGCACACTCCTACAAAAGGCTGGTTGAAACTACAGGAGAATCTTAGCAAGTTCAGGGGAACCAAAGCCAACCCCATCCGAAGAATGTTTCTCGATTTACCCAATATACCTTGGGCTACTACCACCATGAAAAGTGAGTATACATTCAAAGGAGTGCCGGAGCTGGTAAAGCAGTTTGAGACGCTCAATGAAGTCATCCCGATTGTCGAAGAGGCCATAAAAGCTGAGTTTGAACTGGTCATGCCAAAGGCCAAGACTCTAGAGTTCTCCCTAGATGAATGGGATGGTCCCATCATGCAACAGATGTTTGGGGAAGAAGTACACATTCCAGACCTGATCGACCTGGGTTTAGTGAAAGAAATGATTGCGGTAATTGAAGCGGGAGGACGGAAGCATTTGGATCCCCGAGCCATGGTCATGCAGTCTACAATGCCCTTGAAGAATTGGGAGACTCTCTCCGGTCCGTCCGCGAGCAAAGAAGAAATAATCACAAAGCTTGGATTGGTCCCTCGTCCCCTTGTGTCCACCTATCTCAAGTCCTCTGAGTCTCTTGTCGTCGAATTTGAGTCCCTAGAGTCATCTGATGGCCTTACGCCAAAAGACTACGAAATTGTAGCCAATGTTGTACTTCCTTTTGCTATGAATGAAATGATCGACCTTTTCGAGTATCCCCTGTTCGCCACTTTAACTAATGATAAATTAACTAATAACTTAAAAACGGTTAATAATGATTCACTAGATAAAGATGCAAACACACTAAACGAACAATACATTAAAGAAATCTTTAAGCATGTTGTCGAGAAAGAGAAAAACCGAGCCCAAGCTGCCGAGGAGGTTTTGACTCGTGTGAATCTGGGACTGCAGAAGGGACTAAAGAGACGCAGATTGGCAGTTTCTTCGACGGGGCCGAACAAGCAACTCTGACTGAACAACTCAGGGAATTTATGGATCTGTTTGCATGGTCTTACAAGGATATGCCCGGCCTCGATCCCTCCATATTGGAGCACCGGATACCGTTGGACCCCAAAGTCAAGCCAGTAAAGCAAAAGCTGAGAAAGATCAAGCCCGAATGGTCGTTACAAGTAAAGGAAGAAATTGAGAAGATGCTCAAAGCGGGATTCATCCGGGTCATTGAATATCCCTCTTGGCTCTCCAACATCGTAACAGTCACCAAGGATAACGGAAAAGTCCGATGCTGCGTGGATTTCAGAGATCTCAACAAAGCCAGCCCAAAGGACGACTTCCCCCTGCCCAACATTGACATGCTGGTAGATACTACGGCCAACTGCGAAGTCAAGTCTTTCGTTGACGATTTTGCCGGCTACAACCAGATCAAAATGGCCGAAGAGGACCAGGCTAAGACAGCTTTCACTACTCCCTGGGGGAGATACTGCTACACAGTCATGCCTTTAGGTCTGAAGAACACTGGGGCTACCTATCAGAGGGCAGCCACCTCCCTATTCCACGACATGATTCATAAAGAAATCGAGGTCTACGTGGATGACATGATAGTCCACTCCAAAGGATCCGATGGCCAGCACTTCATCGATTTGAGAAAATTCTTCGACCGTCTCAGAGAACATTCCATGAGGCTGAACCCATCTAAATTCTCCTTCGGCGTCAAACGAGGTAAGGTGTTGGGGTACATGGTAACTGAACGGGGAATTGAAGTAGACCCTCATAAGATCAAAGCCATAGTTGAGATGAAGCCGCCTCGAACACTGACAGAAGTCAAATCTTTCATGGGAAGGCTGCAATACATAAGCCGCTTTGTGAATCAACTAACCTCCATCTGTGAGCCTATCTTTAAGCTGATGAAGAAGAGCACATGCACTGAATGGACCCCAGAATGCCAGTTTTCTTTTGAGAAGATCAAGGCATACCTTGTGAATCCCCCAATCCTTTGCCCCCCACATCGGCAAAAGCCACTATTGCTATACCTGACTGTCACAGATATGGCAATTGGGGCTATGCTGGCACAGGAGAAGAAAGACTCCAAAGTTGAAAGCGCCATCTATTTTGTGAGCAAAATCTACAAGGCAGCGAACTCAACTACTCAATTTGTGAGAAAACCTGCGCAGATCTAGTATGGGTAGTGGGAAAGTTGAAGCACTACATGGAGTCTCACTCAGTGCACTTGGTCTCGAGGTTGGAACCCATCAAGTACCTGTTCGACAAGCCCTTCCTCTCCATGAGATTGGCAAAATGGTCATTCTTTCTGGCCAAATACGACATCACTTATGTGACAAGAAAATCAGTGAAGGGGCGGATAATGGCAGAACACTTGGCGGACTTCCCAAGTGATGAATGGCAAGGACCTGAATCTCCATTCCCAGACGATGGAATTTTTGCTCTAGAAGAAGAAAATCACTGGCAGCTCTTCTTTGATGGGGCAGCGAACAGACGGGGAAATGGGATAGGAATGCTCCTGGTCGACCCCACTGACGAACATACTCCCATAGCCGTAAAGCTCAATTTTGAAGTCACTAACAAATATGAAGCCTACATAGCTGGATTGGAGGCCGCTTTAGAAAGGAACATCAAGGAGTTAGAAGTATAGGGTGACTCCGCTCTCATCATCAACCAAGTGTCCAAAAAGTGGAAAACAGTGGATCCGGGTTTGCAAAAGTACCACGCTTCTATGGAAGGCCTCGTGGCCCAGTTCAAGGAGGTCAGCTTCTACTATCTGCTCAAAGATCGCAACAGGTTCGCAGATGCCCTGGCAACACTAGCCTCTCTTCTCGAAGGAAAATCAGTCAAACCCTTCAGGGTTGGGAGAAGAGAAAACCCAGCCTACTGTTTTGAAATTGAAGCAGATAATGAACCAGTAGATGACCCGTGGTATGCTCAGATCTACCAATACTTGAAAAGCGGTGAAGCCTCTTTCAAAAATGAATACGGGGAATGCAAAGAAGGAATCAACGCAAGAAGTATGATAGCTATGAAATGCATGGCTTCCCATTACAACCTTCTGGGAGTTACGCTATACAAAAAGCGTTACCGGGGTCCCCTCTTACGCTGCATCAGCAAACAAAGGGCTACCGAGCTGATGAACGAAGTACATGGTGGTACCTGTGGCCCCCACATGAATGCTCGAGGCTTAATGCAAGTAATCCTAAGAATGGGCTATTTCTGGATCTCTATGGAGACGTATTGCATCCAGTTCGTGAGAAGCTGCGACAAATGTCAGCGCTATTCAAATCTCAACCATTTGCCTCCACACGAACTCTACTGCATGACAACCCCTTGGCCTTTTGTTACCTGGGGAATCGACATCATCGACAAGGTTACACCACCAGGAAGCAACGGCCACGAGTTCGTCCTGGTAGCCATAGATTATTTCACCAAATGGGTTGAGGCCAAGTCTTAAAAGGTCCTTAATTCCAAGAAGATGGCCCTCTTTATCAAAAAAAACATCATGTGCAGATACGAGTTGCCAGCTGAAGTAATTTCTGACAATGGCTCTCATTTTGAGGGAGAATGCGACAGATTGTTGGCAGAGTTTAAAATAACTCGTCACAAGTCATCCCCTTATCGCCCCAAACCAACGGCGCCGTTGAAGAATCAAACAAAATTCTAGAAAACATCATCAGGAAGATGGTTGTTCGAGGCAGAGATTGGCCAGATAAACTCCACCTTGCCCTCTGGGGATACAGAACTTCCGTCAGAACTGCCACGGGAGAAATGCCATTTGCCCTCACTTACGAAATGGAGGCAGTGCTTCCAATCGAATTGGAAATCCCCTCACTCCGTTTGTTGTTGGAAAATCAGATCAACGAAGTCGAATGGCTCCAGAGTCGCCACGATGAGTTGGCCCTACTAGATGAATGTCGTCTAAAAGCCACGGAACACACCCGAGCTTACCAAGCAATAATGGCCAGAGATTTTGACAAGAAAGTGAAACATAAAGACATCCGAGAAGGCAACCTTATGCTAAAAGAGAAGCCTCCAACCCACGCCAATTCACTTGGCAAATGGGAGCCCGTCTGGATCGGACCCTATGTAGTTCAGAAGATCTTCTCTTGAGGATCCATGCAGCTCGCAGACTTAGATGGAAATCCTTTCGTGCATCCGGTGAACGGAGACAAGCTCCGTAGATACTATGCCTGAAGACCGAGTCATTTCCCCTCAAAAGTGCTAAAAGAGTAATACCCAACTAGGTTGAAAACCCAAAAGGGTGGCCTAGGTAAAAAATAGGGTCGCACTTCTCTCGTCCCTCTCTCTACCTACCCCTTCTAAAACAAAAAAAAATGATGAACAAACTCATAGAGTCGAACTACGGATACCTGAGCCCCTCAGTCCTCTTGTAAAAGGGGAACGTAGGTAGACGGAAATGGTTCGGTCTAAAACATAAACAAAAATCATACCTTGTCATCCACACATTGATCAAGTCATGACTGCGTCTCGAAAAACTCTAATGCAATTCATATATTCATTACAGTTAAAAACTTTTTGATGAGTTCAAGCCCGGTCTACTCTTAAACTCACAACTAAGCTAAAAGATAAAAAAAATGCATAACATAAAACTAATGTGCCTGCAAGGATGATCAGTGGATACTCGAGGCTCTAGCCACTAGTGCTCGCGTCACCTTCTTTCCTCTTCCGTCTCCTCCCACCGTGCCTCGTGTTCATCCTAGGTATGGGAATGATGTCCGTCCTCCTCCTCCCTAGCTCCGGCATAGGGGCCGGGTCCATCAAGCATGCCTCTATCAGAGCTCTGGTCACCTGGGCTTCGACTCTGATCTCTTGCCTCCTGGTCGGCGCCATAGGAATCCTGTCTCTCTGACGTTCCACTCTCACCTCATAATCAAGCATGTCGTCCCCACTCCTGTCGTAAAGACTAGCCCTAGCCTCGGCTCTCCTCAATACTGAAATTGGGACATCTTCTGGTCCCACAATGGCCTCACGCCTCCTTATAGGAGCCACCTGAGTCTCCCCCATGTGTCTCTCATACCAATCCAAGTACCAAGTGGACAGAAAAATGCGCTCCGGACACCTGAGAAGGACCATAGGAGGAAAAACATAGTACCTCCATACTTGGGAGAAAAGGAAAATGCAGATGAATCATCCATAGAAATGGACATCACCACCCGAGTGGCAATATCATCGCAGCCCTCCAAAGGAACCTGCTCTATCCCGAATTGGCGGAGAGCTAGAGATAGAATGTAGAAGGTAGACCAACAGAGCCCCGGAAGCATGACTACCTGAGATCCATCCTTAAGTGTCCTCCTAGTCTCTATCTGCCAGTGCGGAATCCACCATCGGATGTCCTGGGTACGACGCTGAGCCATCCAGCGCTCCCACGAGGCCTGATCCTCAATCTCGACTGTAACCCCCTCTTGGCAAAGGTCCATGGTCTGAATGTGTGTGGAGCCTCCCGCAAGATCCCCAACCTCCCCATCAGCCACATCGACAGCAGAAACGGGCTTCCCCCGTACATGTACCGCTTCCCGGTAGCCAACCGGAAAATAGCACGAAGGGTCTCTCCCAATATCAAGGGAACTATATCCTGACCCAATCGATAGTGAACAACAATGTCTAATAGAGACCGGTGGCACATCCTAAAGGTACAGACCATGAACAAGGACCCAATTGCACAAAGAGCAAATGCATCCCAATAGCAATCACCAACCATACCCAAGCTCCTAAACCTATCCGGGAGACCAGAAATGTCAAAATAGTCGGGTCCTCGAATCATACCTCGGGCTTCCTCCGGGGAGATTTGAAGGAGACTAGATAATTTGTTGACGAAAGACATCCCTCCGGGCAAGGGAAGTGCAACCTCTTCCACCTCGGGCCCTCCGAGTAAAGCCCTAAAATCTTCAAGGGTGGGAACCATCTCGTTGTAAGAGAAGCAAAAGATGTGCCTCCGAGTGTCCCAAAACGCGGCGGAAGCCCTCATCAAGTCATAATCCGGGACAAGCTCCTTAAGAGACCACAAGGATTTGATCTTGTACCTCTCTTCAAAGAACACCTTGTTCCCATGCATGATTTCCCGAGACCATTCCTTGAACTTGTTGAAGAAGACCATTTGCAACTCCTTTGGCAATTTAGGAGAATTCTTCATGTTTTCCATGTTTTTTTATGGTTTTGCTCAAGACTTCTGAAAAAACAGAGAGGAAGATGAAGGGGAGAGATAAAAACCAGATTTGAGGTGAAAATTTAAATAACCTTGTCAGATGATGTCCTTGTCCGCGCGGATGAGATTGCAGCCTCAATCTCATCCACGCGGATAAGATTGTCACCCAGTCAAAAAATTCTGACAGCAGTAAAAACTGCTGTCCCCCAATGAGGAAATATTTCCCCAAACAGCCAAGCAGCAGAAAATCTGCCCATTCCCCATTTTTTCATCCAAAATCCCTACAAAGATTCCATACATGCCCACATAAAACACAAAATCGGGCTCATGCAACTTGCATTCAGTACAAAATTAACAAAGCAAAAATACAAAAAAAATATACACACAATTATGTATTAACCTAGTTATTACATTCCAAAAATAACAATGTGCATCAAATGTATATGTTTTCTCTATCTGCCCTAACAGGTACAGTCACTCACTGTCAGTCGGAATAGATGTCCGAATCAGGAACAGGGTCGTCTTCCTAGCAATTCCCTTGCCGCGCCTCCGTACCCTCCGCTGAGCTATGCTCGATCCTTACGCAGCTGCCTTCAGGAAAGTCATCCCCGGCTCTACGTCATCCTGCTCAGCATCCGAGTAAGTGTCCTCGGGATCAGCAGGCTCACCTCGGTAAGACACCCCGATATCGGCAAAGAAGTCGTATCCAAAGGAGAAGGCGTCAGAGCTTTGGTCGTACGTCCCCTGAGTCTGCAAGGGAGTCCTGTAATCTCCATGTGACTCAAAGGTGCCGTAACCCCTGCGGTGTGAAGAGGAGCCCTTGCCAGCCCCGCCCTGTATGTAGCTCGGGCCCTCCATGCCCCCGAAGATGATGTGGTCCCGGGAAATCTCCACACTCCTGTCCATGTAGGGAGAAGGAGAAATTTCCACCGACTCTCTGGGCTGGGTATGAGGAGTCTCCATAGACCTCCTGGCTCCTGCCCGACATAGTCCCGCTGACAGGAATAGGTGACCTCTCTCTCGCAGAGGCACTAGGCGCTAGTCGCGATGCCCTTTCAGAACCCCGAGCATTCCCCCGCGTCACGAGGTTGCGAATGAACCTCTTAGTCCCAATGACCTGGCGCAGAAAACGATCGACAACCCAGGCCGAATACTACACAAAAAAAAACAAAAAAAATGAAGAAACGAAAGCATCAAAAAACAGCCGAAGCAATGACATACGAAGTACAAAGGCTAAACAATCAAAACGCGATCAGTACATACTTGAGCATTGGTCGGGGCTGGAAAGCTTGCGGTGTCACCTCAGGGATGGGTATCTGCGCCCTCATCCTAACCCCCTCCTAGGTATACGAGAAGTCAGCTCGAGGGATCCTCATGACCGAACTCCCTTTCCTCGCCAACACCTGAGGAATCCTCAGCCTGCGTCTCACAAACGCCAGATAAGGCTCCTGAGTGACATACTCCATGGCAGGCCGCTCAGCCCTAAACCACTGCCAGTTCGCTGACCCTTCTCGGGGATACATCATGTCAGCCGAAGGCTCAGCCGATGCCAAAGTAACCATCCCTAAACCGTGCTGCCTCATCACCCTCTCCCCCAAGTAATAGACATCGCAGGTGAGTCCCCGCAAGATACACCTCTGCCTCGTCCAGCGCTCGGCACCGCCCAGCTGATCAACCTCAAACCGATCCCAAGAGTAAAAATTGACCCTCTCACTGGTCTCCGCCGTAAAAAATGGCACCATGTCTTGGTACCTCACCTTCTTCCTAGTCCTGCTTGTCCTCTTCACCCGGGCATACTTCGTCCACCAAAGCATAGTTGGGTATGCAAAACACTCTCTCATACCGAGCTATGCTCTTGGTCAACTTCGCATCCACCACGGCATACTCCATTCCCATTCCCTTCCTCGGCACGAGAACAATCCCCAGCAGATCCATCAGCTCTGCGTCCGTGTACCCTTCGTGCCACTCCAAGCTGAGCCCCTTGAAGGACAGGCTAGTGATAGCGGCATAGTCAGTAGGGGTCACGGTAGCCTCCCCCCAAAAGAAGTGGAACGTGTGGGTAACATCCCACCAGTGCTCAATCAGTGCCAAATAGAGCCCCTTGCTCTTATGCAACCCTGCCACTCCTCTCAAGCACTCAATGAAACCATAAAGGTTAGAAGCCACCACAAGCTAGCGAGGACTCCTATAACCCTCCCTACCAGCTGTGGGCAGGGCATCCCAAAGCCTGACGACTGCCTCTACGGACCCCCGAGTCTTTAGCTTGTCCAACTTGCTCTGGATGACACCCGCTCTTCCCTTAAAGTAAGCACAACGCAAGTATGTCATCAAAATTGAGAACATGACACAAACACAAAACAGAAAAGAAATAAATTAACTCCGTCCCATTTTCGGACACATTTTTCTTCATGCACTTCATTTTCACAAATCTAGCATCATGTTATCAAACACATACATTCACAAAAAAAAAAATTTCATCAAAATCTCTCATGCAAGTGTCCGTCCCAAATTCGGCAAATTTGTACCCACTCTACATTCACAAAAAAAAAGTTTTCATCAAAATCTCTCATGCATGAGTCCGTCCCCAATTCGGAAAATTTGTACCCACTTTACACTTTACAAAAAAAAAGTTTTCATCAAAATCTCTCATGCAAGAGTCCGTACCAAATTCGGCAAATTTGTACCCACTTTACAAAAAAAAAATTCATCACAAAAATCTCTTATGCAAGTGTCCGTCCCAAATTCAGCAACTTTGTACCCACTTTACAAAAATAAATTTTCGTCACAAAAATCTCTTATGCAAGAGTCCGTCCCAAATTCGGCAAATTTGTACCCACTTCACAAAAATAAATTTTCATCACAAAAATCTCTTATGCAACAGTCCGTCCCAAATTCGGCAGATTTGTACCCACTTTATTCTCATAAACATAGCATGCATGCATTTTTTTTCTCACATGCATTTACAAAAACAAATTTTCATCACAAAAATCTCTTATGCAAGAGTCCATTTCAAATTCGGCAAATTTGTACCCACTTTATTTTCATAAATCTAGCATACATGCATCTTTTCTCACATTCAGTCATCATGTTATCGAACATGCATTCACGAAAACAAGTTTTCATCACAAAAGTCTCTTATGCAAGAGTCCGTCCCAAATTCGGTAAATTTGTACCCACTTTATTTTCACATTATGCAAATTACTCATGTTTTCCATAAACAAACTGCATATTCCTTCTACCCATGCTTTCAATTAAACATATGCATCGTCAATTTCATATTACAACGGCAAAATCAACAAAGCCCTAAATTTTGACATTTAAGCCCTAAATCTAGCATGAACCAATTTTGATGAAAAATCAATAAAATCGACAAAATTGAGTGTCATACCATGCGTAGATCCTCATCGGTGGCCCAAAGTTGCCACATATCCGGGTAAAATTCATCGTTCACCGATAGCGAGAGCGTGTAGTGGCGGTGCATCCTCACCAATTCAAGCCTCTTCTCCGCAGCCTCTCTACTCACCCGACCTCGGCGGACTACATTAGCTCCTCCCTCTCGCTCCATAGCTTCAATTTCAAAGGATTCGGCAAAGGAATTGGACAATAATGGAATTTTCTCTCACTCCTTTTTCTCTCTCCCTCTCGGCTGCTGTTTAAAAGAATGAAGAAGACAGAAACTTCTGTCTTAATCTTTAAACCCGTCGCCCTGCTGATCTGGTCCGCGTGGATAAGATTGCAGGGTGAAATCCCTGCTTTGCCGTTTTAATTTCTGGCACTCTGCATTCAGGCCCCCAGTTTAACAGAAAGTTAACAGGAAGTTAACTTCTTCACCAAAACTTAACAGAAGCCCATTCCCTTCCTCGTTTTCAACCCGGCCTTCAACGTAAGCCCGACCTCTTCACCAAAACTTAACGGAAGCCCATTCCCTTCCTCGTTTTCAACCCCGGCCTTCAACGTAAGCCCGACCTCTTCAACAAAACTTAACGGAAGCCCATTCCCTTCCTCGTTTTCAACCCCGGCCTCAAAAGTAAGCCCGTCCTCCTTCAATGGAACTTAGCGGAAGTCCATTTCCTTCCGGATTTTCAACCCCAGCCGTCATCGTGAGCCCGTACAAAGAATACATATCCCCAGCAAAGCAAACAAAGCAACGTCCTCAGTAACCTAGCAAGTCTACGGTGTTGAAACACGACAAAGTACGTCCTCAGCAACCTAGCAAATCTACGGTGTTGAAACACGACAAAGAACGTCCTCAGCAACCTAGCAAGTCTACGGTGTTGAAATGCGACAAAGAACGTCCTCAGCAACCTAGCAAGTCTACGGTGTTGAAACGCGACAAAGTACGTCCTCAGCAACCTAGCAAGTCTACGGTGTTGAAACACGACAAAGTGCGTCCTCAGCAACCTAGCAAGTCTATGGTGTTGAAACACGACAAAGTGCACCCTCAGCAAAGAAGACCATCCCCAGCAGTCTCCGAACTACGACCGACTTTATTCCTCTTAAGGATACATAGGTAGCCTACCAAAGGTCCAGCCACTTGGCCGACACGGTCACTCTTTTCCCCGGCAGTCGTCATAAGACCGAATTGTTTCCCCAACTAAGCGACAAAGTATTTCCAACCAAGCAAGTCTGCGGTAATGGAAAGCTCCCTCAGGTATAGACGCCTTCAAATAGTCTCCCTCAGGTATAGATGCCTCTGTTAGTCGAGTTATCTTCGGCAACGCCTCCGTTAGTCGAGTTACCTTCGGCAATGCCTCCGTTAGTCGAGTTACCTTCGGCAACGCCTCCCTTAGTCGAGTGACCTTCGGCAACACCTCCGTTAGTCGGGTCTACCTTCGGCAACATCTCCGTTAGTCGAGTTACCTTCGGCAACGCCTCTGTTAGTCGAGTTATCTTCGGCAACGCTTCCGTTAGTCGAGTCTACCTTCGACAACGAAAATGCGGTGGGAGGTCCATTCGTCTGACCGCTCCCGCAAGATCTGAACTACGGCGGCTTGATTCCCACATGGGATACGTAGGAATCCTTTAAAAGAGTCCATCCATCCGACCGCCTCGGTCACCTCCTCACCAATCTAGGTAAAAGTTTGCCAGATTGGGATCCTCACTTTGTCAACGACCCCACTTCCCCTAGAAGTACCGTCGGCGAGGGGCTACTATAAGTGCCCCAATCTGGGTCATTAATGTTTTGTCTGCCCAAATTAATGATTTATAATCATTTAGGGGCATTTTGGATATTATTTTGATAATTTGAATGAGGAAGGACCTCTTAGGAATAAAAAAATGGGCAAATACCTCGCTGAAAATTTGTCATTTCCAATAAAAAAAGAGAATATTGACCATTTACAAACAGCCAAAACTGCTTTCTGCAACAACTAGGCACGCTGCTGATCCCATCCGCGTGGATGAGATTGTGCCTACAATCTCATCCACACGGATAAGATTGTCACCCAGCCAACCTATAAATACAGTCCTTCTCCCTCAGTTTTAACAAGCCAAAAATTATGATTTTCTACTGTTACTCTGTCAAAATCCATTCTCAAATAGCCCTTAACACCCCCACAACTCCAATTTAACGCAAAATTCAACCTCAAATGCACTACTAAACCACTTCTAAGCCTTGAAATCTCTCAAACCCTAAACACAAACCCAAGAAACAATTGGTAAATCCTCACTCCCCTTATTCATATCTCCTTCATTTATGCATACATTTCATATGTAAATGATGTAGTCTTACTTACTACTTGTTGTTTGACTCCCCTTCCCCTTTGTCCCAAGGATCCAAGAGGATCTCCATGGAGTCCATCTCCATGGATGATATTCTACAAGGATCCACATTTTACATTATGTATTTCCCTTGTCCCTTTACATTTCTAGTCCATACTTGCTTTTTTCACCTAGAAGATGGTCACCTTGGAGTCCATCTCCGTGGATGACCACTTCAAATGGTTCATGATCTTTATTTCCTTGAAAATCCCCCTCCCTAGTCTAAGATGCTCAGCTGGTAACAATGGGGACAATACCACTCCACCTTCCAAGATCCCTCAGACAGACCAGCATTGGATTCAGTTGGTCGAACAGATGAGACTGCGCCAGGAAGCTCAGATGAACAACCTCCTGAAGGCTATTAGGATTCATGGCTTGATCGCCAGTCTCAATCCCAATGGAACTTTTACCGTGGAGGAGGAAGAGAATCCTACTCCCAATCTTGGTCGCCCCGAATATGTTAAGATGCCACCACCAGCCTCCTATGTGACTACCGCCGGAACCCCTGCTTCTCGGCCTACGGGTCAGCCAGCCCCCAAGCAACAGTTCAAAGTGCCGCCGCCACAATTTGGTCTAAAGCAGCAGTCAGGGATGGGTCAGTTCGACTTTTCTCAATAGCAGTCAAGTGTCCCTCCTCAGAATGATACTAGTCAGGCAAATCCCGGCACTTCCCAAGCTGTCCAAACAAATATCAATAGAGGAAATGAGACTTTACTTCCAGGAAGCTTCCGAACAATGGAGGAAGTATGGTTAGCCGTCAGGGCTCTCGAGGAACGCCAGAACGAGCAGCAGGCCTGGATCGAAGAAGCCACACGTCATTTCGGAACCTTGACAATTCCCCAGTTGACTGGAGCTCCCCTAAAGGACAAATATGTGCCTGCTCCCCCAGTTTCTAATGTCTCTCGTTACCCCTCGGGATCCAGTCATTTGCTTCCAAGCGAGTCCAGCAACCACAATCTGAAGTCCCAATATCCTCCAGGGAGGAGCTTACCAAACCAGCATCTCGAGGCCGCAAATTCACCACCGGCTGTCGAACACATTTGGTGGGATGTCTGCGACAGCCCCGATTGTCTCGAGAGGGACTACCAAGATGAAATCAGTGAAGATTGCCCCCCAAAAAAGAAAACAAAGCCCTCTTCCTAGCAAAAGTTGAAGGCAAGATATGAAGCTGGCGATCCCGCAGTGGGAACCCTCGGAGAGAAATCCGGAAAATTTGATTACTATGTCATCTATTCCGGCAAATCTCCTCATTCCAGCTCAACTCAAAACCACTCCAGCTCAGCTCAGCTCGAGGCCTCAAATTCACCACCGGCTGTCGAACACATTTGGTGGGATGTCTGTGACTGCCCCAATTGTCTCGAGAGGGACTATCAAGACGAGATAAACGAGGATCACCCTACCAAAAAGAAGAAAGCCTCCTCCCAGCAAAAGTTGAAAGAAAGGTTCGAAGCCGGTGATGCCGGTGTAGGGACACTCGGGGAACCATCAGGGAAATTCGACTACTATGTCCTCTACCCTAATGAACCTAAGCTGCGACACAAATGACTGCGCAATCTTGAGGCCCGCGATCCAAGCACCAATGAAGAGTAGCTATGGTGGAGGCTACCCATCCTTAAATGAAAATATTAAAATAGTCTTTTGGTCAACCGTCGTAGGCTCTAGTATTTTTCTTTCACCTAAGTCCTTCGTGGACATCCGTTATTTTAGTCCATTCTGGACATGGTAGTTAAACATCTAACTTCTGTACGAGTCTTTTTCTTTTCTCGCTAGAATCGAGACAATATTTTACATTTAATGAAATGGTTTTATTTCAAATGATCGCTCGTATTGCTCAATGCTTGAACTATGACAGACTGAGCTCCTCACAATGAGGGGAACGTAGGCAATCAAAAATGGTCCGGACATAAACGCATTCAAACTGATAAAGGATCTTGGGCAGTCTTGTGATCATTTTGGATAAAACACGTTTTCAGATGTCTCGACGAGCCTTTCTACATTATAGGGAAAGTAGAGCTAAACACTGATTTCTGTCGGCAAGGGCTTCCATACACCTTTCCACATCTATGCTCTCTCAAAAGAGCCGAACCCCAAAATGAGTTCTTTTGTGCCCTCAGCAAATGAGGCCATTTTCAAAAAAAAAATGTATGTGATACTCAGTATATAGGCTGGAAACCATTAACCTTCCTCTCAAAACGCCTCCTTATTGGAGACGGGGATAAGTATGGTTTAACAACGCCACGTACTAGTCTCATTAGTCTGTAATACAAATCGGGGACTTGCCTCCCCACCTTTTTGAAAACATGACCTTGCAGGTATACACTTCAAAAGTCTTTTTTTCTTTTTTTCCGGTTGACTAATTGACTAAAGAGTAAATATAGAAGGAGGGGTTGCCTCTTTCGCTACATGGCAATTCAATCTTCGTTAGAGGTAGGCCATTCAAGGAACGACGGCACAATACTTGGTTCAGAAACCCGTAACTTGGGAAGCAATCCGGAAGGCTGCCCAATCAAAAGCCAGTAACATTCACTATCCCCAAGCTCAGCCTCTCACTATTGCTAAGCTCCGGGAAACTTGTAACAAAATTAGTTAGAGCCAGTGGCCAGTTGCCAAGCAAGCTCCTCCCTTGACCCTAGCAGCATTGAAAGAGTCCTGTAAAGAAGTAACAGATAAGCTGGAGGAAAAAGTGAACCTGTTGACCAGATCCGGGCAAATCCACCAGGGTAATCCCAAGACAGAAAAGAAATCAGCAGACCAAGCACCCAGGGAGAACCGTAACCCTTATGCCAAGACAGCTGAAACTCCTGACCCCGAGAAAGAGGATCATGTGCTCACTCAGTTGAAACAAACTCAAGCCAATATCTCTCTGTGGTCCTTACTCACCTCATCCTATCCCCACAAGCTGAAATTGGAGGAAAGTCTGGCCCGCACACTGGTCCCTATTGATGCTACCCCTGACGACGTGGTGCAATTAATTGGGAACATCTACTATGGAAACATAGTCACCTTCACTGACCTTGATCTCCCCCAGTTCGGAGCCGATCATAATGAACCTCTCTTCATTACGGTCCAGTTGGATGAACGACGCCTCCCTCGGGTCTTAGTTGACAATGGGTCTGGAATGAACATCCTCCCAGCAAAGATTATGAGTCTGCTCGGCATCAAGCCCACAGATCTGAAGCCTTCCTCCCTTACAGTCAAGTCCTATGACTCAACATCTCGTACAGTGCTTGGGGCTGCTACTTTGAACCTGTGGTTCATCAAGAAGATGATACCTGTATAATTCCAAGTCATTGATATCCCAATCACCTTTAATGCTCTTTTGGGAAGACCTTGGCTGCACCAAGTCAATGGGGTCGCTTCAAGCCTTCATCAGTGTGTGAAGTTCATTTTAGATAGGGATCTAACAACCATTTATGGAGACATAGTCACTCTGGAAGGCACTGACACAGGTGGAATACCCATCCTGGAGATCAAGCATGATGAAGATGGTTTCATGCTAACCGGCTACACAGTCGAATCTCCTAAAGCTCAAGTTTGCAATGTGGATTTGACTGTCACTCGAGACAAAATCCCTCCCGTCATGAGGATGATGAGAAAGATGAACTACCTGCCTGGTCTGGGTCTTGGGAAACGCCTACAAGGGACTCACAAGGTCATTGAGGTGAAGGAACAGAAAACTCGCCATGGCCTGGGATATGAGCCAACCTCGGTGGAGATTGCAAAAGAAAAGGAAATTACTCGAAAGAGGAGGGAAGCTGTTGCAAAAAAGATCCCTTACGGTGGTCCTAAATCTCTCCCTTTCAGTCTTGACATGACTGACTACTTCGTAAAGGGCGTTCCGCAGGTGGACAACTCCGCAGTCAAAGAGCACACTCCTACAAAAGGCTGGTTGAAACTACAGGAGAATCTTAGCAAGTTCAGGGGAACAAAAGCCAACCCCATCCGAAGAATGTTTCTCGATTTACCCAATATACCTGGGGCTACTACCACCATGAAAAGTGAGTATACATTCAAAGGAGTGTCGGAGCTGGTAAAGCAGTTTGAGAAGCTCAATGAAGTCATCCCGATTGTCGAAGAGGCCACAAAAGCTGAGTTTGAACTGGTCATGCCAAAGGCCAAAACTCCAGAGTTCTCCCTAGATGAATGGGATGGTCCCATCATGCAGCAGATGTTTGGGGAAGAAGTATACATTCCAGACCTGATCGACCTGGGTTCAGTGAAAGAAATGATTGCGGTAATTGACTAATAACTTAAAAACGGTTAATAATGATTCACTAGATAAAGATGCAGACACACTAAACGAACAATACATTAAAGAAATCTTTAAGCATGTTGTCGAGAAAGAGAAAAACCGAACCCAAGCTGCCGAGGAGGTTTTGACTCGTGTGAATCTGGGACTGCAGAAGGGCCTAAAGAGACGCAGATTGGCAGTTTCTTCGACGGGGCCGAACAAGCAACTCTGACCGAACTACTCAGGGAATTTGTGGACGTGTTTGCACGGTCTTACAAGGATATGCCCGGCCTCGATCCCTCCATAGTGGAGCACCGGATACCGTTGGACCCTGAAGTCAAGCCAGTAAAGCAAAAGCTGAGAAAGATCAAGCCCGAATGGTCGTTACAAGTAAAGGAAGAAATTGAGAAGATGCTCAAAGCGGGATTCATCCGGGTCATTGAATATCCCACTTAGCTCTCCAACATCGTAACAGTCACCAAGGCTAACGGAAAAGTCCGATGCTGCGTGGATTTACGAGATCTCAACAAAGCCAGCCCAAAGGACGACTTCCCCCTGCCCAATATTGACATGATGGTAAATACCACGGCCAACTGCGAAGTCAAGTCTTTCGTTGACGATTTTGCCGACTACAACCAGATCAAAATGGCCAAAGAGGACCAGGCTAAGACATCTTTCACTACTCCCTGGGGGACATACTGCTACACAGTCATGCCTTTAGGTCTGAAGAACACTGGGGCTACCTATCAGAGGGCAGCCACCTCCCTATTCCACGACATGATTCATAAAGAAATTGAGGTCTACGTGGATGACATGATAGTCCACTCCAAAGGATCCGATGGCCAGCACTTCATCGATTTGAAAAAATTCTTCGACCGTCTCAGAGAACATTCCATGAGGCTAAACCCAGCTAAATGCTCCTTCGGCGTCAAACGAGGTAAGGTGTTGGGGTACATGGTAACTGAATGGGGAATTGAAGTAGACCCTCATAAGATCAAAGCCATAGTTGAGATGAAGCCGCCTCGAACACTGACAGAAGTCAAATCTTTCATGGGAAGGCTGCAATACATAAACCGCTTTGTGAATCAACTAACCTCCATCTGTGAGCCTATCTTTAAGCTGATGAAGAAGAGCACATGCACTGAATGGACCCCAGAATGCCAGTTTGCTTTTGAGAAGATCAAGGAATACCTTGTAAATCCCCCAATCCTTTGCCCCCCACATTGGCAAAAGCCACTATTGCTATACCTAACTGTCACAGATACGACAATTGGGGCTATGCTGGCACAGGAGAAGAAAGACTCCAAAGTTGAAAGCGCCATCTATTTTGTGAGCAAAATCTACAAGTCAGCGAACTCAACTACTCAATTTGTGAGAAAACCTGCGCAGGTCTAGTATGGGTAGTGGGAAAGTTGAAGCACTACATGGAGTCTCACTCAGTGCACTTGGTCTCGAGGCTGGACCCCATCAAGTACCTGTTCGACAAGCCCTCCCTCTCCATGAGATTGGCAAAATGGTCATTCTTTCTGGCCAAATACGACATCACTTATGTGACAAGAAAATCAGTGAAGGGGCGGATAATGGCAGAACAACTGGCCGACTTCCCAAGTGATGAATGATAAGGACCTGAATCTCCATTCCCAGACGATGGAATTTTCGCTCTAGAAGAAGAAAATCACTGGCAGCTCTTCTTTGATGGGGCAGCGAACAGACGGGGAAATGGGATAGGAATGCTCCTGGTCGACCCCACTGACGAACATACTCCCATAGCCGTAAAGCTCAATTTTGAAGTCACTAATAAATATGAAGCCTACATAGCTGGATTGGAGGCCGCTTTAGAAAGGAACATCAAGGATTTAGAAGTATATGGTGACTCCGCTCTCATCATCAACCAAGTGTCCAACAAGTGGAAAACAGTGGATCCGGGTTTGCAAAAGTACCACGCTTATAAGGAAGACCTCGTGGCCCAGTTCAAGGAGGTCAGCTTCCACTATCTGCTCAAAGATCGCAACAGGTTCGCAGATGCCCTGGCAACACTAGCCTCTCTTGTCGAAATACCCAAAGGAAAATCAGTCAAACCCTTCAGGGTTAGGAGAAGAGAAAACCCAGCCTACTGTTTTGAAATTGAAGCAGATAATGAACCAGTAGATGACCCGTGGTATGCTCAGATCTACCAATACTTGAAAAGCGGTGAAGCCTCTTTCAAAAACAAAGACAGGGAATACAAAGAAGGAATCAACGCAAGAAGTATGATAGCTATGAAACGCATGGCTTCCCACTACGTCCTTCTGGGAGTTACGCTATACAAAAAGCGTTACCGAGGTCCCCTCTTACACTGCATCAGCAAACAAAGGGCTACCGAGCTGATGAATGAAGTACATGGTGGTACCCATGGCCCCCACATGAATGCTCGAGCCTTAATGCAAGTCATCCTAAGAATGGGCTATTTCTAGATCTCTATAGAGACGTATTGCATCCAGTTCGTGAGAAGCTGCGAAAAATGTCAGCGCTATTCAAATCTCAACCATTTTCCTCCACACAAACTCTACTGCATGACAACCCCTTGGCCTTTTGTTACCTGGGGAATCGACGTCATCGACAAGGTTACACCACCAGGAAGCAACGGCCACGAGTTCGTCCTGGTAGCCATAGATTATTTCACCAAATGGGTTGAGGCCAAGTCTTAAAAGGTCCTTAATTCCAAGAAGATGGCCCTCTTTATCAAAGAAAACATCATGTGCAGATACGGGTTGCCAGCTGAAGTAATTTCTGACAATGGCTCTCATTTTGAGGGAGAATGCGACAGATTATTGGCAGAGTTTAAAATAACTTGTCACAAGTCATCCCCTTATTGGCCCCAAACCAACGGCGCCGTTGAAGAATCAAACAAGACTCTAGAAAACATCATCAGGAAGATGGCTGTTCGAGGCAGAGATTGGCCAGATAAACTCCACCTTGCCCTCTGGGGATACAGAACTTCCGTCAGAACTGCCACGGGAGAAACGCCATTTGCCCCCACTTACGAAATGGAGGCCGTGCTTCCAATCGAATTGGAAATCCCCTCACTCCATTTGTTGTTGGAAAATCAGATCAACGGAGTCGAATGGCTCCAGAGTCACCACGATGAGTTGGCCCTACTAGATGAACGTCGTCTAAAAGCCATGGAACATACTCGAGCTTACCAAGCAAGAATGGCCAGAGCTTTTGACAAGAAAGTGAAACATAAAGACATCCGAGAAGGCAACCTTATGCTAAAAGAGAAGCCTCCAACCCACGCCAATTCACTTGGCAAATGGGAGCCCGTCTGGATCGGACCCTATGTAGTTTAGAAGATCTTCTCTTGAGGAGCCATGCAGCTCGCAGACTTAGATGGAAATCCTTTCGTGCATCCGGTGAACGGAGACAAGCTCTGTAGATACTATGCCTGAAGACCGAGTCATTTCCCCTCAAAAGTGCTAAAAGAGTAATACCAAACTAGGTTGAAAACCCAAAAGAGTGGCCTAGGTAAAAAACAGGGTCGCACTTCTCTCGTCCCTCTCTCTACCTACCCCTTCTAAAAAAATGATGAACAACTCATAGAGTCGAACTACGCAGACCTGAGCCCCTCAGTCCTCTTGTAAAAGGGGAACGTAGGCAGCCGAAAATAGTTCGGTCTAAAACATAAACAAAAATCATACTTTGTCATCCACACATTGATCAAGTCATGATTGCGTCTCGAATAACTCTAATGCAATTCATATATTCATTACATTTAAAAACTTTTTGATGAGTTCAAGCCCGGTCTACTCTTAAACTCACAACTAAGCTAAAAGATAAAAAAAAAATGCATAACATAAAACTAATGTGCCTGCAAGGATGATTAGTGGATACTCGAGGCTCTAGCCACTAGTGCTCGCGTCACCTTCTTTCCTCTTCTGTCTCCTCCCACCGTGCCTCGTGTTCTTCCTAGGCATGGGAATGATGTCCGTCCTCCTCCTCCCTAGCTCCGGCATAGGGGCCGGGTCCATCATGCATTACTCTATCAGAGCTCTGGTCGCCTCGGCTTCGTCTCTGATCTCTTTCCTCCTGGTCGGCGCCATAGGAATCCTGTCTCTCTGACGTTCCACTCTCACCTCATAATCAAGCATGTCGTCCCCACTCCTATCGTAAAGACTAGCCCTAGCCTCGGCTCTCCTCAATACTTAAATTGGGACATCTTCTGGTCCCACAATGGCCTCACGCCTCCTTATAGGAGCCACCTGAGTCTCCCCCATGCGTCTCTCGTACCAATCCAAGTACCAAGTGGACAGAAAAATGCGCTCCGGACGCCTGAGAAGGACCTTAGGAGGAAAAACATGGTACCTCCATACTCGGGAGAAAAGGAAAATGCAGATGAATCATCCATAGAAACGGACATCACCACCCGAGTGGCAATATCATCGCAGCCCTCCAAAGGAACCTGCTCCATCCCGAATTGGCAGAGAGCTAGAGATAGAATGTAGAAGGTAGACCAACAGAGCCCCGAAAGCATGACTACCTGAGATCCATCCTTAAGTGTCCTCCTAGTCTCTATCTGCCAGTGCGGAATCCACCATCGGATGTCCTGGGTACGACGCTGAGCCATCCAGCGCTCCCACGAGGCCTGATCCTCAATCTCGACTGTAACCCCCTCTTGGCAAAGGTCCATGGTCTGAATGTGTGTGGAGCTTCCCGCAGGATCCCCAACCTCTCCATCAGCCACATCGACAGCAGAAACGGGCTTCCCCCGTGCATGTACCGCTTCCCGGTAGCCAACCGGACAATAGCACGAAGGGTCTCTCCCAATATCAAGGGAACTATATCCCGACCCAATCGACAGTGAACAACAATGTCTAACAGAGACCGGTGGCACATCCTAAAGGTACAGACCATGAACAAGGACCCAATTGCACAAAGAGCAAATGCATCCCAATAGCAATCACCAACCATACCCAAGCTCCTAAACCTATCCGAGAGACCATAAATGTCAAAAATAGTCGGGTCCTCGAATCATACCTCGGGCTTCCTCCGGGGAGATTTGAAGGAGACTAGATAATTTGTTGACGAAAGACATCCCTTTGGGCAAGGGAAGTGCAACCTCTTCCACCTCAGGCCCTCCGAGTAAAGCCCTAAAATCTTCAAGGGTGGGAACCATCTCGTTGTAAGAGAAGCAAAAGATGTGCCTCCGAGTGTCCCAAAATGCAGCGGAAGCCCTCATCAAGTCATAGTCCGGGACAAGCTCTTTAAGAGACCACAAGGATTTGATCTTGTACCTCTCTTCAAAGAACACCTTGTTCCCATGCATGATTTCCCGAGACCATTCTTTGAACTTGTTGAAGAAGACCATTTGCAACTCCTTTGGCAAATTAGGAGAATTCTTCATGTTTTCCATGGTTTTTTATGGTTTTGCTCGAGACTTCTGAAAAAACAGAGAGGAAGATGAAGGGGAGAGATAAAAACCAGATTTGAGGTGAAAATTTAAATAACCTTGTCAGATGCTGTCCTTGTCCGCGTGGATGAGATTGCAGCCTCAATCTCATCCACGCGGATAAGATTGTCACCCAGTCAAAAAATTCTGACATCAGTAAAAATTGCTGTCCCCCAATGAGGAAATATTTCCCCAAACAGTCAAGCAGCAGAAAATCTGCCCATTCCCCATTTTTTCATCCAAAATCCCTACAAAGATTCCATACATGCCCACATAAAACACAAAATCGGGCTCATGCAACTTGCATTCAGTACAGAATTAACAAAGCAAAAATACAAAAAAAAACCTCAATCTCATCCGCGCGGACAAGATTGTCACCCAGTCAAAAAATTCTGACAGCAGTAAAAATTGCTGTCCCCCAATGAGGAAATATTTCCCCAAACAGCCAAGCAGCAGAAAATCTGCCCATTCCCCATTTTTTCATCCAAAATCCCTACAAAGATTCCATACATGCCCACATAAAACACAAAATCGGGCTCATGCAACTTGCATTCAGTGCAAAATTAACAAAGCAAAAATACAAAAAAAATATACACACAATTATGTATTAACCTAGTTATTACATTCCAAAAATAACAATGTGCATCAAATGTATATGTTTTCTCTATCTGCCCTAACAGGTACAGTCACTCACTGTCAGTCGGAATCTTTGTCCGAATCAGGAACAGGGTCGTCTTCCTAGCAATTCCCTTGCCGCGCCTCCGTACCCTCCGCTGAGCTATGCTCGATCCTTCCGCAGCTGCCTCCAGGAAAGCCATCCCCAGCTCTACGTCATCCTGCTCAGCATCCGAGTAAGTGTCCTCGAGATCAGCAGGCTCGCCTCGGTACGGAACCCCGATATCGACAAAGAAGTCGTATCCAAAGGAGAAGGTGTCAGAGCTTTGGTCGTACGTCCCCTGAGTCTGCAAGGGAGTCCCGTAATCTCCATGTGACTCAAAGGCGCCGTAACCCCTGCGGTGTGAGAGGAGCCCTCGCCAGCCCTGCCCTGTATGTAGCTCGGGCCCTCCATGCCCCCGAAGATGATGTGGTCCCGGGAAATCTCCACACTCCTGTCCATGTAGGGAGAAGGAGAAATTTCCACCGACTCTCTGGGCTGGGTACGAGGAGTCTCCATAGACCTCCTGGCTCTTTCCCGGCATAGTCCCGTTGACAGGAATAGGTGACCTCTCTCTCGCAGAGGCACTAGGCGCTAGTCGCGATGCCCTTTCAGAACCCCGAGCATTCCCCCACGTCACGAGGTTGCGAATGAACCTCTTAGCCCCAATGACCTGGTGCAGAAGACGATCGACAACCCAGGCCGAATACTACCCAAAAAAAAAAAAAAAAAAAAAAGAAGAAACGAAAGCATCAAAAAACAGTCGAAGCAATGACATACGAAGTATAAAGGCTAAACAATCAAAACGCGATCAGCACATACTTGAGCATTCGGTCGGGGCTGGAAAGCTCGCAGTGTCACCTCAGGGATGGGTTTCTGTGCCCTCATCCTAATCCCCTCCTAGGTATACGAGAAGTCAGCTCGAGGGATCCTCATGACCGAACTCCCTTCCCTCGCCAACACCTGAGGCATCCTCAGCCTGCATCTCACAAACGCCAGATAAGGCTCCTGAGTGACATACTCCATAGCAGGCCGCCCAGCCCTAAACCACTGCCAGTTCGCTGACCCTTCCTGGGGATACATCATGTCAGCCGAAGGCTCAGTCGGCGCCAAAGTAACCATCACCCTCTCCCCCAAGTAATAGACATCGCAGGTGAGTCCCCGCAAGATACACCTCTGCCTCGTCCAGCGCTCGGCACCGCCCAGCTGATCAACCTCAAACCGATCCCAAGGTTAAAAATTGACCCTCTCACTGGTTTCAGCCGTAAAAAATGGCACCATGTCTTGGTACCTCACCTTCTTCCTTGTCCTGCTAGTCCTCTTCACCCGGGCATACATCGTCCACCAAAGCATAGTTGGGTATGCAAAAGACTCTCTCATACCGAGCTATGCTCTTGGTCAACTTCGCATCCACCACGGCATACTCCATGCCTATTCCCTTCCTCGGCACGAGAACAATCCCCAGCAGATCCATCAGCTCTGCGTCCGTGTACCGTCGTGCCACTCCAAGCTGAGCCCCTTGAAGGACAGGCTAGTGATAGCGGCATAGTCAGTAGGGGTCACGGTAGCCTCCCCCCAAAAGAAGTGGAACGTGTGGGTAACATCCCACCAGTGCTCAATCAGTGCCAAATAGAGCCCCTTGCTCTTATGCAACCCTGCCACTCCTCTCAAGCACTCAATGAAACCATAAAGGTTAGAAGCCACAACGAGCTAGCGAGGACTCCTATAACCCTCCCTACCAGCTGTGGGCAGGGCATCCCAAAGCCTGACGACTGCCTCTACGGACCCCCGAGTCTTTAGCTTGTCCAACTTGCTCTGGATGACACCCGCTCTTCCCTTAAAGTAAGCACAGCGCAAGTATGTCATCAAAATTGCGAACATGAAACAAACACAAAACAGAAAAGAAAGAAATAAACTCCGTCCCATTTTCGGACACATTTTTCTTCATGCACTTCATTTTCACAAATCTAGCATCATGTTATCAAACACATACATTCACAAAAAAAAAGTTTTCATCAAAATCTCTCATGCAAGAGTCCGTCCCAAATTCGGCAAATTTGTACACACTCTACATTCACAAAAAAAAGTTTTCATCAAAATCCCTCATGCAAGAGTCCGTCCCCAATTCGGCAAATTTGTACCCACTTTACACTTTACAAAAAAAAGTTTTCATCAAAATCTCTCATGCAAGAGTCCATCCCAAATTCGGCAAATTTGTACCCACTTTACAAAAAAAAAAATCATCACAAAAATCTCTTAAGCAAGAGTCCGTCCCAAATTCAGCAACTTTGTACCCACTTTACAAAAACAAATTTTCGTCACAAAAATCTCTTATGCAAGAGTCCGTCCCAAATTCGGCAAATTTGTATCCACTTTACAAAAATAAATTTTCATCACAAAAATCTCTTATGCAACAGTCCGTCCCAAATTCGGCAGATTTGTACCCACTTTATTCTCATAAACATAGCATGCATGCATTTTTTTTCTCACATGCATTTACAAAAACAAATTTTCATCACAAAAATCTCTTATGCAAGAGTCCATTTCAAATTCGGCAAATTTGTACCCACTTTATTTTCATAAATCTAGCATACATGCATCTTTTCTCACATTCAGTCATTCACGAAAACAAGTTTTCATCACAAAAGTCTCTTATGCAAGAGTCCGTCCCAAATTCGGTAAATTTGTACCCACTTTATTTTCACATTATGCAAATTACTCATGTTTTCCACAAACAAACTGCATATTCCTTCTACCCATGCTTTCAATTAAACATATGCATCGTCAATTTCATATTACAACGGCAAAATCAACAAAGCCCTAAATTTTGACATTTAAGCCCGACCTCTTCACCAAAACTTAACGGAAGCCCATTCCCTTCCTCGTTTTCAACCCCGGCCTTCAACGTAAGCCCGACCTTTTCAACAAAACTTAACGGAAGCCCATTCATTTCCTCGTTTTCAACCCCGGTCTCCAAAGTAAGCCCGTCCTCCTTCAATGGAATTTAGCGGAAGTCCATTTCCTTCCAGATTTTCAACCCCAGCCGTCATCGTGAGCCCGTACAAAGAATACATATCCCCAGCAAAGCAAATAAAGCAACGTCCTCAGCAACCTAGCAAGTCTACGGTGTTGAAACACGACAAACTATGTCCTCAGCAACCTAGCAAATCTACGGTGTTGAAACGTGACAAAGAACGTCCTCAGCAACCTAGCAAGTCTACGGTGTTGAAACGCGACAAAGTACGTCCTCAGCAACCTAGCAAGTCTACGGTGTTGAAACACGACAAAGTGCGTCCTCAGCAACCTAGCAAGTCTATGGTGTTGAAACACGACAAAGTGCACCCTCAGCAAAGAAGACCATCCCCAGCAGTCTCCGAACTACGACCGACTTTATTCCTCTTAAGGAAACGTAGGTAGCCTACCAAAGGTCCAGCCACTTGGCCGACACGGTCACTCTTTTCCCCGGCAGTCGTCATAAGACTGAATTGTTTCCCTAACTAAGCGACAAAGTATTTCCAACCAAGCAAGTCTGCGGTAATGGAGTGCTCCCTCAGGTATAGACGCCTTCAAATAGTCTCCCTTAGGTATAGACGCCTCTGTTAGTCGAGTTATCTTCGGCAACGCCTCCGTTAGTTGAGTTACCTTCGGCAATGCCTCTGTTAGTCGAGTTATCTTCGGCAATGCCTCCGTTAGTCGAGTTACCTTCGGCAATGCCTCCGTTAGTCGAGTTACCTTCGACAACGTCTCTCTTAGTCGAGTGACCTTCGGCAACGCCTCCGTTAGTTGAGTCTACCTTCGGCAACATCTCCGTTAGTCGAGTTACCTTCGGCAACGCCTCCGTTAGTCGAGTTATCTTCGGCAACGCTTCTGTTAGTCGAGTCTACCTTCGAAAACGAAAATGCGGTGGGAGGTCCATTCGTCTGAACGCTCCCGCAAGATCTGAACTACGACCGACTTGATTCCCACCTGGGATACGTAGGAATCCTTTAAAAGAGTCCATCCATCCGACCGCCTCGGTCACCTCCTCACCAATCTAGGTAAAAGTTTGCCAGATTGGGATCCTCACTTTGTCAATGACCCCACTTCCCCTAGAAGTACCGTCAGCGAGGGGCTACTATAAGTGCCCCAATCTGGGTCGTTAATGTTTCGTCAGCCCAAATTAATGATTTATAATCATTTAGGGGCATTTTGGATATTATTTTGATAATTTGAATGAGGAAGGACCTCTTAGGAATAAAAAAATGGGCAAATTCCTCGCTGAAAATTTGTCATTTCCAATAAAAAAAGAGAATATTGACCATTTACAAACAGCCAAAACTGCTTTCTGCAACAACTAGGCACGCTGCAGACACGCTGCTGATCCCATCCGCGCGGATGAGATTGTGCCTACAATCTCATCCACACGGATAAGATTGTCACCCAGCCAACCTATAAATACAGCCCTTCTCCCTCAGTTTTAACAAGCCAAAAATTACGAATTTCTACTGTTACTCCGTCAAAATCCATTCTCAAATAGCCCTTAACACCCCCACAACTCCAATTTAACACCAAATTCAACCTCAAATCCACTACTAAACCACTTCTAAGCCTTGAAATCTCTCAAACCCTAAACACAAACCCAAGAAACAATTGGTAAATCCTCACTCCCCTTATTCATATCTCCTTCATTCATGCATACATTTCATATGTAAATGATGTAGTCTTACTTACTACTTGTTGTTTGACTCCCCTTCCCCTTTGTCCCAGGGATCCAAGAGGATCTCCATGGAGTCCATCTCCATGGATGATATTCTACAAGGATCCACATTTTACATTATGTATTTCCCTTGTCCCTTTACATTTCTAGTCCATACTTGCTTTTTTCACATTGAAGATGGTCACCTTGGAGTCCATCTCCGTGGATGACCACTTCAAATGGTTCATGATCTTTATTTCCTTGAAAATCCCCCTCCCTAGTCTAAGATGCTCACCTTGGAACTCTTTCCTTGGATGAAAATCATCTAGACTCATAAACTAGGTCACAGAAGATGTATGCGATACACTTGAGTATAGGTCTCAAGGATGGTCTTCCTCCTGGACACCTTAGAGATCTTCCTCTAAAGTTGATACATCTTGACCTAGTTCTCTCTTGTCAACTTACTTTTATGTCAAATTCCCTTCCCTTTTGCAAATGATATGTTTTTCAAGTCCTAATGTACCCCCGGGATGGCTTGGTTAAGTGGATTCATCATTTATGACCACTAATCAAAGTCTAGGGAAAGAGAGGACAAAACATGGATGCCAAGAATCCAAACATTTCCTTCATTTTCTGCTTTCAGCTACATTTTCAGTTAAGTCCTGTAAATTCAGTTAAGTTTCTGGAAATTACAGTGACTAAATTGGAAACTTTAAAAAATGTTGACACCGCAGCCCCATCCGCACGGATAAGATTGCACTACGATCTCATCCACGCGGATGACATTGTCATCTGCAAAAGTTTTCCAGTTTCTGTTATTTTCAGTTCAATCCTTGTTTTCAAACTATTTTTTCAGTCCAGTCCCTCAGATTTAGTTTATCTTCAGAAAATCCCTTTTAGTCAAACCTTTTTTCAAAACACACACACACACACATACACACAAAAGTTTCAAGTGAGGAAGACTCGTCGTACGAGGCATTCCGGGTGAACGCCAAACGTTCTTCCCGAAGTGTAACGTGACCTCCGAACTCATTTTCTCTAATTTTGGGCATTTTTCAAAGTTTTGGCCCCTTAAAACTAAAAACGGCGTGGCGACACCATTGATTTTTCAAAGTCCGATAAAGATTTTTCAAACCTCCAAAAAAAAGGGGGCATTGTTGGGCTTCGGCGCAAAAAAATCGGGTACATCACAACCTCAACGCTCGTCAAGCAGTCTTATCTACCAAGGAAGGTGGAGCGCTGCCCTTGAAGCTGGTGGGGGGTGCTGGTACCTCCATCGAGGAAGGAAATGACGGGCAAGAGGCCCAAGTCGAGGAGGGACACAACTCCCAGGCCCTGATCCTAAAAGTTGAGAAGGCCCTAAGGCAGGTCGGTCTAGATGATACCAAGGAGCCAGAGGCCGTCCAAAGATCTCCTGGACAGAAAAGGCCAAGGACTGAAGTCCACCAAGAGGAGCCCTCCTCGAAAAGGGTTGTAACAGATTCCTCCACCGAGGAAGTCACTTCTAGGCATGTTAATTCGTATGCTGAGGCCGAGCAAGTGGCTAAGGAATTGACGGTCTACCCCACGATCAAGGGGCTTGATGTGTTGGCCAGGAAGTGCCCCAAGCCTAGGCTAGGTCGGCCTGTTGTCTATCGTGTTATGGAAGAAGACTTGCTCGACCAACTTATTGATATAAAGTCGAGTAGGGAGCATCTGGCCAACAGGAAAGGCCGATATGGCCAAGGCCATGGAGCTCCTAAAGTCGCTGAGAGCAGAGATTGATGAGTAGAAAGCTAACGGAGCAGAGTCTGAGAAGGCGGCCAAGGAGATGCAAGCAAAGACCGAGGAGGCCCATAAGGCCGGGAAAGTGGAGATCGAGAAGCTCCAAGCTAAGATGGGGAGAAATGTCGAGGAAGCAGATGCTCGGTATAAACTGTTGGAGGCTAGCTTGCCTTCTCAGATTGCTGAGGCTATCTCCTAGTACAAGGTCAGCCCGGCCTTTAAGCAAGCTCTGGCCGATAAGACAGCCACCATGTACTCCGACGGCTATCTCCATCTAGCCAGAAGGGCCGTGGTGTACCCAACTCTTCATGCCAATGTGGGCTTACTAGCACTTCTTGTCTGCCAGGACGCTTATGATGACTTGGCCATATCTGGTCATACCTTGGTGCCATTTTCTGAAAATGCCCTCGGGGTAATTGCTGCCCAAGATGCCAGGGAAGGTCAAGAAGCATGGGTCCCCCCTCCAGTCTCAGAACATTCATGCTTTGATAGAGAAGATACAAGACGAGGAGGCTTCTAATGAGGAAGGGGATGCCGAGGAGGAACAGACTAAGCAGGTCACCATCCCAGAAGCTGATGCTGATCAAGATGATTTATTTAGGGATGGGGATTAGCCTTGATAGCTTTTTTCTTGTAATTTTTGAATAGGGTTATCTTTGTACTTCAACGTTTATCAATATAACATCCTTTTTCAATTCTTTGTCGTCTTTACTTTACTGCATCCATTTTGAACTGTTTTGTCTTGAATGCTTATGTATTGAATGTTTGTTGTATGTTGAATATTTGTCCAAGTATCCAACTTTCTTGAAAAGTCGAGGAGGATCACCTCGTCATTTGAAATTGATTTCTTTTAAACCGAGGAAGCTCATTCGGTCCAACCACTTAGATAAGTTGTTTGTTTGAACATTAAGCCGAGGAGGTCTTTCTGCCTTTATTTTTGAGCATTTTATCTCTTTATATATAGGAAGGTCGTTCGACATTACTATTAGATAGATTATTGATGTTTTATCTCTCTATGCCGAGAAAAGGTCATTCGACATAGGTTTTAGATAAATTTTTGAGTATTTGTCTCTTCATGCCGAGTAGGGTCGTTCGGTTATGAGTCTTGGACAATTTTTAGGTTTTATTTCTCTATGCCGAGGAGGGTCATTTGGTCATAGGTCTTAGATAAATGTTTGAGTATTTATCTCTTCATGCCAAGGAGGGTTGTTCGGTCATGAGTCTTGGACAATTTTTAGGTTTTATCTTTCTATGCCGAGGAGGGTCATTCGACATAGGTCTTAGATAATTTTTTAGGTTTTATCTCTCTATGTCGAGGAGGGTCGTTCGACATAGGTATTAGATAAAGCATGGGATTTTATCCCTTTGATGCCGAGGAGAGGAATCCTCGTCTTTTCAGAGTTGTCTTGCTAGTCGTTTGCCTTGATGAAAACTGAATCTTTATTAGCTGAAACCGGTTACATCAAACTGCAATCCTACTTTACTTGAAAATAACTGGAAAGACTAACAACGACCAATCTATTACATTAAAACAGACTATAAACTAGTGATAGTACTTTCGTAGATGATCATCAGAATGCCATGGATGTTTCAGCTCTTGCCCATCTAGAGTCTTCATTTTGTAGGTCCCTTCTCTGACAACTTGAGTGATGATGTAGGGACCTTCCCAATTTGGGGAGAGCTTGTTCTGCTCTGCCTTTCTGCCAGTAGCTTCAATTTTCCTAAGTACCCAGTTTTCGACTTGGAATACTCTTTTTTTGTTTTTGTACCCTTTTGTCATGATAGGCTTTGGTCCTTTGTTTGTAGTTCACCATCCTTATTTGAGCAGCTAGTCTTCTCTCATCTATTAGGTCTAGGTCTAATAGCCTGTTGACCATGTTGACTTTTCATCGTTGTTTGAGTTTCTTGTTGTAGGGATAGCCATCTCAGCTGGTGCCATAGCCTCAAATCCGAAGGTTAGTGCAAATGGGGTTTCCCCGGTTGACCCCCGTGTTGTTGTACGAACTGCCCACAAGGCTAAGGGTAGTTCGTCCAACCATCTACCATCACTTCCTTCTAGGTTCTTGGTTAGGGCTGTCAACATCAACTTTTTTGCTTCTTCCGCTTGTCCATTGCATTAAGGTATGCTTACAGATGACTTGATGTGTCTGACACCTAGTCTGTTCAATTGTGCTGTAAATGCCTTAGAGAACTGAAGACCATGATCTGAGATGATAGTGTGTGGCACCCAGAAGCGACACCAATGAAGTCATGGACAAAGTTAATTGCGTTCTCCTCAGTTATTTTGGCTAAGGCTTTTGCATCTATCCATTTGGAGAAGTAATCGACTACCACGATCACGTTATTGAAATTTCCTCGGGCGGGGGGAGGGGCCCGATGATGTCGATTCCCCACATGTAAAATGGCCAAGTAGGAATTATGAGTGTCTGTTCCACTGTTGGCAGTCTATGAATATCAGCATATCTCCAGCAATTGTCACATTTTCTTACGTAGGCTTGCGCGTCATCTCTCAGGTTTGGCCAATAGTAACCTAGCGTGATGATTTTGTAAGCTAAGGTTTTGGCCCCCGGGTGACCACCACAGATGCCTTCGTGGACTTCTGCCAAGAGATTTTCTGTTTTCTTGGGATAGACGCACCTCAGCAGGGGCTTTATGAATGATCTTCTGTAGAGGATCCCATTCAGTACTGTGAACCTGACTGACTTCTTCTTGATAAGCCTAGCACGTGTTTTTTCCTCAGGCAGTTGGTCCTTTTCAATGAAGTCCATGTACTCGTCTATCCAACACTTCTCCTTCCCATCTAAAAGCATTACTCGTAGTCTTTCGTACGCTGGTTTTTTGGCAAAGACTGAGTGAGTTAGAATCAGGATCTGCCACATCAATAGTCGCCAGTTTAGATAGAACATCTGCCACTTGGTTGTCTTCCCAGCCTATTTGACTTATTTCAAAAAATTCTAGCTTCTTTGTTATGTATAGGACGAGGTCTCTATACTTTGTAAATATGGGGTGCTGAGTGTTGTACTCCCCTTTTATCTGTTTGACTATGAGTTGGGAGTCATAAAAGGCGACAAAGGTTGCAGAAGTGTTCCATTATACTGATGACGTAAGAAAATTCAACCATTATAGGGGTGGCAAAGGTTGCATAAGTGTTCCATAAGCATCGAGCGGGTAGGATATCTAGATAAGATAACCAACAAGAAATAGCAACGATAGGGGTGCGGGGGGTCGCCCCGCTATAAACATTAAGTGTAAGAATAAGTATGGTGTATGTAGGAGAAATTTATAAGAGAGAGATTACTCTAGAGAGAGTACAATGGGGGGAGAGAGAGCATAATGTCATATATATTGTGTGTATTGTATTGTGTATAAGTGTATATATAAATATATTCGAAAATTAAGGGTTCATCAAATTGTAACTAAAATTAATCAAAACTTATCAATTTATTGTGAATCTAAAAAAAAGAAAAATTATTATTGATAATATTTATAATGTAATAATTTATTCCCTTTGTGTTATAAGTGGCACAGTTGACTTGTTAACATTTAGTTATTTTTTTATTTGTTTTTACATGACTCGGTAATATAAAATTACACTATTATAATTATTTTTTACTTAAAATACAACACTTACTTACTCTCGTGCCGTAGGACATTCGCCGGTTAAGTCCCGACTTAGTTTACGTGTTTGTTCTTCTTTTTCAGGATATTCAATAATTTATGATACAATCTGCCACTCGATTTTTACTGATACGAACATTTTTAGCATCATCAATATTTTTATTTGTTTTTACATGACTCGGTAATATAAAATTATACTATTATAATTATTTTTTACTTAAAATACAACACTTATTTATTTTGAGTGGGACAATAAAGGAAAGCCTATGAAACTAATAATGGGACTGGAACGGGGTATTTTTCTTGTCTACATCTTGCTTTTTCCAAGACTTGGGAGATTTATTTTATTTTTGACAATTTATTTACATTATGAATGACCATGAAGTACGGCAAGGTTTAGACCAAATATTACGGTATAAGTGCGTTTTTACAAAATAAAAAAAAAAAAAAAACTCTTGTGGAAAATACAATTGAAAATGTAAACAAACATGAAATATAACTATATCGTTGACATAAATATCAGAAGTCAATAAAGAGCATCACAGCTGATTTTAATCATCGTAAAAATGTTACTCACTCCGTCCTATTCTATAGTAAAATAAAAGTCTTACTTTTCTTTTTAATAGTCTCATAATAAAAAATTTATTTAAAAAATAACAAATAATTAATAATGTTTTGGACAGTTTTGTTCATATAATGTGGTATAATTAAAAAAAAAAAATGCTTAATAAACCTACTTTTTATTACTTTAATTGTAAATATTGTTTTAAATAATAATATCCTCAACCTATTTAAAATGTTGACCCATAGTTTATTATTTTTTAAATAAGTGTGCAAAATCAATGGAGAGAGTATTTAAAAAAAAAAAATAAGACTTGGCTGTCCAAAGTCAAAGTCAACTCTAATTCAGTTGTTTGGCTGAAAATTAGAATTCAGAGAAAGGTAGACCAATTGACAATTGATGAGTTAGCTTGAACTCCATTAGCTATGGTGAGCATGACAACAGCTACAATTAAAAAATAGTTTGACTAATTTTTTTAAACAAAATTGTATTAAAAATATTTTTTTAATACAATTAAAAAAAAAAAAAATTGCATTAAAAGGTTGTTTATTTTTTGTCAAAGTTATTTAGATAAAAGGATATTTATTTATAAGTAAGAGAATATCATAGGAATAAAGTGTAACTGACTAACTGCCCCAATTATTGCCCATTTGGCTCGGGGCATGTGTCCAAAAGTTTAGGGGCCTAAGGACATTTTCTAAAAAGTTTAGAGACTTAATTGTAAAAAAGAGAATATCGGGAAATTAAGATGTAACTGCCAAAAAAAAATCATTAATTATAATAAATAAATGGGCAGTCGACCTACCTAGATAGGTAACACATTTTTTTAGTTTTTATCATTTACTCCCTCCGTCCCGGTTCACTTGGCACCAACTTTTTGGGTGTAGGAATTAAGGAAAAGTGATGTAAGAAAGAGAAAAAGTTAAATGTTGTGAGTATGAAGAATTAAATAGGAGAGAGAATGAGTGGGAGGAATAGTTAGGAGAGAGAATGTTGTGAGTGTAAAAGTGAAGTAGGAGAGAGAATGAGTGGAGGGAATAGTGAATATTCTTTTCCATTTTGGGCAGTGCCAAGTGAAGTGGGACGACCCAAAATGGAAATTAGTGCCAAGTGAAGTGGGACGGAGGGAGTATAAGACAATCTAGTTGGCAAAAATA
The DNA here is from genome assembly GCA_022495995.1 of Adenophora triphylla var. japonica. Lineage (NCBI taxonomy): Eukaryota > Viridiplantae > Streptophyta > Magnoliopsida > Asterales > Campanulaceae > Adenophora > Adenophora triphylla. Next base: position 187,080 of record JAFEMH010002537.1, on the reverse strand, counting down.
ATCAAGTTACTATTGCATTCATTATCAAAAAGGCAATTTACCATTTTTTTAGCTAACGACATTAAATTTTTTAACTTAAATCTGACTTAGCAACTAAAATGTTAATTTGTTAACATAATCATCAATTTTTGGATTTAAATGTTAAAACTTTTGTTAAAAATTAACAAAAGTTTTCTTCATCATCCCTTTCAAACCCAACACCCCTTTCTGTTGGGATTGGAGTCCTAAACTATGAGGAAGAAGGAGCCTAGGTCGAAAGAGTTGGTGAGATCAAGGGGGAAACTCGTCGAAAAGGGTCTGTCGAGGAGGGCGGCCGCGCTGAGTGAGGAGGGCGACCGCGCTGGAGGTCGAACGAGGGTGAAGAAGTTTCTGGCGTGAAGGGCGACCGCGCTAGGGGGCAGGGCGGCCGCGCTTGGTCCGAATCTTCAGCAGCAGTTTGATTTTGTTTCTTATTTTGATTAGAACTCTTCTTAAACTGATTTAGGGCTTTCTTGTACAACTATATAAACATAGAAACGACCTAGAACACATTGTAGTTGTAGTAGCAACATATTAGAAGGTGTCTAATACATATTGGCTTGGCAATTGCCCCCGGACGTAGTTCATGTGTTGAATAAACCGGGTAAACAACTCTTGTGTTCTTGTGTGTGTGTTTCTTCCATTATTGTGCTTGTGGGTGTGTTGATTTCTTGTCTTGATTGCAACGGGGTACCACCAAATTCACAACAGCTAGTATCAGAGCATTGGTTCGGAGGATTCAAAATATTTTCATTAGTTGATTAATTTTGAATCGCGTTCTTGGGGATTTTGGTGAAGCAATCAGATGAAGAACTCAATCGAGAAATTCAACGGTGTGAATTTCACGTTCTGGAGGATAAGGATTGAAGATTACCTTTATTGTAAGGATCTTCATAAACCCTTGAAGGAGAAGCCCGAAGACATGTCACAAGGGGATTGGGAGACGTTGGATCGGAAGGCGTTAGGAGCAGTGAGGAGTGCCCTAACCGACGACGTTGCACGGAACGCTATGGAGGCCAAGACAACGGTGGAGTTGCTACAAACGCTGTCAGACATGTATGAGAAGCCGTCTAATATCAATAAGGTGCATTTGATAAAGAGGTTTGCGAATGCGAAGATGTCAGAGGGCGAGACAAATGGCAAGTCATATCGGCAATTTCAAAGGTATGGTGGACCAATTGAAAAGTGTTGATATTACTTTCTCCGATGAAGTGCTAGCTTGTTTTCTACTAAAATCATTGCCTGATAGTTGGGAGGTTACTGTCACAACGATTAGTACGTCGAAAACAGCATTGGTGTATACGGAGGTTAGAGATCTCATCCTTCAAGAGGAGTTGCGAAGGAAAAAGAAAAGGGGAGAATCTTCCGTAGATGGGGCTGCACTTAGGGTGGAGAGAAATAGGGGAAGGGGAGGACCTAAAAAGGGGAAAAAGGTCAAGTGCTACAATTGTGGCGAATTAGGTCATATCAGTTATGACTGTCCGGGTAAAGATGGTGGTGCACACGTGGTGGATGATGGTGGAGATGTATTAATCCTAGGAGAGGAGCAGTCGGGTGAAGATTGGGTGTTGGATTCTGGAGCTTCTTGTCATGCTAGTGGGGATGCAGAATCAATGAAGCAGTATAAAACTGGAGATTTTGGGGTTATCTATCTTGGTGATGGTCAACCGTTGAAGATCAAAGGTAAGGGGAATGTGATGATGAAGACACCTAACGGGGCTGTTTTACAACTACACAAAGTGATGCATGTTCCGAATTTGAGGAGAAGAGTGATTTCTGTGGGACAACTTGACAGTGAAGGGTATGGTGTGTCTTTCATTGGTGGGTCTTGGGAAGTCACAAAAGGGGCTAAGGTGGTAGCTCATGGGGTTAAGGGGAAGATGTTGTACTCTACCTACAATGTCGATATTCGTTCCGGTGGGAGCAAGAGGCTAAAGAACCGGCCTATTGGTGTAAAAAGGAGAGACATCAAGAAACGGTATGTTAGGGGGGAGAAGGACACAAAGTTGATCAACGTGGTGTGGATGTCCAAGTGCCCTAACAGAGAGCGTATTCAGACCGAAAACAGACGATGCAAGAAACAAGGTGTGTCCAAGTTTCAAGGGGAAGCATTGCGAGGAAGGTGGGTCTGGAGGGAGAAGGCGAAGTTAGACTTGCGGGGAGAAATCAAGGTAGAAGCTGATTTGGGGAGGCAAGAATCATCTAACACGGAGAGGTTGAAACGTCGTTTGGTTTCAACTCGCCTTAGTACTTGAGGAGAGGTTCGGTAATGTCTGTTGGTGTAATGCCCTAGGCTTTAGTTATGTTTAACTGAAAACCGTTATGTATCATCTTTATCGTTTATGTTTATTATTTGATTATTATATAGTTTGCATGTTTATTGTAATAATCTCCGTCCCTAATTATTAAGAGAATAATTAGTATAATTGTCAATGGATAATCATGTGATGATTATATGCATAAGAGATGCACATTGAAATTATGGGTACTTGTTAGAGAACAAGTGACTGGACATGACCCGCATGAGATTTATGTCATGGTCAAATGTCATACTTAAATCTCATACGGTTACTTCATTTATTTTCTAGACCTAAGACTATCATAACCTTACATATGATGAAAGTCATGTTTGATTTTAGTCAAACGATATCTTAACACGATATCTATAAAGGCTATCATTGGCATGATCGGATTCATGATGGGAAGGATGATAAGTCAAGAAGGAATTTGTCCCTCTAAGAGAGATGTTATGCTTGGGCCCTCGATGAGTGATAATGATGAAAGTGTATGGCCGTACCCCAATATGATTGGAATTATCATTATACTCAAGAATCGAGAAAGCATTGAACAATAACAAGTTGACAAGGACCATGACTTGTGTTCAAATATAACATCGTGAGACAAAGGGATAAATGGAAGTACACCATTGGAAACGTGAACTCTTACGTTGCATTATTTGGGTAGACATAATGGCTTGCTAGAGTCCGCTTATGTCTTATGAGGTTCGATATGATCGAACTCATTACCAACATAATGTAATCCTATTGGGTCACACACAACTAGAATGAATTGGTTAAACCGGAGGAAGAATAGTTGAGAGTTTCTGTATCTGGCTATATATACCGCGCGACATATTAAGCCAATGGCTTAATATACCGCGCGACATATCAAGCCTGTACGCGTTTTTGACAGCCTGTCTCTCCTAATACGATTAGGAGAGGTATTCTTACTATTGTAGCATAAATACAAGGGTTCTGTCAGACCTAAAAGGTCAGCCGAAATTTTCAATCAAAATTTACAACAAAATACTCTCAATATTCTTCAAGGTTTAGATCTAGCAATCATCAAGAAGTTGTTCTTGGATTCATTCAAAGGTGTGGATACCAAAAGAGGGTCTTCGCTCGTTCATCGATCAAGGCCTAGAGTTCAAGCAAGTTGAAGAACGAAATTTGTGATTTGATATCACATAATCAAATCGTTCGATAGCTTAAGACCGGAAAGCGTTTCAAGGTTGGTTTAATTCTATCTCATAGGTATTCAAATTAATTGTATAGAACGGATCCTATGGCTTCTTGGGTTTTATGTTTTTAATGCTTAATTCCGCTGCGCATGGACCCGTAAAACCCAACAGTGGTATCAGAGCCCCGTTCGTATGGTTAAGTTTGAATTAACATGCTAGATTTAAGATATAAATTGTTTATATGCTTATTGCATGTTTTGTATGTGATAGAATTTTTTAATTGTTTATGTGAAACAATGTGAAAATCGTTTTCGAAATATGCTGAATTAAATCTGTAAAAAGGCTGTTTTATGTGATTTAATTGGCTGTAATCTGTATTGGTTCGAATCTGGAAATCCTGTAACCTGGCTGCCTATGTCGTGCGACATAACGAGCCATGTGGAATTCAGGTTAACTGGCCTGTTACGTCGCGCGACATATCAAGCCTCTGGCTGATGTTGTCACGCGACATAATAAGCCAAAATTGGGCAGAATCAGTTTGTTCAATTTTTCTGCTATTCTGTGATTGTGTTTACAATCTCATATGTTCATATGAAAATCTGGATGTTATAAAATTGAGTTTATAAGTCCGCGATAGATTGATTCATTGATATACATGATTAATTGATTAAAATGTGATTTTAATAATTATTGCAATGTATATGAAAATCTGGATGTTATAAAATTGAGTTTATAAGTCCATGCTAGATTAATTCATTGATATGCATGATTAATTGATTAAAATATGATTTTAATAATTATTGCGATGCATGAATTATTTGTTCTTAAGTGTTAAGAATTTTATTAGATGTTTAGTTGAAACATTGAATTGTGATTTCCTAAAATGTTTAGTTGAAACATTGCATTATAGTTTCCTAATATGTTTAGATTTAGACATTGTAAATTTTGGATTTTATGATTGTTTATGGAAACAAGTCATAATTACGCGAAATTTTAAAAAGGAAACTAATTGTTTATAAAAGGTAAGGATTATGTTGCCTAATCAGAGTTGATTTCTAATTATGCATGTCTAGGAGAGTTCTGTCTAAGGAAGAGTTGGTACTTAAGAAGTCCTTGCGGCTCACCTATCTTCCTGGGAACTTACCTGGTGCATGATTATGACTATCTTTGCTGATATGCTTATAATCTACCTTAAAGAACCTTCATTTAACTTTTAAGTTCTTTATGCCAATCCATGATTTAAACACTTGAGACCACTCGGATAGTTTTGGGTGGGCTTGCCATAGCAAGGTGCTTTGATTCTATTCCGTTTGCGAGCAAGATGAGGAAATGGTGGTTCCTATACGTTTAAAATGGATGAACTTAATTGGGTTATCAAAATGGTTTTGGACCCAAGGCATAAGATGAGATTAAAATATGCTTAGACATATGATGTCTTAAATAAATCTCATAAAAGATCCTAAGAGTCATATATGATATGATTGATGTTTTCTACCTAATTAGTTTGATCTTGAGCGGTGCGCCATAGCGTACTTGAGATCAAATTAAAGATGGATCTTAGTCCTAAGAGTCATATACGATATGATTGATGTTTTTCTACCTAATTAGTTTAATCTTGAGCGGTGCGCCATAGCGTACTTGAGATTAAATTAAAGTTGGATCTTAGCCCATTAAATGCATATTATGCTTATTAGCATTAGAAGGTGTATGATTTAGTGGGAGTATTTGTAAAATACATTATTTGCTCTTAAATGATAAATGTGTTGATATTGATATGTGTTCATATAATTTGTATATTTTGTTGTAGAAGTAGCATTACATAATGATAATTGCGATTCGTCCTTATGAAGGACAAAATTCGAAAAGAACGGTACAAGTTACTCTGATTTGATCAGACGCTCAAGAATTGTTCTTAGGCAAATGTGTACGTTCTTGACAAATCCGTTCCTACTAAACCCATTGCAAATGTTGCAAAGGGCAAATAAGGAAGCAACATTAGAAACATATTGATGATTCTGACAATATTGCTTGCCTTGAATTTGCCACCATGGTTAAAGGCTCTTATGAAGAACCTTGAGCACATGATAACTATTCCTTTTGTTATAGCATAACGCAAAAAGGAAATGTTCCAAATGCAAGCTAGGCAAAAGATATATGTTGTGGTGAAAGCTCTTAATTCATATGATGAAAGAAGGAGCAATCCGCAAATTGTGTTAATGGTTAACACAAGAAAGGGTTCACAAAGGAAGGAAAAGTAGGTAAAGCAAAAGTTGCTAAACCTAGGACAAAAGTTGTCAAAGCCGAAGAGGCTAAACCCAAATTGTCTCAAAAGGATGCAGTTTGCTACCAATGCAATAAGATTGGTCATTAGAAGCAAAGTTGCAAGGCTTATTAGGAAGGCCTAAAAGGTGAAGAAGGGCAATATGATTGCTACTACTTCAAGTATCTATATGATAGATATTTTCCTTTCGACTTCTTGTTCTTGGGTATATGATACCGGATTGGATCCCACATTTGTCTAAATGTGCAAGGAGCAAAGAATAGAAAGCTACTCAAATAAGGTAAATTAAACCTAAGCATGGGAATGGAGCAAGAGTTGCAACATTAGCCATAAGGGACTTATGAAGTCACTTTGCCTTGTGAAGTAGTACTTGTTTTGAACAAGTATGACTACGTTCCGGATTTGAGTAGGAGTATTATTTCCGTTTCTTAAATGGATGATGAAGGATATAATTTTCTTATTTTCAATAAGAAGTTTTATATTTATTTAATAATATGCCTTATTGTAATGCATATGTCATTAAATGGTCTTCATATCCTTGAAGATGAGAAACAAAATAACATTGAAGATATCTATAATATAAATGGGAAATCTAAACCGAACAATATGAACAAAGCGTTTATATGGCATTGCCGACTTGGTCAAATAAATAAGAAACATATATCTAAACTCCATTAACATGGACTTTTAGACTCATATGACCATGAATCATTTGAGGAATGTGGATCTTATTTATTGGGATTATCGACCAAACCACCCTACACTAAAGTAGTGGGAGGACTAGTGACTTATTGGTCATTATACATGAGATGTATGTGGACCATTAAGAAGCATTGCTAGGGGAAGATTTCGGTATTTCATCACATTTCGCTAAAGACTTATCTAGATATGACTATGTCTATCTGATGAAGTCCGAAGGTGAATCGTTTGAGATGTTTTGAACATTTCAAAGATGAAGTACAAAACAACTTGGTAAAACTGTTAAGTACTTCGATTAGATCGAGGTAATGAATATTTGAGCCAAGAGTTTGACAATCATCTCAAAACTATGAAATCGTTTCAAAGTTGACTCCAACCGGAACACCACATTGTATGGTGTGTCTGAAAGGAGGAATTGAATCTTGTAGGACATGGTTCGTTCGATGATGTGTCAATTAGACTTTCCTATTTCCTATTTCCTTTTGAGGATATACATTAGAAATAATGCGGTTACACTGAATCGAGTCCCTACTAAATCGGTTCCTAAGGCCCCACATGAGATGTGGCATGGAAGAAAAATTAGTTTGACTTTCATGAAGATTTGGGGTTGCGAATCTTATGTAAAGAGACTTGTCTCTTATAAGTTAGCACCAAATCTGACAAGGTTATTTTCGGAAATTAATCTTACAACCGCAAAGAGAACAAAATGTTTGTTGCTCTATACGATTCGTTTCTTGAGAAATAGTTTCTCAATAAAGAATCTAGCGGGAGTAAAATTAATCTTGAAAGAAGTTCAAGAACCCGAAAATAATATGGAACCAAGAGTAGAGACAGTAACCAAGTTCACAAAGGAGTTGTGAAACCGGTTCAAGATGCACAAGTCCATCGTGGATTGGATAGGTTACGATCCGAACTCAAGAAATAGTGATTTCTCGCACAGTAAAGTGATGAAGTGGAAGTCATTGAGAATGACGATCCTACTTGCTATCAAGAAGCGATGTCCTCTCCTAATTTGGATAAATGGTTAGGAACCATGGAATCCAAATTACAATCCATGTTTAACAATCAAGTTTGGAACTTGATTGGGCTACCTAAAAGTGTAAAAACTAAAGGGTGCAAGTAGGTCTTCAAAGACCAACATGGATGTGAAGGTGTATACTTTCATGACTAAGGATTGTAACAAAGGGATTTAGGCAAATTCATAGTATTGACTATGTTGAAACCTTTTTCGCGCCATACAATGTCGAAGTCTGTTAGAATTTCAATTGCCATTATCACATATTGTGACTATGTGATATGACAAATGGATGTCAAACGACTTTCTTTAAATGGAAAGATTATTAAGGATGTGTACAGTACACAACCCGAATAGTTTGACGATCCAAGAAACTCTAATAGAGTATGCATGTTGCAAAGATCCATGAGATGGATTGAAGCAAGCTTCAAGGAATTGGAATCTTTGTTTTGATGAATTGGTCAAAGAGTTTGATTTTATCAAGTACAAAGATGAACCTTGTGTATGCATGAAATTCAGTGGGAGCATGGTATTATTTCCATTGTTTATTACAATAATATCTTACTCATTTGAAAAACAAGTTCCGACACTTAAGACTGTTAAGTCTTGGTCAAGGAAAGGTTTCTCAATGAAAGATATGGGTAAAACCGCTTACATCCTTGGCATCAAGATCTATAGAAATAGATCTAGAAGGATAAATTGGTTTGAGTCAAAGTGTTCACATTGACAAGGTTCTTAGAAGAGTCTAAGAAAAGTGGCTTGTCAATGGATCATGGTATTTTCTCTTAAGCAATACTCATTGTCTTATGACAATTGATGAGCAGAAGGGAATGAATGAAGTTCCATATGCTTCGGCATTTGGATCTGTCATGTATGCCATAATTTGTACTAGACCCAACGTCTCATATGCTTTGAGCATGATGAGTCGATACCAATCTGATCCTGTGATGAGAACCATTGGATGGCAGTCAAGATGATCCTTAAGTACTTAAGAAGAACTAAGGACACGTTCTTGGGATTTGGAAGATTGGAAGTTAATCTTGTTGTAAGGGTTACATAGGTGCTAGCTTCCAAACTAACAAAGTTATTTTAAAATCGCAATTAGAATTTGTGTTTGTTAGAGGTGCAGTTTTGATTGGAAGAGTTCCAAGCAGAAATTGTAGCCGATTCTACTACTAAGGCCATACTTTAGCAACATATGATGTAGCTGAAAGAGGCAGTTTGGATCAAAAGTTCATTTAGTATTTTGGAAATACTTCAAGTGTTTTTCCAAGTATCACTAATCGGTGAAACTTTTGTTATGACAATAGTGGTGCCACTTGTGCAAACAATGGAACCAAGGTCACAACAGTGATCCAAACACTCACTTAGACGTTCTTCGAGGAATTCATAAAGAATGAGAAGACGTTAAAATATACAAAGTATCAACCGATGATGACATAAGGGACTCACTTACAAAGACACTCGCATAGGCAGAAGCATGATGGGCATGTTAGATCCATGAGTATTCGATACATAAATGGAGCCTAGTGCAAGTGGGAGACTGTTGGTGTAATGCCCTAGGCTTTAGTTATGTTTAACTGAAAACCGTTATGTATCATCTTTATCGTTTATGTTTATTATTTGATTATTATATAGTTTGCATGTTTATTGTAATAATCTCCGTCCCTAATTATTAAGAGAATAATTAGTATAATTGTCAATGGATAATCATGTGATGATTATATGCATAAGAGATGCACATTGAAATTATGGGTACTTGTTAGAGAACAAGTGACTGGACATGACCCGCATGAGATTTATGTCATGGTCAAATGTCATACTTAAATCTCATACGGTTACTTCATTTATTTCCTAGACCTAAGACTATCATAACCTTACATATGATGAAAGTCATGTTTGATTTTAGTCAAACGATATCTTAACACGATATCTATAAAGGCTATCATTGGCATGATCGGATTCATGATGGGAAGGATGATAAGTCAAGAAGGAATTTGTCCCTCGGAAGAGAGATGTTATGCTTGGGCCCCTCGATGAGTGATAATGATGAAAGTGTATGGCCGTACCCCAATATGATTGGAATTATCATTATACTCAAGAATCGAGAAAGCATTGAACAATAACAAGTTGACAAGGACCATGACTTGTGTTCAAATATAACATCGTGAGACAAAGGGATAAATGGAAGTACACCATTGGAAACGTGAACTCTTACGTTGCATTATTTGGGTAGACATAATGGCTTGCTAGAGTCCGCTTATGTCTTATGAGGTTCGATATGATCGAACTCATTGCCAACATAATGTAATCCTATTGGGTCACACACAACTAGAATGAATTGGTTAAACCGGAGGAAGAATAGTTGAGAGTTTACGTATCCGGCTATATATACCGCGCGACATATTAAGCCAATGGCTTAATATACCGCGCGACATATCAAGCCCGTACGCGTTTTTGATTGCCGTCTCTCCTAATACGATTAGGAGAGGTATTCTTACTATTGTAGCATAAATACAAGGGTTCTGTCAGACCTAAAAGGTCAGCCGAAATTTTCAATCAAAATTTACAACAAAATACTCTCAATATTCTTCAAGGTTTAGATCTAGCAATCATCAAGAAGTTGTTCTTGGATTCATTCAAAGGTGTGGATACCAAAAGAGGGTCTTCGCTCGTTCATCGATCAAGGCCTAGAGTTCAAGCAAGTTGAAGAACGAAGTTTGTGATTTGATATCACATAATCAAATCGTTCGATAGCTCAAGACCGGAAAGCGTTTCAAGGTTGGTTTAATTCTATCTCATAGGTATTCAAATTAATTGTATAGAACGGATCCTATGGCTTCTTGGGTTTTATGTTTTTAATGCTTAATTCCGCTGCGCATGGACCCGTAAAACCCAACAATGTCAAGCCAATGTGGGGGGGGGGGGGAAATGTGTTCGAAGGTCTTTACTCCGTGGTGGGAGTTGATGGGTGTTTCTATGCTTATTTAGTTTAGTCTCCGGTAGGAGATTGTTGGGATTGGAGTCCTAAACTATGAGGAAGAAGGAGCCTAGGTCGGAGGAGTTGGTGAGATCAAGGGGGAAACTCGTCGGAAAGGGTCTGTCGAGGAGGGCGGCCGCGCTGAGTGAGGAGGGCGACCGCGCTGGAGGTCGAACGAGGGTGAAGAAGTTTCTGGCGTGAAGGGCGACCGCGCTAGGGGGCAGGGCGGCTGCGCTTGGTCCGAATCTTCAGCAGCAGTTTGATTTTGTTTCCTATTTTGATTAGAACTCTTCTTAAACTGATTTAGGGCTTCCTTGTACAACTATATAAACATAGATACGACCTAGAACACATTGTAGTTGTAGTAGCAACATATTAGAAGGTGTCTAATACATATTGGCTTGGCAATTGCCCCCGGACGTAGTTCATGTGTTGAATGAACCGGGTAAACAACTCTTGTGTTCTTGTGTGTGTGTTTCTTCCATTATTGTGCTTGTGGGTGTGTTGATTTCTTGTCTTGATTGCAACGGGATACTACCAAATTCACAACAACTTCTTCCAACCCTCCACAACTTAATTTATCAGATTTTGGAAATTTGAAGATAAATAGATCAACAATAACATTACTAATGAATGTAGGGAAATCTGTCAAACCTGTTAATATTTAATTTTAAATTAGTCAAATAATTCAAAATTTAGATTTAATTTTGAAAATTCAATTCTTTGAAAACTCAGATTTTCAAAGGTGGGGATGGAGGTAAAGATGGGAGGAGGGTTGTGGGCGAGGAAGAGAGATGGAGCGGGAGTTGGAGGAAGATGGAGGTGACGGTGGAGGGAGGGTTGTTGGTGAGGAAGAGAGACGGAGCGAGGGGAAGAGGAAGAAAGGGGAAGTAGAAGGGTAGATGGAGATCGGGGAAGACGCCGGAAAGTGGAGGTGGGTGTGGATTTGGGGGAGATGAGGGTTTAGGGCCGGAGGGTGAGGTGGGTTAATTTTGGGAAGATGAAGTTGAAGTTAAAGGGTTTGGGGGTAGGAAGGGATTACACCCGTTAAATATTAAAAATTGTTAGTTTGCTTAACTAAAGTTGGTCCTTTGATTATGTGGCTTAGCCACGTCAGCCAGCGTTCGTTGCTAAAATTTAAAGTAATATGTTAAAAAATATTTTGCTACCTTCTTATTTGGAAACATTTTTGAAAGTACATTACACTAATTAGTCGTCGGTTAGTACGTTTGTTTTTGCGAAAATAGGGTCTAAGTACATTACCAGACTAGTAATATTTTCATAAATAAATACAAAGTAGAGGGTGTAATTTTTTTTAAAACCAAGCTCCTCACCTTGCATAACCACATAAAAATTAAGTAAAATATACTTTTAAAAAATAATTTTACTTGAAGACAAACAATATAAGAACAAGTAAAACGGAGTGCTTATTAAATACAACACTTACTACTATTATGAAATGGAATATTATTATGAAGTGGAAGAAATATTTGTTAAACTAATTATATGTATTATTATACTACAAGAAAAATGTCTTTAGAGACTGCTTGTTTGGAAAATCTTTAATAGCTCCTATTTAAACATATTTAGGACAACATTTCTCTTATCGTTTTTATTTTTGGACATCATTTATCTAATGTTCTTTATTATGGGATATCATTTTCTAATGGTCTTCATTTTAACATGTTATTATTATATAGAGCCTGTAATTGATGTCTCTAAAATAAAGAGTTTTTACCAAAAATTATCTCAAAAAGATATAATTTACAAAAAAAAATGTAAGTTGTGATATAATAAAAAACTACTTTAATTTTAATTTTTTTATCCTTTTCAGTTAAAATAACTATTAAATGCATTTATTAGTTGTTTATAACTGATAAATAATCAAACAACTGATAAATTCATTTATCAATTTTTTAAGAGTATTTTGTGCTTGGTTTTTTTTTATTAAACAAATGATAAATGTATTTATCAATTGTTTATAACTGATAAATGTATTTATCAGTTTATTTGGAGTTGGTCTTATAAAAAACTAGTTTTTTCTTAAGATAAGGAAAAACGTGTTTTCAAAATAAACGGCGGCAATTTTGTAATTACTGGCAACCATCTTCAAAATAAACGGTGGCATTTTTTGTAATTACTGGCAACCATGATAAATGTCATTGTTAATATTACAAATGACCAGTGATTTCATACTGGCATTTTATAAACATGAAACTGGCACTTTTTACACGGGCACTTTTAAATACATGAACTGGCACTCTTCACACTGGCACTCTGTTACACTAACACTGGCACTTTGTTACACTAATATTTTTGCTGGCTCTCAAAAATACTATCACTGACATTCAAAAATACATGGACTGGCATTTGAAAACACATTTACTGGCACTCAAAAATGCATATACTGGCACTCAAAAATACTGATAATTATTTTTGCTGATATTCAAAAAAACATGAACTGGCATTCAAAAACATGGATCGGCATTCAAAATTACAAGAACCGGCATTCAAAAAATACATTGACGCTCGGTTACACACTTACCGGCACTCTATTATACACTAACCGGCACTCCAAAATACATGGACTCGGCACTCCAAAACACATACATCGGCATCTAATTACCCACCCACCAATGCATCAAATTCTCAAACTGGTACTCAAATACTTATAAACTGGCATTCAAAATTACATGAACTGGCATTGAAAAATACATGAACTGTCTGATTCAAATTCCCAAACAAAAACCAAACAAATGCAATTCCAATCACAAACTGGTACTCATTAAATCAGACGGAGTTAGGGTCTGAAACAGAGTAGACGTCGTCTACTGATTTGGGTGGAATGGAAGCCTTGATTTGGGTGAAGATGGTGAACGGTGAGGGGCGATTTGCGTATAGAGAGAGAGACTCTCTCTCTCTCTCTCTAAAACCGTTTAGTGAGAGAGAGGGCTGCAGAGAGAGAGGCCAGGTGAAGGCAAGGGAGACCGCCGGCGAATAGGTTTAGCGAGGGAGGGGCGGTGAAGACGCCATTGTTGTCGTTGGAGCCCCAAGACGATTCAGGGAGAGCTCCCTGTTATTGCGGTTGTTGTTGTTTCGGTTTAGAAGGGAGAGCTTGGTGGTCGCCGGTGTGTAGGTTGAGGGTAGGCTTGGCCGGAGAAGAAGACTGAGGTTGGAAGGAGATGATTTGGGGCGGCAACAATGGTGAAGAAACTTGGAGTTTCTGGTTCCTGCGTATAGAGAGAGGAGAATGTGTTTGCGTTTAGTGAGAGAAAGTGAGAGAGAGAATAAGCCGCCCTTTTTAAAAACACGTTGTTTGTTAAGTTAACAAAAAACGCGTTTTTTATAAGTTTTTGACGTTTATTTGACATATAAATGCAAAAATTAAAAAAATTAAAAAAAAGAAAAGAAATTGATAAAAATAAATAATAAAATTTTAAAAATAATTTTTTATAATATTAAAGAAGTTTTTTGTCATATCCACAAGTTGGATATAACAAAAATGCCCCCTAGCCTAAAATAATTGTGACACCCATTTTTCTTCTCAATTACTTTGTTTTTTAATAGTGTTATCAAATAGATTGAGAAGTAAACTATACTCCCTCCGTCCCAGCGAAAGAGCCATTTATTTCCTTTTTGGGCGTCCCATTTAAAAAGCCACTTTCCCAAAAAGGAAACCTTAAATCACTATTCTCTCCACTCATTCTCTCTCCTACTTTACTTTTACACTCATAACATTCTCTTTCTTACATCACCTCCCACTCATTCTCTCTCCTATTTAATTTTTCATACTCACAACATTTAAACTTTTTCTCTTTCCTACATCACATTTCTTATTTTGCGTGCCGAACAATTTTTGTGGCTCTTTCGCCGGGACGGAGGGAGTATACTATATACTCTCTCCGTCCCTACATGAATATTCAAATTTTATTTAGAGAACATTTCAAAAAATGTGTACTTTTTCTATACTTAAATGGCAAAGATGAATATATATTCAAGTTATCCATTACCAAACATTTAATTTTGTAATTATAAAGTGATAAAGAGGGAAAAAAATATATGGAGAGAAAGTTTTTTTTTTAAAATACATTCATTTTGGGATAATTATTTTAAAAAAATTGACATTTATTTAAAGAAGGATGAGGTACTATATTTTCCTAAAATTTGTCACATACTGTATGTGTTAGACTAGGAGCAATGGGCTAGATGAAATGGAGATGAAATCCATTTCATCTATAGAAGAAACGGTACAATGAGGGGGTTGAAATGGGCCAAGATGGAATGGCTGGATGAAATATTTCATCCGGCTGAAAGTTATTATTTTTTTTCTCTTTATACGACACGTGTCGGCTTTCGATTGGTCCGTCCGATTTTCAAATTTTTTTTATCCCAAATTTTTGAGTTGAATTATCACCTAGTAAATTATTTTTTTTTTAAATTTTTTTCACCAAAATTCATCATTTTTTCCCCCTACAAATTGATATAAGTTTCATTTGATTTGGACAAAAAAAAAAAAACACTTATTTCTCAATTATCCTTCTTCATTTTAGCCTTTATTTAAAAAAATCATTATTTTTTCCTATAAATTGATGCAATATTTTTTTAATTAAGTGTGAAATATTTTTTTAATTATAAATAATAATAATAATTATTATTATTTTACAAATTATAAAAATAGAGAATATAAATAAAATAAAAGTGATGGGGTATAGAATGATGAGTTGAAGGGAGTTGAAATTTAATCTAATTTAGCCATTGTAGGGGGTAAATGAAATGGATAGATGAAATATTAGATGGATAAGAAAAAATGTAAAAATTATTAGATGAAATGAAAGAGTGAAATGAAACCACTGTACATAATCTTATATCACAACTGGTTAATTTATTAATGACTAATGAGATCTTATAGAAAGATGTGTTTATATTCCGTCTCATCTTTAAATTAAGACCGTTATAGCCAGATTGGTACCAAATTTTTTTTTTTTAAATAAAAAATATTTTTGTCTCATTTCACCCATTAATTCCTATAAAATACTCCCTCAGTCCCAATCTAAATGTCCAAAAATGGGTTTGGCGCGGAAATTAAGAAAAGTGAGGTAGGAAAGAGAAAAAGTGAGGTAGGAAAGATAAAAAGTTTAAATGTTGTGAGTATGAAAAATTAAATAGGAGAAAGAATGAGTGGGAAGAATAGTTAGGAGAGAGAATGTTGTGAGTGTAAAAGTAAAGTAGGAGAGAGAATGAGTGGGTGGAATAGTGAATTTTTTTTTCCTTTTTTGAAAATGGGACATTTTAAATGGGACGCCCAAAATGAAAAGTTTGGACATTTAGATTGGGACGGAGGGAGTAGGAAATTTAAATTTTTCTTAATATTTATGTAAAGTAAAATAATTTATAATGTATCAAAAAATTGAAAAAAACAAACTTTGAAAAAAATTTGTCTAAAAACTGCTCACAATATTTTTTTTTAAATGAACCGGATGAACCGGTGAACCGTACCGTGAATCGTCGAATCTTGAATCGTATTGTGAACCGTGAGTTAACGGCTCATAAACAGTTTTGATTTTTGACGAAATTCATGAACCGTGAATCGGGCATGTCTACGAACGATGCATAATTGTTAGCACAGTAACTTAGATTCAAATTCTTACAAAATACTTGGTATCTCTTATTATTAAAATTGAATAATCAATTTTGGATGGATGAATATTTATAGGAAAGGGCTATTGTCACTGTAATATATACTAATTAAATACTCCCTCCGTCCCATCCAGCTTAAGAAAAAATGAAATGACACGAGAATTAAGAAATATTATTATAGTATTAGGAGAGAGAATGAGTGGAAGAAGTGTTGTGAGTGTGAAAAATTAAATAGGAGAGAGAATGAGTGGGATGAATAGTTAGGAGAGAGAATGTTGTGAGTGTAAAAGTAAAGTAGGAGAGAGAATGAGTGGGGTAGAAAGAGTATAAAAATAATAAAAACTTTCCATTTTTGGAATTCTTAAGATCGGCGGAACGCCCAAAATGAAAAGTTTTCTTAAGATCGGTGGGAAGGAGGGAGTATGTGTAATGACTTTAGCATTTAAAACTGGTTAATTTATTAGTTAGACTTATAAAAATATGTCATTTATATTCCGTCTCATCTATAAATTAAGACCGTTATAGCTATAGATTGGAACCAATTAATTTATTTACCACTATAATAGCTTCAACTCTTATTTACTTATCTTCCAACAATAAATTTAAATCTTATTCATTTATTTTTTGAAAGCTTATCAATAAGACGGTAACATATACTATGCATTATTATATTTTTTTTAATAAAGTTTTCGCATGTTGAAAATGTAAACATTTATCTAAGTTTCTTAAAATCAAGATTTTATTTCAAAAAAAAAAAAAAGTCACAAATTTTGGTTTACAAAATGTTGTGTTATAATTACAGTGTGGTGGGTGAAAAATCGATGTAATCATTAAAATAGCATCACCTCATTTTGTATTTATCTTTTTATAAATTTCTTTTGTGCCCTTAATATTTTCTCTAAAACGATATGTATTTTAAAACAGACGGGAGTATACATATGGACTGAAATAATAAAACAAGTATACATTTGCTAACCGTTTAATTACATTAATTAATAAAAGCTCCTAATTAATCGTTTTGGTAAACAAGCACAAAACTAACCTAACTTTTTTCAATTTACTTGACAAAATACAATTTATCTAAGTCAAGTAAAGAAAACATTTCGTTTCAACCTCTTCTCCACCCATACCTCTCACACACACACACACACACACACACACACACACACACACACACTGCATGTATATATATATATACATGCTCCCAAACTACCCACCATTATAGTTTATAAGCTTTCATTCAATTTATCCCTTTGATTTGTCCCCTCTCTCTCTCTCTCTCTCTCTCTCTAAATGGATATTTATAAGCATTTTCTTCTATTATTCATAGTTTTAATATATTCTCCCTCCACTTTTGGTTTCTACCAAGGGGTCTCACTTTCTAAAACTCCCAATAAGAACTTCCTAGCACCTTCCCAAAATCTTGCTCATGGAGATGCAAGAAATAGCATCAATGTGGATGACTTTGGAGCTAAAGCCAACGGTGCCGATGATTCAAAGGTACGTAAATTCGTTCAATTACAATTTACTTTTTTTTTTTTATGAAAATCAAAATAATTTGCTCCAACTCGATTTTTGGACATGGATTTTGTTATCACAAATGTGAAGATTATGGTAAAGTTAAATGTGCTAATAATTAATTAGAATTTGATTAACTTATTTTTTTTCTATTTTATATAATCCTCTTAATTAGGCATTCAAGACAGCATGGGACAAGGCTTGTTCTTCTAAAGGAAGTTCATTTGTGGTACCTCAAAACAAAGTGTATCATCTTAAGCCAATTACCCTTTCTGGCCCTTGCCATTCTGGTTTTACAATGAAGGTTAGTGATTTTAATTTGTAATTGTTCATGCATCATAAACGTCTTTTTGGATTTCTCTGGCTAGTCACTGGATCATAGAAGAATCCAACGGCTTTTTGGATTTGAGGGCAGTGCAGTCGAACTTTACACAGTTCTAGTTCGATGTGCATTTCGATTTCCTCCGCTTATTTCAATCTCGAACATTTCGAGGGTTATTTAAGGGTATTTTAGATATTTTGCTCGTCTCATCCATCTTTCCCCGGTCATTCACCTCAGTTGGTGACCGGTTTATTATATTCAACTACACAAACCTCAAATACATTATGTACTCCGACGAACACAAAAGGATGAAGGGTAACTTATTGGTGACCGGTTTATTATATTTTATTGATGTTAGAATTGGGTCCTCATCCCCTTAAAAGGCCTTGTTAA
Organism: Adenophora triphylla var. japonica; assembly: GCA_022495995.1. NCBI lineage: Eukaryota > Viridiplantae > Streptophyta > Magnoliopsida > Asterales > Campanulaceae > Adenophora > Adenophora triphylla. The sequence continues at coordinate 168,757 of JAFEMH010002537.1, read as the reverse complement.
GGGGTGAGGTTAACCAACCTTATATATTGGATCATTTATATTCTCCAAGTTGATGTGGGATACATGGGACTTCAACACGTCCCCTCACGTGTAGGCCGGTAACTTGGCACTACACGTGGACTTTAAACCCATTTCTTTTTTACATTTTTAACTAAAATACATTGTATTTCATGAATCCGGCCCATTTTTTACTTGTCCGACCCGAAAAAAAAAATTCGGAGTGAAATCTTGCCCCCCCCCTCGAGCAATTCCTGGCTCCGCCCCTGGTTGGTGACCGGTTTATTATATTCAACTACACAAACCTCAAATACATTATGTACTCCGACGAACACAAAAGGATGAAGGGTAACTTATTGGTGACCGGTTTATTATATTTTATTGATTCATGCATTTTGTGAATTGGAATTAATGCAAGTGAGTTACACATGATTAAAATAAATTAATTAATTTATTTTGAAACCTCGTACCTAGATTTATGGAACAATCAAAGCATCTACTGATAGATCGGACTACGTACAAGATATAGAACATTGGCTAGTGTTTCAAGATCTTGAAGCATTTAATGTTGAAGGTGGCGGAACCATTAATGGAAATGGGAGAAAGTGGTGGGAAAGCTCTTGCAAAATTAAAAAGAATCAGGTTGGTGATATTATTCCATATATTCTAAAATACTTGTCGTTTTAAAAGTTAACTTTTAATTTGGAATATTTTACATTTTACCACGATGAAATAATATTTATTTTTGATAAATAATATAATGGAAAATAAGACATTAATTAATTGGTAAGATAACACCAACAGATAACGAGTGTCGGGATTTCGGAAGTCAATGAACATGCGTTAATTCTTCAACTTTAGGCATGTTGTCACTAAAAAGTCTCACATTCTTTTTTTTTTTTTTTTCCTTTTTTCATTTGTGCATATGCTAACTAATTATTTAAATTCCTTGTTTTCTCTTCTTCTCTTCCTGCAGCCTTGCAACAAACAGGCACCAACGGTACGTTCGCTTGGATAGCATTTTTTTTTTCTTTAGAAAAAAAACCTCTCTCCACCCCAAAATTATCTTTTAAAAAAAATAAAGAAAAAATTCTTTGGTCAAGAGTAAATTTAGAAAGTTTTATTCATTGGGACGAGAAAATTACTTTTAAAGGTAACATACTTTATCCCTTTATATCAAATAATGCAGCGTATGGACAGAGGGGGTAAGTAGTTTTCAAATTATATAATAAAAGATGTAAAACTCTCTCTCTTGAATTACAGGCTGTGACTTTTAAGGACTGCATGAATTTGATGGTGAATAATATAAGGATGAAAAATTCACAACAAATGCACATGACATTTGACAATTGTCAAAATGTGAAAGCTTCAAATTTATTAGTAGTTGCACCTGGGAAGAGCCCTAATACTGACGGAATACATATCACTGCTACCCAAAATATTCACATATCAAGCTCTGTCGTCAGGACAGGTATACTACAACTTTATTAATTTATTATTTACTTACTTCGTCCCATTATAATTGTCACTCTGTTCGATTATAATTGTCGCATTTGGTTTATTAATAATTTAGCCATAAACATTCTTTGTTCACTTAGTGCTCCCTGTACAAAACTTTCCCTAATGAAAGAAGTTATTTGGTTGAAGGTGATGATTGTGTTTCCATAGTGAGTGGGTCGAAGAACGTATTAGTGACGGATTTGATATGCGGACCCGGTCATGGTATCAGGTAATTATTTCTTTCTCATTTCTGTCCATTTAAAAGATACATATTTACAAAATAATTTTTGCCCTCCGTTTTAAAATAAATATCTATTTAAAAAAAAATTAATATCAATTTAAAAGATCCATGAGACAAATATTTACGAAATATATGTTTTTCCGTCTCAAAACAAATATCTAATTTTTTATCAATAACAAAAATAAATACCCATACTATGAATTTAGATCAATGACCACATTTTCTTATTTCATTTTTCCAGTATTGGAAGCTTGGGGAAGGATAAGGCAAATGACCATGTATCAGATGTAACAGTGAACAGAGCAACTCTTACAAATACCACTAACGGAGTTAGAATAAAAACCTGGCAGGTAATTAATTAATTAAAAATGAATAACACATACTCCCTCCGTCCCACTCGAAAAGGCACAAATTTTCTTTTTGGGCGTCCCATTTAAAAGGGCACAATCCCAAAAAGGAAAGTTTTTATTATTTTTATACTCTTCCTACCCCACTCATTCTCTCTCCTACTTTACTTTTACACTCACAACATTCTCTCTCCTAACTATTTCTCCCACTCATTCTCTCTCCTATTTAATTTTTCATACTCACAACATTTAACCTTTTTCTCTTTCTTACATCACTTTCCTTATTCATTTCTTAATTTCCGTGCTAGGAGGCAAAATTGCCCTTTCGGGCGGGACGGAGGGAGTACTCCCTCCGTCCCAATATTTAGTTCACAATTTTGGTCCCGACACGCAAATTAAGGGTAAAGAAAATATTGTGAGTGTAATAGTAAAATAGGAGAGAGAATGAGTGGAAGAAATAGTAAATTTGAAAAGTGTTGTGAGTGTAATAGTGAAATAGGAGAGAGAATGAGTGAATAAAATAGTAAAGATTCTTTGCCAAAAAAGGAAAGATGAAGCTTTAAATGGGACATCCAAAATGGCAAAAGGTGAAGTTATTAATGGGACGGAGGGAGTATTTATTTATTTTTAAAAGGATTGCTCCCAAGTTGGCTCAACGTCGAGACCAATCTAAATTTTAAGTGTAAAGATAATTTACAATATATAATCTGTTTGCTTGCCTTTATACAGGGAGGATCCGGATATGCAGAAAACATCAAATTTCTGAATATCAAGATGCAAAACGTTAGCAATCCGATTATAATAGATCAGAATTATTGTGATCGCGAAAAAGATTGCCCACAACAGGTACAATAATCTCCTATGTGTTTTTTATGTGTGCCAATGTGTGTTTTTTTGTGTGAGTCAGTGAGTGTGTATTGTGTATTTGTGTTTGTGTTTGTGTGTACACTTTTTTTTCATGATATTTCAAGCAGTGAAAGGATCCAGATTTTTTTTGTCAATAGGCGCAAAGATTGCACAACAATATTTTTAACTCTATTTTCGTCAACGAAGACAAAAAAGACACATACCCCCTCCGTTCCGGTCGAAGTGTCCCAACTTTCCTTTTTGGGTGTCCCATTTAAAATGCCCTAACCCAAAAAAGGAAAGTTTTTTATTACTTTTTTATTTGTGGGACCCACTTGTCATACTCACAATAAATATCCACTAGCTATTCCCTACCTCACTTTCTCTTTTCTACATCAGTTTTCATACTCACAACATTTAAACTTTTTCTCTTTCCTACATCACTTTCCTTAATTCCCGTACATGAACCATTTTGGGACATTTGAACTGGAACGGAGGGAGTAGTATCTTTTACTCCAAAGGGAGCAAGTTTCAACAAATTGTACTTAACCCAGTTGTTTTTTTTTGTTTTTTTGTTTTTTTTAAATTTTGCAATAGTAAATTTTTATTTTTTTAAAACCAACGGGGGAACTTGCCTACTTTACCCCTTGGTAGCTTTGTTTTTTATCCCAAAGCCAAGAGGCAATGAGAGAGATCCAACTCTAAAACTATTTTTTTGTTTATGTGTGTTTGTGCATGTTTTTGTACTGAATATATATTTGATTATATGGCAGTATAAGGCAGTGCAAGTTAAGGATATTTTGTACAACAATATAAAAGGAACAAGCGAATCGGAAATGGCGATAAAATTGGATTGCAGTAAGACGTTTCCTTGTCAAGGGATTCAACTTCAAAATGTGATCATAGATCGGGATGATGGAGTCGCAAAAGCCTCCTGCACAAATGTAAACGGCCTAGAAACTAAAGGAAAGATTTTTCCACAGTGCAGCAAAAATTAGGAAATTAGTGACCGAATTGTGATTGGTTGTTACATACACATCCATCGGTTGGCTGGATAGTTATTGATCGTTATACATGTACTTTGAGTGGTTACTAATTAAATTCATTCTTGAGTAACTCTCTTTTGAAAAATGGGTTTTTTCTATTGATTAAGACAAACGTGTTTAAAAATGCGCGGTGACATTTGTGTAACTAATTGAAACTTTTTAAAAAAAAATGTGCAGTGGCATTTTTGTAAATAATTGAAACTTCTGTACACCATTTGGCACTCTTCTAAACACGAAATGGACCTCTCTAACATAACAACTGATTATCTAAAACACTAACACTGACCATCTTTTAACACAACAATTGGTCATCAAATAATCAAATTTTGAACCACCAAAACAATCTGATGACACAGGAATCATCCGGATCAGCCTTAGTATATCAATAGGTCGTAATTCAGCTACTAGGACCTGAAACCATGAACAAACGACTAACCGGGATGGTATCCGACTAATACCCTACAGTGTGATGATGAGATATAGTGTATGAGCTTATGAAAAGTAGTGAAATGACGTATATCTCAAATGCCAAAATAACGTTACATTTCTATGTTGTCTATAGAGTGGTATTTATAGTGTTGTTATTGTACGTTTATGAATCTCGTAAATCATGGATGGATTGTAGGCATAACCTTATCCGAGAAAGTAGGAAACGGTTACGTATGCCTACGTGGGTATACGCACGTTTGGTTTGTTCGAGGTCGATTGACTGATCGAGGTCGACTTGAATTCATGCCTGGACTGGGCAGAGATAGTATAAGGAATAGATCGTGTGTCATACGAAGCTAGGTTGAGACCAAGGAAGGTCGAAAAATAAGCTTGATCGACTGAACTAATGGATGGAAAACACATGCTTCAGTGATTTTTTAATGGGCCTTTTACGCTTGGTGGGCTTGTTTGGGCGCAGGGCCAGCCCGTTGACCTGGCCCGTTACTTTTATACCATTCAATGTCCCCCAACTTTCTAGCTCGACTTGTCGAGTGAGAAGTTATGAAAAATATTTGATGCAAATTGGATGCAACGTTTAATAGTTCGACTTGTAAGATGTAGGTCGTTTCTCAACGTTTGACTTTTGGTGGTTGGATGACTGTATTCAACACACTGTAATTTTCGCACTTAATGGCACGGATTCTGACGATTGGACATTCGCTTTTGGAACTGACGTGGGATTTTAATTCGGCCCATGATTTGACAATAATCCAACAGTTATCCAAACCTTTCCAATTCAGGTAAAAAAAGGGAGATATAAAAGTTGAAGATTAATCCTTTCCAAACTTTACCATCTCCAAACTCTTAAGAATCCAGCAAGAGCAAAGACAAGGAAATTTCCTCCGACGTTTAGCAATTTCTTTTTCGGTGTCTCAATTCCTTTTCCCCTATTCGAAAACAACAGGTATTCTTCCATTTTGATCTTCTGGGTTTGATTTTGAAACTTTTCCTCTTTTTCGCCATGGCTAGGACTTTGGGTTTTGAGATAGAGGCTAGGTATGGGTATAACTGTGTAAATCTTAGGATTTATAAAAGGTTAGAGGGACCATGGAGAGAGTTAACCTTAGAAGAGTGCGTCACTATATTAAAATGATGGAGTTTATTTTTTGGTGAGATTGGGTTTCCCGCAGGTGAGAGTATGGGGGACCTGGCTGTGGATGACTTATGGGTTATCCGCTTCTGTCTCTTTAACAAACTCATTGACCACTTAAGAATTTTTTACATCAAGTCGAATAAGCCTTTGTTTCCTCGTCATAGGCTTGCTTTCCCAGGGGAACCTGGGTAGTCCTTAGATAGTTTGGATCCCTCTTCATCTAGGACTGATTCCCCTATTTCTTTGTCTTCTGTAGAAATGGTAACCAATGATCAGGAAGCTGGGAGTAGTCAGAGTGAGACGTCGAGCTCCTCCTCCAGATGGATTGTGGACAAATTCTGTTCCACGATAGTCGCTAGCCGAAATGAGAGGGATTACGTGGGTCCCAGGTCAGCAAAAAATCGGTTGAGTCTCGTATTAGAATCCTTCATGAGCACTTCCAGGTGCCCCGACGGACTTCCAGCTGACCCACTATACCGAGAGACAGAGGAAATCCCGATCTTGGTCGTATAGGGCTCTTAGTTCAAGTAGGGTGGCCTTCTACTATGGCCAATTTGAGGTAGGGTTGAGACTCCCCTTATATCCCTTCATCTGTGAGTTTTTGGAGTGTATGGCCGCGGTCCCAATGCAGCTTGGAACTAATGCAGTTAACGTATTGGTATCGTTTGATATGGTGTGCAGTTCGTAAGGTACGAGCTATGTATGCACGTTTTTAGGAGAATTTTTAAGGTGGTGGTTGATGTATGTGGTTTTACCCATCCAAAAAATATGTTTTCTTTCTTATTTGATTCTTGAAACCTTGGGAATTTAACGTGTTTTGTTAGTGTTTTGAAAGTTCAGGGGTTGAAGTGCAATTACTGAGAAAAGAGAGGACTTGAGCTTATTTTGGTAGTTCAGGGACCAAACTGCAATTATGGAAAATATGGGAGTAAACTGGTTTTATAAAGTTCAAGGGCCAAAGTGCAAATTTGGGAAAAAAAGAGACCAAAGTGAAATTAGGTGAAAACAAAATTTTGGTTAAAAGAAGTTAAGGGGCTAAAGTGAAATTCTTGAAGTAGAAGTGAGGTTTGAAACTAGGAAGGGGCCGCGATTGCCGGGCCAATCTTTGCATACGGTGGCCGACCAAGGAAGCAAGTGGCCGAGAAAAGCAGGCTGGCCAAGGCAGCTGGCCGAGGAAATAGGGCAACAGGCGAGCGACCACACCAACAGGCCGAGTGGCCGCGCAGCAGAGGCAATAACTTGGGGTGACCGCGAAGCAAGTGGCCGGGCGACCGCGCCCATGGCCTGGCAGGGGATTTTTGACGGATTTCTGTGACGGAATCAGTCTGTCACATAATTAAAAGAGGATTTTCAGTAGTTTTGCCATATAATCAGTGACGGATTTCGACAGAATCCTAATTTGACTTGGATTTTAGACAGAATTGATTTTCAATTAGGATTTCTACCTCCCTCCTCCTATATAAAGGATCCTAGATTAGGTTTTTGGGGGATCTCTCTATCTTTTTTCCTCCCTTATCATATATTACATAGATTAGGGGTTTTATTTATTTTGAAGATTCAAGAACAAGGTTTTGTTAATTTATATGAATGATCATTCAAGGCTAATTTATTTGATTCGTGGGTTGAGGTAAGTAATAATTTGATCTTTATGCTAGGGTTTTAATTATTCTTATCTCTCTCTCGTTCTTGTTTTTCTCAACATTCTTAATATTGTTCTTGAGATCAATTGTATTGACCTAGCGGAACATACTTTTTATAACTTGAATTTATTCGAATGTAAACCATTGCACTAGCGTGGATGGTTTGTAATTTGATCATTGTTGAGAAGAATAGATTCAATTGATGACCTAGCGGAATTCATATGAATCTAGGTTCTTATGTTCTTGTGATTTAAATCGAATCTCTTGAATGTTTATATTAACTTAGCGGAAGTTATAAACAAGATAGAGTTATTAGGATTTTAATGTTGGTATTGACCTACCAGAAGATATTAACATCTTAACCTATATTTTTGTTAACGAACCCAAGAATGAGATTGAATCATTTTTACATGATTTAAATTGCATAAAGTGATAATTGTTATGAGTCCTAATCCATGAATCCCTTGTTCTCTTGATTTCTTTGCTTATTTTATTTTGCTTTCTTTGATTAATAATTCAAACAATCAAAACCCCTTTTCTTTTGGTTATTTTAATACATTAATAAAATATACTCGTTTCACTTTAGTCCCTGTGGATTCGACCCTTGCTTTGTGCATATTACTACATTGATAACTAGTACACTTGCTAGGTATTTATAATAAGAGGGAGATTTTCTCCATCAAGTTTTTTTGGCGCCTTTGACGAAGACTTGTGTAGCGAACAAGTTAGTTTTGTTAGTGTATTGTAAATAATTTTATTTTATTAGTTTCCTTTTATGTGTCAATAATTTTCTTGTATTATTTTCTTTTTCTAGTTGTTTAAAAATTTAAGGTCATGCATGAATCTAATTATAATGAGAAGTTGGCCGGGCAAGTTAAACAATTAATTGCTATATTCAATGCGAAAAGTGCTTCGCCTAGTGTCAATATAATATAAGATGCATGTTCCTGTTGTGAATTATACTCTCATGCTACTAATGATTGTTCGTCTAGGACATATTTTCAAGAGTATTCTCCACAGGTACAAGAAAGGAGTTCCTTCCAGCCATGGCAACCACAATATCATTATTCCCCTAATTATTATACACAATGGAGGGGAAACCACTCAAGCCGGGCATGGAACAATTATGAGCCACATTATTATGATCCACCACAACCTAAAAAGCAATCATGGGAAGAGGCTCTGACAAGATTGAAGGAGGAAAATCGTCAACAACAACAACAAATAGGTGCAACCATAGGTAGGTTTAGTAGAGGCCTTGAGGGGTTATGAGCGAGATACTAGTTTTTCCATTCGAAACAATATGAATGGGAGGATGATTTCATTATTGAGGAGCTACCAACTCTCTCTTCGTCTCCTGCCAGTGATAGTGTGGTTGTTGATGAAGATGTTGATTATGAAGAAGACGGGGTGAAAGAGAAATTAAAAGATGATGAGGGCGTTAATGCTGATGTGGTTGGGCCTGACCAAATTGACGAACAATGTCTCAATGAAGACCTTCTCCATCCCATCGAATGTGTGAAAGATTATTTCTCCATCATTCTTGTACCTTCCCCTATTTTTAAGGGTGTAGAAAGTGGCGAAGGTTTGAAAGAGAAGAATCCCAAAAAGCTGAAACGTCAAAAATATCCTTGGGTACAAATTATTTGATGATGAAAATAAGGACCCGCGAAATCATAAAATAGGTACTTTTATTTGCTTTATTTATTTGTTTTGTTATGTCATATCATCATTTGAACCCAATGCATGTTTTAGTTCTCTTTGCTATGAGGACATAGCATGTTTTGAGTTTGGGGGTAAATATCTTTTCGAGTTTGTAGGTTTATAGGGGAGTGTATATAGGGTCACCCTAAAAAAATAGAATTTTTTTTGTTCTTTTTATATTTGGGATGTTGACTAAAGTCGATGATGATTTGAGAGTGCTTAATTTTAAAAATCTTGAGTGTTATTGTCAATATGGGGTTATAACTACATTGAAACATGTAAAGTATGATTACTCCACCTTTCACTTCCATATTTTATTTGTTGATCATTGTTACCAATTTAGGAGACCTTTATAGGATCACTTTGACATTCTCGGGGTCCCTAGAATATATTTGCATGACTGTCAATAACACATCAATTAGGCTATTCGGAAAGTGATATTTAGCTATTTTCTTTGAACCCAATTTGTGAGCCTTTAACTTTCTTATTACTTTAAAAAATTTTGCTAGAACCCCTTTTGAGCTTGAAAAAGAATGAAATCTCTCACAAAGTGGGAGGTTATCTTAGACTACCATTCGCCTTCTTTTGTACCCTCATTATCCTATCATTTTAGCTTATACACTATTTTCTCACCCTTTTCAAGAAAGTGAAACTAGAAAATGAATGGAAATAGTGGGTGGTGTTTGGAAAATCAAGGGTGAAAAGTGATCCTCAAAAGAAAGAAAAGAGTTATGAATTGTATTAAAAAGAGGGGCTTGAGCAAAATATTGAATGCACATTCTTCTTGATATATATGTACAAAGAAAAGAAAAAAATATATAAAGAAAAGAAAAAAAAAATTGAAGCGAAAAGTTGAAAAAGCCTTGCCCTCTCTAATGTTAAAGTGAAAAGTGACCAAAGAAAAGAAAGGTGATCAACCCCAAGTGTGAAGTATGCAAAATTATAAGTTTGAGAGTTGAATCAATGGGTTGGCATGGAGCGGAGTAATAAAATTCAAAGTGAGGATGTATGATGAAGACTCTCTAGTTTTACTACTTGACTTCGTATGTCCTTATCTTCTTTTGTAACCGTGAACCTAGCCCGCGATTGTCGCGATACGTTACAAGCTATAAGCCATATTTGATCTCCAAAGAGTAGCCGGGTTGACAGTTTTGTTTAAACATGCATATGAATGTCCCTTGTGCAAAAATTTATCTTATTATCAATGATTTAGAGCATGACACAAGTGACCCTATAAAATATCTTATTTTGGTAAATAATGATCTCCCATATTTCATTCATCTTTCATTATGTATGGAGAATTGTAAGTTAGATTCATCCATGTAAATATAATCCCATGTTCATGATAATGCTTGTAGATTATGTGTGTTGTAAGATCTGAGACTTGTTGTGCCAACAACCTATTATATGAATTGAACAAATCCCAAAAATATTTTATTTGTTTTAATTAGTTAGTTAGTTTTTATTTTATTTTAGTTTTGTTTTACTCGAGGACGAGCAAAAGATAAGTTTTGGGGTATTTGATGGATGTGGTTTTATCCATCCAAAAGATATGTTTCCTAGCTTATTTGATGCTCGAAACCTTGGAAATTTAACGTGTTTTGTTAGTGTTTTGAAAGTTCAGGGGTTGAAGTACAATTACTGAGAAAATGGAGGATTTGAGCTTATTTGGAAGTTCAGGGATCAAACTGCAATTATGAAAAATATGGGAGTAAACTGGTTTTATTAAGTTCAAGGGCCAAAGTGAAAATCTGGGAAAAGAAGGGACCAAAGTGAAATTAGGTGAAAACAAGGATAAAATTTGGTTAAATGAAGTTCAGGGGCTAAAAGTGCAATTTACAGAAGTAGAAGGGCTAAGGCTGAAACAAGGAAGGCTGGCCGGCAGTTGATGGGCAAAAGCTGCATGGTGGCCGACCAAGGAAGCTAGTGGCCGAGAAAAGAAGGCTGGCCAAGGCAGCTGGTCGAGGAAATAGGGCAACAGGCGAGCGACCGCACCAACAGGCCGAGCGGCCGCGCATTAGAGGCAGTAACTTGGGGCAACCGCGCACAGGTGGCCGAGCGACCGCGCCCATGGCCTGGCCGAGGATTTCTGACGGATTTCTGTGACGGAATCAGTCCGACACAGAATTAAAAGAGGATTTTCAGCAGTTTTGCCACAGAATCAGTGACGGATTTTGGCAGAATCCTAATTTGACTTGAATTTTAGACATAATTGGTTTCCAATTAGGATTTCTACCTCCCTCCTCCTATATAGGGGACCCTAGATTAGGATTTTGGGGGATCTCTCTATCATTTCTTCCCCCTTATCATATATTATATAGATTATGGTTTTATTTATTTTGAAGATTCAAGAACAAGATTTTGTTTATTTATTTTAATGGCCATTCAAGACTAATTTATTTGATTTGTGGGTTGAGGTAAGTAATAATTTGATCTTTATGCTAGGGTTTTAATTCTTTCTTTCTTTCTATCTCTCTCTCGTTCTTGTTTTTTTCAACATTCTTAATATTGTTCTTGAGATCAATTGTATTGACCTAGTGGAATATACTTTTGATATCTTGAATTTATTCGGATGTAAACCATTACACTAGCGTGGATGATTTGTAATTTGACCATTGTTGAGAAGAATAGATTCAATTGAAGACCTAGCAGAATTCATATGAATCTAGGTTCTTATGTTCTTGTGATTTAAATTTAATATCTTGAATGTTTATATTAACTTAGCGAAAGTTATAAACAAGATAGAGTTATAAGGGTTTTAATGTTGGTATTGACCTAGCGGAAGATATTAACATCTTAACCCTATATTTTTATAAATGAACCCAAGAATGAGATTGAATTATTTTTACATGATTTAAGTAGCATAAAGTGATAATTGTTATAATCCCCAATCCATGAAACCCTTGATTCTTATTTTTTTTAATTTATTTATTTTGTTTTCTTAGATTAATAATTCAAATAATCAAAACCCCTTTTCTTTTTGGTTATTTTAATACATTATAAAATATACTTGTTCCATTTTAGTTCTTGTGGATTCGACCTTGCTTTGGCATATTACTACATTGGTAACTAGTACACTTGCTAAGTATTTATAATAAGAGGGAGATTTTCTCCATCAGTGGTCAATGACACGACCTAGGGGATTAGCACCCCGACCAAAGATAATGCCCCCAAACTCTTCTCCAATTTGCCCGACAAGGTCTCTGGCTGGAACATCCACTTGATTTTGGCGAAGAGTAGGAAAGGCTGGGAGTTCCCATTACCAGAGCAGGATTCTGAGCACATGAAGGAGGATGCGTATTGGGTCCCAGATTGGAGTGATGCCTTAACTCGTAGGTTGAAAATTGTGGCTAACAAGAGTACAGTTAGTTGGGCTACGTTGGATTCGAGCAAGGACTATTATGTCCAGTGCCGGGATGATGACGGGAAGTGATGGAGGGGTAGCTCCTTTGGTTCCAATAATAAGGAGCCTTAGGTGTCCTGGGACCGGAGTTATCCACGAGAGGGAGAGGTTTGAGACCCATTTCCATTTCTGTAAAAGAACTCCGGGTCACTGCAAAAATTTGTTCCAATTTGGCGGTTAAGTACTTTCCCTCTTCTGTTTTTCTTTTTGCTTAAGTTTCTGCTCTTCCCTCCTATTCTGACTCTCTTTCTTTTGGTATGTGCAGTTGTTACTCCGGCTCAAGAATCACAGATGGAGAGAATCATCGACTTCGGTTTGACACCAAGACAGGTAGATCGGAACACAATTTGATCGAAGATAGCACATTGTTACCAAGGATTTGATTCGAAGATCGAACCCCTCGACGGTCGGTTTGACACCAAGACATGCATATCATCACGCAATTTGATTGAAGATAGCAAATTGTTTTTGAGGATTTGATTCAAAGATCAAAAATCCCCAACAACTCGGTTCGGAGCCCAAACAGGCGGATCATCAACAAATTTGATTCAGCTCCCAAATAGGTGAATCACTATTTTTCTAACACTTTGACAAGTTTAGAACCCAAACAGGCGGATCATCATACAAGGTATCTTGATAATCGGGTCAAGAATAATTTAAAAAATACATGAAATATTCTTTTTCAAGTTTTTTTAGTCGAACTACGCTTTGGTCTGATCCTCCAATGGAGGTACGTAGCAGCCGTTCAGCATGATCATCCCAAAGTTCTGAATTGATGTCTTTACTATCGCAGACATTACTTCTTTCATAAGTTCTGTCAATCGAGGGGATCTGTTGACACACCATTCTGAACACATTGTTACATGATTACACTACTCTAGTCTCGCCTTTTGATTTTAGAAATGAGACATGCCATTTTATCATGTTTTGTTAAGTTTATTACTAAATCCGTTAGTTTGGACCTGATTGACTAACGAGATAACTAGAGAGGGGCAAAACAGAGAAACTGTTGAGCTTGTCTTGCATGAGACAACGTGTCTTGCGCAAGACAACTTCTCTGGGAAGGTTGATTTCATTTCCTTTTCGACTTTGATCTCTTGCTCATCGACAACTCTTTTCATTGTGACCTTCCTAAATTTTCATTTTTTCAAAAGTTCTTCAAGAGCAAAATGATAAAGTTCTTAAATTAAATTTACAAACGATGTACTTGCAGACCGCGTAGCCAATCGGTGTACTTAAGATCAACTCTTGTGATGCTAGTTTGGCAACTATTAGTTATTTTTACGTGCCTAGTGTAAGTACCCAAATCTGGCTCATGCCTTCCGGTTAATTTTCCCGACAATTCTGGGTAGTTCTTCGGTAAACTTTCATAAAGTTCGAGGGCGATTCGGGAACTTTTCCAAACTTTCCAAGGGCTGAAGGGGACTCGCCAAGAATTTTGAATTTTAATCTAGCCGAAAAGGGCCTTCTAGAATTTGCCACCTTGCATGTTTCTAGAATGATCGCAAAGAATGTAGCCACGCGGCCTCTTTTGCCGCAAATGAAGCCTACGCGCCTCTTTCGCCGACCTTTCTAGAATGCCACCTTGCATGTTTCGGAAAATCTGGATCAAGATAGCCACACTACTTTTGCCGCAGCCTCTTTCGCCTTATCCAGCCTATAAATAGAGGCCTCCTCTACCCATTTTAGACACACAAAACATCATCCACCATCACACATAATACGAAGAAATACTCCCAAGAGGCTGTTGAAGATCCAAGCAGGTGAAGAAGAAGGCCAAGAAGCTCCTCCCTCCTCCTCAAGATCCAAGACCAACCTCTCCTCCTAGCTCCGCCCGAAGAAGAAGGAAGCCATCGTAACCTCGCACGCCCTAACCTCGCATCCTAATTGCTTTATAAATTGCTCATTACATTACCTTTATATTGCTTGGGACTTGGTAGATTAAAGATCATATCTTCATATTCCCCTTCCCCTTTGCATGCATTAGACATCCTTTGTCATTAAAAATGTAGTCTTTATCCATAAAGGTGCATCCTTTGCACCTAAAACCCCCATTTTCCAATAAAAATGTCATCTTTATGCATCCTTTGCATATAAAAATACAATCTTTTTCAATAAAAATGCATCCTTTGCATAAAAATCATGTCTTTACATTCAAAAAGCATTCTTTGCAATAAAGATCACTTCTTTAAATCAAAAGCATCCTTTGCAACCCAAAAATGTCATCTTTTCACTAAAGTATCATTTTTACATGCATTTCCCCATTCCCCCATTAACAACCTAGGAATGGACCGGTGTAAAGTTCTTATCTTTACATTGTTCCTTCCATTAAAGGTTTCATGATTTCTTTAGAAAGGGACAACCTTGAACCCTATATCTCCAATTATCGCTAAGAAAGAGTGATGAAGCATCTATACGAGCTCAACCGTCTTAAAGCGTAGGGATTGATGGGCTAAGGACCTTCCTTTTCTAAAGAACCTCATCTTTGACCAAAAAGAGAGACATTCTCTCGATCACGCAAGTCCCGAGGGTCCCGAGGTTTAAAATGCGATGATCACAAGTCATAAGATGAGGACGGATCATAATCCCAAATACATAAAATTCCAAGGAATCCCGAGCGACAACCAACAAATGGTTTGTACGTCCGAAGACAACTCGGGACATTTCCCCCTTATTTTCAAACACATGCACACAAAGAAAGCACGCAAGCAAGCACGATTAATGAAATCTAGGGAGACTTGTTCTAAGAAGGCACTTTGGGTGAACGCCAAACGTTCTTCCCAAGGGGTAACTTAACCTCCGAACCCAAGTAAAAACCTTTTTTTTCAAAGTTTTGAGGTAATCAAAATGGCGTGGCGACTCCGTTTTTCAAATAACTCGGATGTCTTCAAACTCGCGTGAATTCCAACAAACAAAAATTTTGGGGCACACATTCACGCTCATGCGACTACTGGGATCATCCTAAAGGAGAAAAGCTTTATTTTCAAAACAAAAGTCGATACTGTATATAAAGGACCCCACTTTACCCTTCCCGTATCGCTTCCCTAACCCGTGGCTTGGGATAACAAGGTGGTTTAACAATCCCACGTACTCAAAAGCATCCCTTTTTGAAAAAAAAAATTTTTGAAAAAATACAAAAAGCTTTTCCCTTTCGAGCGGGTTAGACTCCCATCGCCGATTTCATTAATCGTGCTTGCTTTCTTTTACCATGCATTGCATCATTTGCATCTTGGAATCTCGTGCATACTTTGAACGGGAAATAACCCGAAAATAGCAAAGGAGTGAACCTCGGAAAATTGATCCATGCAAAGCCGACGGCTAATCCTCATAGGATTCTCGACCATACGACCTCGTGGCAATTCCACCAGAAAATCATGGTTAATCCGGGCGCCCTAGCACTGGGGCTATTCACTCCATGACCGACCGGGGCTCCTTAAAATTTACGTGCTTATGTGTTGCATTTTCCCCGTCCCGAAAATCATTCCTTTAAAACACATTTATGAAAATCTCTTTTAACTCAAAAGGAACATTTTTAGGAGACCGCACACTACGCGCACTCCGATATATCCCCGTACACTTTGCACGCACGTCCTTCAAACCCGAGGGTGGTTCCACTGCAGCCACGGACACTTTACGATGCTCCCGGCGCGCACGGAATCATCCCAACCTCCCCATGGCAAACTGTCGACCAATGCACACCCGTGTCACACGTTTCAAAAACCGTGACTTTTGGTTGGTTTTTGGTCTAGTCCGTGTCATATAGCCTACTGCCAGATACCCACGTAAAGCTGTCAAGCCTACCATAACGGAAGCCAAGATTTTCGCCAAGCGGGCCTTCTCAAATTCCGACAAGGAAAAATTGGCGAGATCTTGACTCCGACATCGACTATCGACCTTGACCCGCACGGAATGCGTAAGAGTCAAGACCAAGTCTTTGCCAACAAATCAAAAGATCTTTCGCTCAGCGAAGCTCGCCAAAATTCCGACAAGGAAAAATTGGCAAGATCTTGACCGCATTGACTTCGATTCCGACTCACGCATCGCGTATGCAACGAAGTTCAATGTGACACCTGTCATCCGGCTGCCGCCCGACCCATGCCTATTATATTCTCGACATTACCGAAAGTCAAAAACGTCATTCGCTCAAGCGAAACTCGCCAAAGATCCGTCAAGGCAGAGACGAGACTTTCCTTATTGCCTCGACTATAATCCGCATCGCTCGTGCGCTGAAAGGTCCTATGACCCGCTAGACCCGATAGGAGCGTTCTTTACTTCGGCCGGTGGGATCCGCGTGCCCTATAGGACCTCGCCGGGCCGCCCACCCCGGGAGGTCGAAATACAGGTGGAATACGAGGGGCTTATAGACGTAGTGATCGGAACCCATCGATCCAGATCTAGAGTAGTTGCGAAAAGAAGGGCAAACCCCCTTTTCCAACCAAATAGAAATAAATAAAAGACATTGTTTTAAGTAAACTTGAACAATTAGTGTAATCATAATTGCATGTTCCTATCTCTCGAAATCCCTAATCGAGACCTTTTCGGTCCGATCTCCGTTTTCCTCATCCCGACCTTTCATGGTCAAATCCCTAATCGAGATCTTTTCGGTCCGATCTCCGTTTTCCTCATCCCTACCTTTCATGGTCAAATCCCTAATCGAGATCTTTTCGGTCCGATTTTGATTTTCTTATCCCGACCTTTTCATGGTCAATCTCTAATCGAGACCTCCTCGGTCCAATTTTCGATTTCCCATCTCGACCTTTCATGGTCAAATCCTTAATCGTGACCCCCTTCGGTCCGATCTCTACTTCCAATCTTGACCTTTCAAGGTCTCATCTTTTCCGATCAATTAGGATTAGGAGAAAATGCGTTTCGAGCAAAAGTTAAAGCGATAAGTGGCATGTTACTTGAGCCTTCGCCTAAACACTTACCTTCGAGTCTAAACCTTACCTATCCTTCGAGTCTAAACCTCACCTATCCCCGAGTCTAAACCTTGCCTATCCCTTTCCCGCAGCGAAAAAGAAGTGAGCGAGAGTACCGGGTCCGCCGGCTTTTCGCCCGTAGCCCATCGCCTCGTAGAGTCGAATGGCAGATTTGGATGTAAAAACAAGTGAGGGTATGGGAAATCGATGATTAGGAAGGAAGAGTTAGTCCCGGCTTTGGAAAATGCCCGAAGGTTCATGAAGAACATTGTCATTGCTTATCGGTGCTCTTCACCGCAATGGAGTCCAAGTAACAATTGAGTCCAACGGCTTCTCTCGGTAGTGGTCGAAGATGAGACTCCAAGTAGCCATCTGGCTCCCAGCCTATAACCAATACCTTCCTCCATCCACATATGATCCCTTGCCAAGGACCACTTCTCCTCGCCCTTTCCAACATCCACTCTCATCGTGGCCCCATTGCCCCCGCCTTCTCGTAACGGATTGGATTTCACCCCACTTATCCTCGCCTCAAGAATACCCGCCAGTTTATGCTCCAACCTCACATAATCGCTTTGAGATATGTGGCTATGTTCTGAAGCCCCTATACCCGCCCCGAATGTGATCATGAGTTACCAAAAGATGAACCGAGTTTTCACTGTTACCTACCGGACTTAATGAATTCCAGCCGTCGCTTCGCTACTTACAAGTCCCGCTGCGCTCCGATAGCCCAAGAGTCCCCGTTGACCCCTATGTGGCAATATTGATGGAGCAAGTGAAACAGATGCAAGAGAAGCTTGACCTCATGATGAGTATCAATACTCCTCGACTCCAAGATGTCGAACTGTGCAAGGAAATGACTCCACCGAGCATAACCCAATACCAAGCAAAGAATCAGATCCGGCTCAAAGACCAAGCACTTCACAAAGGAAAGAATGTCACAGCCTTCCTTCACCCAAATCCAACAAAGTGGAACCAATTGGACAATGGGAATCCGAGTCTCGAGAATAACAAGGTCCCCGAAACCTCGCTCCTTTCACTTTAACAATACAGAGATGCCTTTAAGCAAGATTCGGAAGAGCTAGTGAAAGAAAAACCGATAAAGCCACCGGAGAATTGGAAGCCCAGAACCCCAAGCATCGAATGGACGAGACCAAACATTGCCGCTTCCATCAATACCATGGGCACAACACCGACAATTGCACCGCTGAGGCATGAGATCCAAAAGTTGATAGAAGATGGGAAGCTTGAGAACCTCCATGGGCCAAAGACAGTAAAGTTATGACAAGAGGTCAATTCAAGAAGTGCAAGGTCGAAACGTCACTCGATGATTTTGGGATGCCCATGAGCAAAGTTTTCAACGATTTGGTGAAACGAAGCCTTCTCACACCTCTCGAGAATCATAAGCCAAGAAACCCAAGTAGAGTTGACAGGCCAAGTTCGTGAGTACCACAAGCATTATGGTCATGTGACAGATAAGTGTGTGGAGTCGAAGAAAGAAATTCAAAGGCCGATCTACGAAGGAAAGCTCAAGCTCCCCGGCACTCCAACCCGTGAAGAGTAGCTAGACTAGGTTTACCTATCCTTAAAAAAAAAAAAAAAAAAAAGGAAGGAAAAAGAAAATAGTCTCACCAACTTTCGTAGGTTCTAGTATTTTTTCCTTTCAATTAAGTCCTCTACGGACATTGTATTAAATCTTCAATTTTCTATAAAAGAGTCTTCTTCTTTTCTTGCTAGACTTAAGACATTATTTGCACACCTACATTACATTTAATGAAATGGTTTTATTTTATATGATCACTTGCATTGCTCAACGAACAATCTCTCGAAATAATTAACGTTCGATTAATCGGTGTGAGAAAGTCAACTAATGCCATCAAGCCATACACTTTCCTTACCCCACAAAAGGCCTTCATCAAAGCCATACACTTTCCCAAACCATGTCCACCTTCATCTTGACCAAGTCAACGACGGCGACAACATCAAGGAACGACAAAAAAAAAAAGGCCACTCACTCTTCGAAAGATTGACCCCGTGTCGACAACAACCTAGGGGCTTGGCTTAGACTTCAAGGGTATCAAGAATGTTCAAGCAGGCTCGCCTTGGTCCTCTGGTGCTCTAGAAAATAAAAAAAAAAAAAAAGAGAAAAAGAAAAAAATGTGTGTAGTGCAAAAAGAGTAATACCTACTAGACCGAAAATCCCAAAAAAGGGCAAGCCTAGGCAAAAACAAATGGGTTGCACATAAAAAAAAAAAAAAAAAAAAAAGAAGAAGAAAAATCTTAGTGCAAAAAGAGTAATGCCCAAACTAGGCCGAAAATCCCAAAAAAGGGCGGTCTAGGCAAAAACAAGGTTGCACATAAAAATAAAAGAAAAAGAAAATGAGGCCAAGGACCCAAAGACCGCCCATCAAAAGCTTCGACGGACGTGCAAAATCAAAGCTCAAAGAATGAAAGTTGTCGATAACAATGGGGCGGTCGAAGCAAAAGCGTAAGCATTTCATGAGCCTTTAGGCATATGCAAGTCCTTTCTCCCCCAATGAAAGACGAGAATCGAAAGCAATTGAAGCGCCCGTCCAAGAATGACTTGGTCAAGGAATCATCCCGAGGCCCATGCCTCATCATCCAGCCTTCTCATCCTAGCCTTTTCACTAAAGGAACCACAAATCCCATTTCCCAAAGCCAACACAATCCGGCCAAGGCCGAACTACGGCGACCCGAGCTCCTCACAATGAGGGGAACGTAGGCAACCAAAGAATGGTCCTGGCCATAAGCATATCCAAGTTTCGTCCGGTCTCATCAATGACCTCTCATAAGCATATCCAAGTTTCAAAAATCGGTCATCAATGACCTCCCTCATAAGCATATCCAAGTTTCGTAAAATCCGGTCTCATCAATGACCTCCCTCATAAGAATATCCAAGTTTCGTAAAATCCGGTCTCATCAATGACCTCCTCATAAGCATATTCAAATCCCGAAAATTCGGTCTCATCAAATGACCTATCTCCCATAGACACACCAAATCCCGTAAAACCCGGTCTCATCAATGACCTCCTTATACACAAACCTTTCTTTCACACCCACCAACCTTGATCCGCGACATTGGTTGACTTTCTCCTCATGATTAATAAGAATGTTTGTTCATATCGAGATTAGTGGTTGAATAACCCGAACATTAATAAAGGGTTTTAAGCAATCTTGTGATCATTATAAATAAAACAAGTTTTCGATGTCTTGACAAGTCTTCCTTTTCTACATCTTAGGAAAGATAGCGCTAAACACCGATTTTCCGTCGCCAGGGGCTTCCATACACTTTTACCAACCTTTCTACGCTTATACTCTCTCAAAAGAGTCAAACCCAAAGCGAGTTTTGTGCCTACATCGAATAAGGCCATCAAAATAACACAAAATCGGGATTATTCCCACCTTTTGAAAAATATGCCCCCGCATGTACATATCTTCCTAAAATTCTTCTCTTTGTCTCGCGTCTCCTTAAGGTTGACGGTTGACTAAAAAAATAGAAATAAAAAAAAAGAAAAAGGATAGGTTTTCCTCTTCTCGCTACAATTCGCATTAGGATCGCCTCGAAACTCTTTCGGCCTCGGGGCTTTGCCAAGTCATTCCTTTAAACCGGGGCTTCTTTAGCCATGTTTAGGGTTCATATCGGGTTCTTCACTAGGTCCCTAGATGGATTCGATCTTGGTCGATCAATTTCGTAATCACGTTCGCAATACCATTCAGATTGGGATTTTTGTTAGGTCACTGTGACCGGGGCTTCGCCAAGTCACTTCGCCTACACGCTTCATTCAACCGGGGCTTTGCCAAATGAAAGGATCTTTCCTTGCTTTAGTAAGACATGGGGCTTTGCAGAAAGTTTTTCCTCAGACTGGGGCTCCGATAAGTTACATCCATCCCTAGAAGAGAGGTTTGGTCACTTCAATATCTCGCTTCTGTTATAAAAGCTCGTCAAGACGCCTTCAAGCGCCGCAGTTTAAGAAAAGGACCTTAATCAAGACCCGAGGTTTAAACCCGGGCCTCTAGCCCAAGAGGGAATTCTAGTCCACGTTGACAAAATCTCAAGAATAGCAAAGCCAGCTCAGCCGCACCCAAGGGATACAACCCCACCTACTTGAAACCCGTCTTAAACAATTCCCTAAATACATTCCATATGTATATCCGCATCTGGGCCTCTACCATTGTTTCCAAGAAAAATCACCCCTAGGCTCAAGTAACGTGCCAATTGCTAAAAATAACAGTTTCTCCCAAAAAGCGCCTCCGTTACTTCCGTTATAACGAGATAACGCTAGGCGACAGCTTCCTAATTGTCAAAAATCCAACTTTGGCTACCTCTATCACGCATTGAGAAGTATGCTCAAGTTTTCCAGCTTATAGCCGCCTCTATCTACTCGATAGTGACGTAAGCTTTAGCTTTCTCAGTGACGACCTCCACTAATCGTCAAAACCTCAAGAATCCTAGACATCGTTCCTAAACCTGCCTAGGTAAAGCTTGAACTACGATCAAGGCTTGATTCCTCCGGATACGTAGGTAGCCTTTCATAAAAGGTTCAGCCATCCGACCACTTTGGTCACCTTTTTCTTCCTCCACTCTCCAATGGTGCGTAAGCTTTTCATAAAAGTCCAATTTTTTGACCACATTGGTCACCCCTTTGATTTGGCACATTCCTTGTAGGATCGGTTGTTTGACCTACTAGGTCACCCCGTTTCCATCCTTATAGGAAGGGACCAAATATCTCTTTGCCATTGTCCCAAGAAGGCCGATAAGTGATCTCTTTGGTCACCCAATTCCAACCTCGTGTTCGCAATTCCATTCCGGGGCCTAAAGGCATTAAAAAGCACGATTCGAAAGCTTACTAAGTCGCGCGACATACTAAGCCTCTCGTGGCCTCGTTTTTACCATTTTGCCCCGAAGGCTCCATTTTACAATTTTGTCCCCCGTAGGCTTCTTTTACCCTTGTGCCCCCGGTATTTTCAATCACTTTCAATTCCGCTTTTCCTCTAGTGCCCCCGAGGCCTATTTTACAAATTTACCTCTCGTGATTCAGCTTTATTTGCCCTTGGCATTTTCAATTTTATT
Organism: Adenophora triphylla var. japonica; assembly: GCA_022495995.1. Lineage (NCBI taxonomy): Eukaryota > Viridiplantae > Streptophyta > Magnoliopsida > Asterales > Campanulaceae > Adenophora > Adenophora triphylla. Next base: position 146,443 of record JAFEMH010002537.1, on the reverse strand, counting down.
TTTCAAATAATCAGATACAAAAAATTATTCGGGTGCGCCCCACTTTTCTTTACAAAAACTATTGATTCCTTCCAACTTCTCTACAAAATCCAACCTTTTTCGCAATCTCCGTTATTCCGTTATAACGGGATAACGTTAGGTGACAGACTCCAGTAATTGTCAAATTAGGTGACAGCCTCCAGTAATTGTCAAATTAGGTGACAAATTCCAAGTAATTGTCAAAATTAGGTGACAAACCTCCAAGAATTGTCAAAATTAGGTGACAAATTCTCCAAGAATTGTCAAATTAGGTGACAACCTCCAAGAATTGTCAAAATTAGGTGACAAATTCCAAAGAATTGTCAAATTAGGTGACAAACCTTCCGTAAATTGTCAAATTAGGTGACAGCCTCCGCAATTGTCAAATTAGGTGACAAATTTCCAAGAATTGTCAAAATTAGGTGACACCTCCAAGAATTGTCAAATTAGGTGACAAATTTCTTTAAGAATTGTCAAATTAGGTGACAAATTTCCGTAATTGTCAAATTAGGTGACGGCCTCCAAAGAATTGTCAAAATTAGGTGACAAATTTCCAAGAATTGTCAAATTAGGTGACAAATTCTCCAATAATTGTCAATATTAGGTGACAAACTTCCAAGAATTGTCAAATTAGGTGACGCCTCCAAGAATTGTCAAATTAGGTGACAAATTCCAAGTAATTGTCAAATTAGGTGACACCTCCGCAATTGTCAAAATTAGGTGACAGCCTTCCGTAATTGTCAAAATTAGGTGACAAATTTCTCCAAAGAATTGTCAAAATTAGGTGACACCTCCAAGAATTGTCAAATTAGGCGACAAATTTCCGGTAATTGTCAAAATTAGCGACAAATTCCAAGAATTGTCAATATTAGGTGACAAATTTCCAAGAATTGTCAAATTAGGTGACACTCCAAAAGAATTGTCAAAATTAGGTGACAAATTCCGCAATTGTCAAAATTAGGTGACAAATTCTCCAAGAATTGTCAAATTAGGTGACAAATGCCTCAAAGAATTGTCAAAATTAGGTGATTTTCCGCAAGAATTGTCAAATTAGGTGACAAATTTCCAAGAATTGTCAAAATTAGGTGACAAATTTCCAAGAATTGTCAAAATTAGGTGACCTCGTGAATTGTCAAATTAGGTGACATCCTCCAGTAATTGTCAATCAGGTGACATCCTCCATTAATTGTCAAAATTTCAAGGATCCTCGACATCGTTCATAAACTATCTAGTGATGCTTGAACTACGACCTGGCTTGATTCCCCCGGGATACGTAGGTAGCCTTTTATAAAAGGTCCAAATGATTCCGACCACTTTCTGTCACCCCCTGTTCCTTTGTCACTCCTCGGTGACAAAGCGCCTCAGTAGAAGTTCAAATATTCGACCACCCGAGTCACTCCTAGCATATCCCCGGTTAGGATCAATTGTGACCTCCTAGGTCATTTTCTCTTCTTCCTTCCCCTTGTGAGGATCCTAATTCCGAACTACGATTATGGCTTCGATTCCTCCGGATACGTAGGTAGCCTTCCAAAAGGTTCGGCCACTCGACCGTCTTGGCCATCTAATCCGTCTCGGCATTCGCCGATCGGATCCTTTTCTATCGACAACCCCACTTGCCTTGCAAGTGACGTTGCCGAGGGCTTCGTAAGTACCCAAATCCGGCTCATGCCTTCCGGTTAAGTTTCCTAAGAATTCCCAAACTTTCATAAAGTTCGAGGGCGATTCGGGAACTTTTCCAAACTTTCCAAGCGGAGGAAGGACCTCGCCAAGAATATTGAATTTGAGCGTAATCTAGGAAAAGGGCCTTCTAGAACGCCACCTTGCATGTTTCTAGAAAACTGGATCAAGAAGAATGTAGCCACGCGGCCTCTTTGCCGCAAATGAAGCCACGCGCCTCTTTCGCCGACCTTCTAGAATGCCACCTTGCATGTTTCGGGAAAAATCTGGATCGCCAAAGAAATGTAGCCACGCGGCCTCTTTTGCCGCAAATGAAGCCACGCGGCCTCTTTCGCCTTTTTCCACCGCCTATAAATAGAGGCCTCCTCTACCCATTTTAGACACACAAAAATCATCCACCATCACACATAATACGAAGAAATACTCCCAAGAGGCCAGTTGGAAGATCCAAGAAGGTGAAGAAGAAGGCCAAGAAGCTCCCTCCCTCCTCCTTGAAGATCCAAGACCAACCTCTCCTCCTAGCTCCGCCCGAAGAAGAAGGAAGCCATTGGTAACCTCGCACGCCCTAACCTCGCATCCTAATTGCTATATGTGATTATATTTGTTCATTGCATTCATACATTGCTTTTATCTTGCTTGGGACTTGGTAGATTAAAGATCATATCTTTATATTCCCCTTCCCCCTTTTGCATGCATTAAGACATCCTTTGTCATTAAAAATGTAGTCTTTATCCATAAAGGTGCATCCTTTGCACCCAAAACCCCCATTTCCCAATAAAAATGTCATTTTTATGCATCCTTTGCATATAAAAATGCAATCTTTTTCAATAAAAATGCATCCTTTGCATTCAAAAATCCATCTTTCAATGTCATTTACATTCAAAATGCATCCTTTGCAATAAAGATCACTTCTTTAAATCAAAAAGCATCCTTTGCAACCCAAAAATGTCATCTTTTCACTAAAGTATCATTTTTACATGCATTTCCCCATTCCCCCATTAACAACCTAGGAATGGACCTGTAAAGTTCTTATCTTTACATTGTTCCTTCCATTAAAGGTTTCATGATTTCTTTAGAAAGGGACAACCTTGAACCCTATATCTCCAATTATCGCTTAAGAAAGAGTATGAAGCATCTATACGAGCTCAATCGTCTTAAAGCGTAGGATTGATGGGCTAAGGACCTTCCTTTTCTAAAGAACCTCATCTTTGACCAAAAAGGGAGACATTCTCTCGATCACGCAAGTCCCTAGGGTCCCGAGGTTAAAATGCGATGATCACAAGTCATAAGATGGGGACGGGATCATAATCCCAAATACATAAAATTCCAAGGAATCCCGAGCGACAACCAATAAATGGTTTGTACGTCCGGAAGACAACTTGGGACATTTCCCCCCTTATTTTCAAACACATGCACACAAGAAAGCACGCAAGCAAGCACGATTACTGAAATCTTGGGAGACTTGCTCCGGCAAGGCACTTTGGGTGAACGCCAAACGTTCTTCCCAAGGGGTAACTTAACCTCCGAACCCAAGTAAAAACCTTTTTTTCAAAGTTTTGAGGTAATCAAAATGGCGTGGCGACTCCGTTTTTCAAATAACTCGGATGTCTTCAAACTCGCGTGAATTCCAATAAACAAAAATTTTGGGCACACATTCACACGTGTCCGCACCCTTGGGCATATTCATTTGAAGGACAAGGACAAGCTGCGTCCAGAGACCATAGCAGATGTCCGCGAGGACAACCGAGCCTGCGTTTTTTATGGGGCCCAGTTTGAGAATGGATTGAGGCTGCCCCTAGACCCTTTCTTTTACTTCTTCCTAGAGTTCAATGCTTCGCCCGCCTACGCACTCCGACTCCCAATGCCATCCGGGCCATTGTCTCCTTCATAGCCGTATGCATTCCCGGGTTATGAGCCTACCCTTGCCGGGCTCTATGCTTACTATCGTAACCAAATTAGCCGCGTCTATTCTCGAGCCCGAAGGCTAGGAACTACTCTACCAGACTTTCTCTCCTCCTTCGAACAAATTCGACCAATGGAATCGAAGTGACATTTTGGTGATTGAGTCTAGATTTGGATGGCCCTTTTCCAAACCTTTCCACCCCGTCCCGATGAAGGTGGCCGCGGCCGTTACCCGACTCCATCTCGCCCCGGGATGCATGCGTGACCGCCATGTAGATGCATCTCGGCCCAAAAGATTTGGAGAGCGGGAGGAGCCCGTTTACGATGTGGGCGCCATAGTGGAAGATGAGCCTCATCGATCTACTCCTGGGGTGGCTCCTCGCAGGAGGGCGCCCCACATGCCCCTGCAGTAGTGATAGAGCCTTTGCCCCGCGACTGACGGGTGCACGAACATTACCAGCTCGAGGCAGATTGTAAGACTCGTATGCCTGGCGCCGAGTGCGATCCTCCCGAAATAATTGGTCTCTCGATTCTTCTATTAAATTGCCGCCAATTTACTTTGCTTTTGATTTTTTGAATCGCTTTGCTAACCATTTTTCTTTCCCTCCGTAGTAGATCCTAAGCCGTATAATTTCCGATGGCTCCTCCTCTAAGTGTCGCTCGCCAAGGCCAAGAACCGTAGGGCCAACAGGAAGCCGCCGTAAGAGGCGTAATGAGACGGGAGGGGTCCCCACCAAAGACAAGATCGTGCTCGTTGCGAGCAGAAAACCGGGAGCCTCTACCGCTCCCACATATTCTCAAACCTGAATCCGCCTCCACCTCCCCGGGTCCTCCTCCACCCAATGCTTTCCGGCATCATCTCCCGGCCGCACTATTGCCTCCGGCATAACCGAGCAATCCAAGAAGAGGGTTGACAGAGATGCGGACTCTTTCGCATAAGTGAGAGGGCCTCCAAGACCCAGAAGTGGTGGATACCTCTACTGCAGCCTCGCCGTCGCCGACACCGCTTCTGCCACCGCTCCCCCCATCGCGGGGACAATATGCTCAATAGCCTACCCGATCTCCTCATTGGCCACCCGCGAGGAGGCATGGGAGAAAAGGAAGCAGGTGGGGGATGTTCCCGCCATTACTGGGGTAGACTTATATGCCCTGGCCCTCCCAAAATTCTGTGGGAATTGGGCCGATCAATGTGCTTTTTGCCCCCGACTTCTACCACCAGTGTGGCCGAGAAGGAGAACCCGTCGCCCTTGATGGGGGATATTGGGGTTGCTCTTACCGAGGTAGGGACCTTTCTCGCCGGTTTCCTCACTTAGCCTCCGATTTTCCCCTAATTCTGACTTCTTCCTCGCAGGTGGGCAACAAAGCCACGAGGCTCCGGAGACCCGCGACAGCTGCCGTCCGCCGAGTTCGCCAAGAATACCAAGGACATGGCGGGGAAACTCCGCGAGCCGGAGCCGGCCCAGGAGAAGGTGGGGACTTCCGAGCTCCCTCCTGGATGCCAAGGAGAAAGAGTTTGCCACCAAGGAGTCCGATCTGAAGTGGCTTCCAGTGAGCGGGTGACCGGAAGCCGGAGACTAGCCTCGCAAAGGCAAAGTGGTCACGGGATGAGCTCCGCGGGCACAAGAGCAAGCTTGAGCAAAGAAATGATGAGCTCGTGAACCAAACTCGGGAGCCGCGGAGGAGTCGGTCAAACTCCCGGGAGGCTAAGGCAGATGAGCTCTCCGAAAAACCGCTACCCCTTACGCAGCTTGAGCCGGAGAGGGAGAGGATGCCGGGCAGAGGCTCGCAAAGAAGCCGTCGAGGAGTATAAGAATTCTCGACCCGCTTCACCGCGGGAGTCGCCCGGCCCAAGATGAGGCCGGTGTCCGGACACGTATCCGGAACTCGCGGCCACGGGTATGTTCTCCGTGCAGCTTGGCCGTGATCGGCTCACCGGCCGCTACCGACGCGGAGTGCGTACCCGGGCATGCGCTTAGTTCCTTCCGTCCGAGGACGAGGTCAATGGTCTGGACTTTTCGCCGCGGCCTTTCGCTCCCAAGGCGTAAGTGATCGCCTTGATCGATCGCCGAACTGGATGCTCGCGATTCTGGGGACAACCCTTTAACTTGTGGGATGCCCTGCCTCAGTTCTTCCAGCAGGGGCCACCATCGAGATCTATTCCCCGCGTGGCGACTCCCCGCTTCGCCTCCGCCGAACAACAAGCCGCTCCTACCACCGAGGTGCCTGGGACCACCGCCTTCCCAACTCCGGACTCGAAGCGGCACAGTGGGGGCGCGCCACCGAGGAGCCGTGAAGCGGCACCGATGGAGCGGCCACCGAGTGAGCCCAAGGAGAATGCTCCGCTTAGTATAGGATTTTTTTGTTTTTTCTTGTTCAGAATAGACTAGGATCTCTTTTTGTAATAGTGTAGGAATTTTGTAAATACTTCCTTAATCATTAATAGAAGCATTTTTCTCCACTTGCCTCCTTTACTTTTATCTTAATTGCTTGTCTCGTAGGCTATTTTGAGTAGTTTGGCAATCTTCGAGCACCTTAATACTGTGCATTCTTGCCATTACTTTTTCCAGCCGTTTTTGACTTGCAATTAACTTTATACTCTCCTTCGCGGCAGCAGCTTAGTAGGCCCTTTCGCCCGCATTTTTTGAGTTTTCCTAACTCTTTATTCAAAACCCTTAGGTTTTTTGTGAGAGTCACCTTATTCTTCTACGATCGCGTTTGCTTAGCCTTGTGGCAAACTTTGAGGCCTTAACCTCGGTTGTCTGTTTGGCTTTGTTAAACTAGTTTGATCACTCTCATCCATTTACACTTATTCCCACCTCATGAGCCATGGTGTAAGTCAAAAGTAGCCAAGGCAAGCATACTTTCATAGGGCATGCAGTAAGGTGGCCGTGAGGCTATTGTCCGCGCAATGAAAGGTAGGAGCATATTTTAGCATAGAGGCCCTTTAACCCCTGGCATCTCGTATCCCCTTATTGGAGGTTCTCACTTATTCACCCTTTATTCAAAACTCCCTAGGGTTTTTCGTGAGGGTCTCGTGGGCGATCCGGGTGAACGGGCTTATATGTAGGCTCTTTGTCACATACAGCCATGCGAGTAACGGCCCTAACGAGGTCCTTCGCGCAATTAGTGGGTCCGGACTTCGTGTCATTGTCCCCACTAGAACTGTAGGCACGGGCATCATGGCCTTTGTACCTACGTTCATCTATATCCACTTATTTTTGGTGGTGCTCACGCGGCAGAGAGTATCCTCCCGCGATCATAGCACGGATCGTAATGGATCTCAGACATATATAGGCATGCGGATCCTTAGATCTTTGCGCACGTAAGCAGGGAGCTTATATGTTGGCTCAACTCACCGGCATCCGCACGCGGGCATCCACCCTAGCTTTTGAGGCTGGTGGGAATTGATTTTTGCATCAAAATATGATGATAACTTCTCCCTTATATATATATAGTCTATACTCCTTCCAAAAATTACAAAGATTTTAAAAGAAGTATCTCTTAAGGTGGTCGCTATTCCAAGCGTGCTTAAGCTCTTCTCCCTCTTTTGGTCGCAATATGTAGGTGCCCTCTTGACTATCTTTGTGACCTCATATGGACCTTCCCATTTCGGGGACAGTTTGTTGAAACCAGGTTGGGTCCCTTGGACCTCTACGCTTCTGAGTACTCAGTCTCCAACTGAAAAACTCCTCTTATTTACTCTTTTATCATGGTGCTTCTTCGCTTCGTTTGTAGTTCACCATTTTTTCATGTGCCCGCATTCTCTTTCCTTCGAGATCGTCCAGTGTCACACCTTCGTTTGCCTCGTTTTGAGACTCGTCGAAGTATGTGACTCGTACGAGGGTAGGGCTACCTCAACCGGAGCCATTGCCTCCGACCCATACGTGAGCGAGAAGGGAGTTTCTCCGTTGAATTTCTTATTGTGGTGCGGACAACCCATAATGCGATCCGGAGCTCGTCCAACCAACGTCCTCCTCGCCCTCCAAATTTTTCTTTAAGGCAAGTTAGGACTAGCTTGTTCGCGGCCTCGCCTTGACCATTTCCCGAGGATAGGCAATCATGCGGACTTACGGTGTTGCCGCACCTTCATTCTCACACATTCAGCAGTGAATTTTGCGGAGAATTGGGTGCCATTATCTCGAAATTATTGCTCTGGGAACCCCAAATCGACAATAGATGTGGTCGTGGACAAACCGGATAGTGTTATCCTGAAATAGTGGCCAAGCCCTTTGCTTCCGTCCACTTGGTAAAATAATCCACGGCCACCACGCATACTTGATGCTTCCTCTAGCCGTTGGAAATGGTCCAATAAGATCTATCCCCCACGTATCAAACGGCCACGATGGTACCACCAAAGTCTCGCTTCCTGTTTATGGTAGTCTAGTGGATGTCCGCAAATCTCTCGGCACTTATCACATTTTCTAACATACTCCCGCGCATCCCTTCTCATTGTGGGCCAAAAGAATCCTTGGAATTTGATCTTGTCGAGAGGGTGCGAGCACTGGATGTCCGCCACAAACTCCTTCATGAACCTCATGTAGTAAGTTGGTGACCATGTGAGTTTTAACACATCTTAGTAAAGGCTTGGTGAATGATCGCCGAAAAAGCACCCCATCGAGGACGAGGTATTTCGCGGACACCGTTCGATGGCTCTAGCCTTTACCGGGTCCCTGGGAGGTTTTGCTTCTCGATGTAATCCTTCATTTCATCCACCCAAATTCCTTACTTGATCCTCAATATTGTTTATCCGTATTCGATCTATAGCAGTCTCTCCGTGAATTCAATCTCGGCAATTTGTCTCCAACTCACCAATTTCTTGCTCTGCTATTCTCGAGAGGAGGTCGCCTTCCACATTGTCCTCTCTCATGACTTGATTCAAATTTCATAGTAAGTGAAATTTTTGATGAGGGTTTTTGCAAGGCCACAAGCATCGAGCTAGTATCGGGTCGATAGTATCATACTCCCTAATTTGATTAACTATGAGCCGAGAGTCACTATTGATCTCTATATTCTCACTCCCAAGTCTCTTGCCAATTCCATGCCCGCTATAATCGCTTCATACTCACTGATTGTTTGATGCCTCGAACTTGAATCTCAAGGCCCTCATAAATTTCTCCGCAGGTGCGATCGTAAGTATGCCCGCTCCACCGATTAACTTGCTCGCGTGAGCCGTCCACATATAAAGTCCATACCTCTTCTCGGACGCTCCCCGGGTTGAACAATTTCGTGCTCGGGCCTTCGGGTCATCCTCTCGACCCGCTCGCTTTCCCGAGGTTGCCGTCCGCTAATTTGAATGATGATTCTACTACAAAATCAACTAAGGCCTCGCGCTGATTGTCTTTCTCGGGAGTAGGTGATCTCGGAACTCGGTGAGCTCTATAGACCAAGCTAGCATTCTCCCCGAGGACTCGGTTTATGTAAAACCTTTCTAAGCGGGGCCTCGCTAGTACAGCTTATAGGATGTGCGTAAAAGTAGGCTCTTAATTTTCGAGCGTATACAAGCAAGGCGTAAGCTAACTTTTCTATATTAAGATAACGCCCTTCTACGGCGGACAAAGGCCTTACTTACATAATAAATCGGGTTTTTTGGGAGTTATTCTCCTCCCTTACAAGAACAAAGCAACACGCTGTATCAAGCAACTGGCTAAATACAAAAAGAGCTCTTCTCCGGCACCGGCCGCCGAGTAGAGGTGGCCGCCCGAGGTATGTTTGACTTCTTCAAAAGCCCGATGGCACTCGACATCCATGTAAATTCATCGCCTCTCTTCCCTTTGAGAGTTTTGAAGAAGGGGAGGCATCTCTCCGCCGACCGCGAGATGAAGCGGCCAAGCGCGGTGATGCGACCATTGAAGTTTTTGTACATCCTTCACGCAGCAGGAGGTTTCATGTCTAATAGGGCCTGGATTTTCTGGATTAGCCTCTATCCATCTTTGGTTGACCATGAATCTCGAGGAACTTGCCCGCCTCGACCCCCGAAAGCGCACTTAAGGGGTTTAGCTTCATCAGTTGTTGTGGCGCAAGTTTTTGAAGGTTTCCTCCACATCGAGCTCGTGGGAGTTTTCCTTAGTTTTTATGACCATGTCGTCAATGTAGGCCTCCAGATTTTGCCTAGTTGGTTTTTAAAGACCAGATTGACCATGCGCCGATATGTGGCTCCCGCATTCTTCGGCCCAAAGTGGCATCATAGTGTAGCAAGCATGTCTCGCCCGCAAAGAATGAAGGCTACAGAGCGGACATCTTCGTGGAGCCATCTCGGATCTCGATGGTAGCCTGAGTAGGCATCAATGAAACTTAGAACTCGTCCGGCCATAGAATCCACCAATCTGCCTATGCGAGGAAGAGGGAAACAATCCTTGGGGCACGCCTTGTTGAGACTCGGTGAAATCAACGCACATCCTCCATTTGCCATTGGATTTCTTAACCACGACCACATTGGCCACCATTCGGGGTAGGAGATCTCCTTTATTATCCCCGCTTTTAGCAATTTTTCCACCTCTTCCTTGATGGCAATCTCTTTCTCCTGGGGAGAAATATCTCGGATTTCTCGGTGAATGTTTTTGAAGGAGGGGTCATCGTTGATTTTATGGAGGATCACGTCCTCGCTCGATGCCTTGCATATCTTCCACCCTCCAAGCGAACACATCGCAATTTGCTCTAAGGAACTCAATAAGTATCCTTCTTTCCTCGTTGTGAATTTCCAGCCCCAACCTTAACTGTTTGCTTCGGGAAGTGGGGATTGATTACCACCTCCTCGAGCTCGTCGTTAGGTTGAAGGTCGCCGATTTCACGATTGTGCAGGGAGTCAATGACAATAGTTGGGGGGTTGACCCGAGCTTCGGTCAGTGTTGCCATTGAATATATGATATCACTGGTCAATTTCCCCTCTACTCCTCGATCAATATAACCTCCCTCAACAGGGCGGCCTAATCGCTTCGATTTTCTCGCTCATCTTGAGCTCCACCTTTCGTGGAATGGAAAGAAAGCATGTCAATCGGTACGGTGGCGGCGGGAGTGCAAGAGCTTTCCCTTTTTTGACTTGTCCTCGCCTTTGCCCTCTATCATTTTGTCCTCGCCCTCTATCTCGCGGCGTGATGTCCGGCCTTTCTGTTTCTTTCCTTTTTTTCCTCCAGGCTCTGAGGAATCTCCCGGGCTGGTTCTTGATGGTAGCAACTCCGCCCGGGTGTTAAATTTCACCCTTTGGTGGGGGACTGGACGCAACTATTCCCAATTCGGCTCGAGCGCTTACGCCGAGAATGGCATCAGATTGGGAAGGAAAGATCGACCACCATGAAAGTTATCTTGGCCGTCTTCGTACGGGTTTTTCCCCAATAGCTACGTCAAACACAATCGTCCCCTTTACCCTTACAACGTGGTTGGTGAAGCCTTCGAGCATGCCCGCATATGGAGTGAGATGTGCTTCCGTCATTCTCATTCCAATCAAAGTATGGTAATAGAGTATGTCGCGGCAGCCTCCAAGATCTACCAACACTCGGCCTATGTTTGCCCGGTTGATTCTCATTCCGAGGGTGAGTGGTCAGTGGTGGAATGAAAAAGGGTGGAGGCAAGTTCACTCCTTTTGAACCCACTTTCGCTTCTTCCTCCTGAGCCTGGCGGGGATGGAGAAAACCTTCTCTAATGTCCGAATTGGGAGGGACAACCGCCTACTAGAGGGAGGTTCCTCCCCAATGAAGTTAATGTCATAGTCCCCAAAATCGTCATCATTATTATCTCTTTCATTTCTCGTCTCGGTCCCCGCGTGTGTCGTGCCCGCCGCCGATCATTGTTATTGGGGGCGTATTGTTTCCCTTAACCCACTCGGTTAGCTCCCCGTTATTGATTTTCATTGGATTACTCGCTTCACTGGAAATGCCAGCCCTCGGCCCGTGCCCGTGGTCGTTGTGATACTCACGTAACTTAAGTCTACTCCTCTCATTTGGCTTTCGAAGCATGGGGGAGGAGCAGGAAAGTCTCGAGGTTTCTCATGATCACCACCCTCGGGTCGGTGAGCTCGTGTAAACCGTTTCGGCCATGGCCTTCTTGAGCTTTTCTCGATCCCCGCCTCGTTTTGCCCCGACATCGGTATGAGCAGTGCTCGGGTGGTCTCCCGGACTTGGCTTATCCTTTCTTTCGCGTAAGCTCTGGGAGCGGCACACTAGGCTCTTCGAGGCGAGGCAACGGCCGAGGCCCTTTCATACATTTCCTCCACCGATTTAGGTTTGCCGGAGGCAAAATTCATTTTGAGGAAGGAGGAACCGAGGCCGCCCTCAAAACATAGTCCGATATCTCCCTCGTCCAGTCCACAATCTCCTCGCTCACCTTCCCGAACCGGGCTATATAATCTTTTGTAGGCTCGTTTGGTGCCCGCTTGACACCTGACAAGATCTGTCTTTGGTCTAGCGGGCACACTCGCTCCGGCAAAGGCATTGAGGAAGAGAACTCGAACCGATCGAATGACCGGATACACCGGGGCTTCGAGGGCTAGCATCCAAGATAGTGGCTCGCTGCTGAAGGTCGCAGCCTAAAGCTTTGCACATTACCGACTCATTCGCGGAGAATAAAGCCATCTCGGCCCTCAAATCTTCCCATATGACTCTTGGCATTTTTGGATCCGTCATAGGTGTCCATCTCGGGGGTTTGCCTCTTTCCGGACGGTGCCCGCGCAATTTTATCGCCGAAGGCGTCCATGGTGCGGCCACACTTCTCGGGCAGCCTTTCCGATGGGTTTCCCACATCTTCTCGCATGAATTCCACAAACTCGGGGTTCCGATCATCAACCTTTTGCTTTTTAGCTCGTGGAGCCACGGCCTTCTCCTCGGCCTGAGCCAAGGGTCTCGCTTTGGACTCGCACGGCGATTTGACCGTGCCTCTTCCCCCATTTCCTCGCTATCATCTACGCACCACGCTCCGCCCGGCCGCCGTCCGCGCCAAGGGGCCGGTTCACTCCCGGCTTGCCCCTCACGCCTGACTAGCAAGCGAGTTAGCGGAGCTCGTTGGGAGAACCTTTGTGACCATCGAGGGAACCGTAGCCCTCCATTGGCCTCTATTTCAAACATTTCCATCTCCGCGTCGTTGATGGCCACGGCCTCCGCGACCGCCTGACTTGGAGGCTAGGATTTCCTTCCTTCTCGGGATTTGCTCTGGGAAAGTGGGGTGGTTAGAGTGGTGTTTTTTACGTGAGCTTGGGGAGTTTTTGGGCTAGTGTTTAGTAGGGCTCTGGGCTTTCTCAAAGACGGGCTTCCTTGCTAACCGGTGTAGAACTCGCTGAAATGGGATTTTTGAGGCCGAGAATGGGCCCCCATTCTCGTTGAAAACAGAGTTGGTTTGCCTTTCCCTATTGATGTTGGAGGGTTCGGCTTGGTTCTCCTCCTCTAGGGTCAAATGACCAAAGCATTTTTCGTAATTTGAGACATGTCTCGTAAAGACGAAAATAACCGAAAAGAAGTGTCCTTTCGACAGCCGCTTGTTTAGACTACAAGGTGTGTTCCGAAAACAAAAGTTTTAAACGGGAAAAACTTAGTGATGTAAAAAAGAAGAGCCTTTCGGCACCGAATTTGTTTAGGACACGCGAGGTGCCTTGAAAACAAAAGATTTTTAACGAGAAAACGAAAGAAAGTCGGATTCTTAAGCAATGGAATCCACCGATGACGCCACGCCTTTGGGGTCAGAGCGGTTCAAGGATATCCGGCTAGGATATATTTGGTGGTTTGATGTACCTAGATCACAACACAAACAAGCACCGTTAAGGTCAAAGTTGGATGTTACTCCAACTCAGCCCTCGGTGTGAGAGTAAGAATACCGAGTAATAAGGCTTTGAATACCTTCGAGTGTGTGTGTGTTTAGGTTTAGAGAGTATAAGAGCTTACTCAATTGTATATGGAACTTACCTTGCCCAAGGGGGTAAAGGCCTTCTATTTATAGGCAATGCCACGTGGTGCTTGTCGAGGTAAGCACGAGATCGCCCTGGGGGCACTTTGGTATTTCGACCGCCTACACGTGTCCGCAGCCTAATTGGTCCCGTCGTGGAGGGAACATTGACCGTCCAAGGGACACGGCCGAAAGGGACATGAGCCGCGTAGCCGGCTTATCGCATTAAATGGAATAGTAGGGCGCCGGACCGAGCCGCATTGAATGCGTGATGGGAAGCGGCAAGTGGCCCGTGAGCGCAGCTAACTTGCTCGCAAGGCTTCGACATTAACCGAGGAAGATGTGCCCGCGGCCAACGCTGTGCCCGCGGTCAAAGATATAAGACGCGAGCACGGTTGATGCGGGCATGACTCATGCGGGCACGGATCCAGCGAGCAGGGTCCCAATTGTCCTCGATGGGGACGATGCGAGGAGGGACACGGTCTTGACCACAAGGGCCTATTTGTCCGCGGTCTTCCCTCCAGCGGTCTAGGAACTGCCACGTCACTGGTTCCTTGGACTAGACCGAGCGCGGGCCCGGTCCAGTAGATCCGGGCTCATCAAAATCTCTTGAATAAGAACTATTCCCTCAGTTCCTGTCAAAATGTCTCAAAATGGTCAATGCATGGGAATTAAGGAAAGTGATGTATGAAAGAGAAAAAGTGTATATAAAATAAATGTTGTGAGTATAAAAAGTGATGTAGGAAAGAGAAAGTGGGATAGAGAATAGTTAGTGGATATGTATTGTGAGTATGACAAGTGGGTCCCACAAATAAAAAAGTAATAAAAAACTTTCTTTTTTTGGGTTAGAACATTTTAAATGGGACACTAAAAAAGAAAAATTGGGACACTTCAAACGAGACGGAGAGAGTATTTTCAAAAAAATTTGAGATCAATGGTGGGAATGTAAACACACAAACCGATACAGACCCAAAATAATCTGGTGCGCACAAATCGATTACTACCCATCACAAATTCTTTTTCTTTTTATTTTCCCTTTTCTATAAAGTGAGCCCTAAACCCTCCTCCCAAATACAATACACTCACGTGACTCACCAAACCCTCCTCCTCACCAAATACAAATGACAAATTCTTTTTCTTTTTATTTTCCCTTTTCTTTTAGGGTATACTCCTTCCGTCCCACAAAACATTACCCCTTTACTGTTACTGTTGAGAACGAAAAATAAGGAATAATGTTATTAAGGTAGGTGTTGTGAGTGGGAGGAGAGAGAATGAGTGGAGAGAATAGTAAATTTGAAAAGTGTTGTGAGTATGACATGTGGGTCCCATGAATAAAGAAGTATTAAAAATTTTCCTTTTTAGGAAAGTGGGACGCCCAAAATAGTAAAAGAGGTAAAGTTTTATGGGACGGAGGGAGTATAAAGTAATCCCTAACCTAAACCCTCCTCCCAAATACAATACACTCACCAAACCACCCTCCTCCCAAATACAATACACTCACCCCCAAATCCCAATCCAATCCAAAGATCCAATTCAACAAGCAGCTACTAATCCAAAGATCTAATTCAACACGAGCTATGGCAGGTACTGTAGATTGTCTATCCTATTATTTAATTTAAGCTACATTATTATAATCATAGATATAGATATTCTAATTTGATCCATTGACATTTGCATGAAAAATGCATTTTCTCCATCACATGTTTGAAAATGAAATTCTGATTTGATCTCATTTGCTCCATTGACAATGCACTTCGCCCAGTAAATAGTAAATATCTGAGCAGATTTGCTTTCCCTATTACTCCATCTGTTTCCCGTCTCAATAATGATTTATCACAAATTTTTCAAAAGCAAATTTGTACAAATTTTTAAAAAATTGGTAATTCATTTTGGGGGAGTTGAGGGGCGGAGGGAGTATTTAGTTTAGCATTAGCTATAGCGTAAGTACCTGAAGGTGATGGTAGCCTCTTGTGATTACAGCTACTGCCTCGTTGTTGGCCTAGTTAAGGTGTTGATGATATTGATCAGCAGCGGCGTTAATATCTCCCTGTGATTCAACAGCTAAATCTGTGTGCTCCTTCAAAGCCTTGCTCCTCTTAGGATATTCAGGCATCACTCTGTAACCTCCATCTTGTGGCATCATAAACTAGATCCGATTCTCTCTAATGCCGGTCTCTGATTCCAAGCATGATGTCCTATTCCATTGACTTTCCCAGGAGTATCACCCACCCCGCTATCCAAATCATTGACGTGTAGCCAAACCTTTTGAGAGAAATCTCCTGAAGACTTCTATGCCAAAAATCTCTTTAGTATAGCCTGAAATAAACAGCAAAAAGTTGACCAAAGGATTCGACTAAAATCCGTTGAAACTTTCCGTGCAAAATTTCCTATCCAAATCTTCAAGTTCCACGCCTTTTAAGTTGAAGCCCAGTTTGGTTGTCGAATTCGATAGAAACCAAGACTGCGCAGGATGTGTGCGCATATATTACACCATCCACGCAGGCCAAATCATGAAGTAAATCTCCATCCATATAATCATAATCTTCATTGTTGTCATATCCCAAAAGCTCCTTCACTTTATCATGTTTGGTCCACTCTTGATCATCTTCCTATTAAGAGTGGGCAAATTGATTGATTCGTAGGAGATGGGGTTCCATGAAATCCAGAGATTGTCATCATCTTCGGTTGTCAAGAGCAACCAGCCATGATGACAAGACCAACTTTTAGCGTTGCGCAGTTCAAGTATGCTCTTGAGCTCCCTAGTGGTACCAATGGTGCTTGACGATGATTATGATGATATGGTGTAGAAAGTTTGTCAAACATCTACTACATACAGTAAATTAAAAAAAAGCCAAAATAATTTGTACTTTCTGATTAGCCGAATATTTTATCTCATTTTACTTGAAAAGTTTGTATAAGCAGAATATTTTATATTATTGTAAAGTCATTTTTTTAGCTCTTCAAGTGTTTCCATCAATATCAACATCTATAGTAAAGGAATTATTTGATGATTTTTTGTAATTCGTTATTTGATTGTTTCACACAATCAGGAAAGAATCAGAATCAGAAGAACAAGAGCTCAGACTCAAATGATTCGACTTGCAAGAAGTGTGGGGCAACGTATGAAGGCTACACAAAGTTGGCAGAGCATTTGGACAAAGCGCATCGCAACAAGACACCTGTTGCTTCATAGAAGAAGAAGGTCTTCAAACCGGCGAAGAGAATGGTCGAGCACAACAAGTGAGTCAAAGTGAAACAATTCTGGGAAAAGAAAAAAGAAACAATTAAAAGGTAAATAATGTGTCCAAGACTTATGTTTTGGTGACTTAAAACTTTCCTTTTGTGTTTATTCTGACTGACTGTTGTGTTTCTTCCTTGGTATTATCTTGGTTATCTTTGTATTATTTTGTCATTTTATTAGGTATTCCACATAAAAATTCCAAAGTCTTAAAATGAAAAGTTTATACCTCCGCTCCAGAAGAATAAGAGTCATACTTTCCTTTTTGATCCGTTCCAAATTAAGAATTCCACTTTGATTTATTCCCTTTCCGTTATTCCCAAAATGACACAAATAATGAATAGAGTTATGGACATTTATATCATTTTCCTTTTGTAAAATTACAAAAAGACCAACACTTACTACCCTACTTTGTACCCACTTGCAATTGTAACTAATTTCTTCATGTTTTCTTAAAAAGTGTGAAAACTTTTGGTTGGACTCTTTAGTTTGAGACAGAGGAAGTACTATTTTTAAATCAATGGAGCCCACTTGTCCTACACACCACCTAATCCACTTACTATTCCACATCCTACTAATATTACTTACTCCATCTATACTCAATACACCTTAATATTATACTTTATTTTTACTTAATTCTTAATATTTGTGCCCGACGGTTTTTCTGAAATTTTAAATGGGATGGAGGGAGTATGTACATCTGTATACATATGATGTTTGTTGGTACATATACCTACCCCGTCCCATAATAATTGTTGATTTTGATTTGTCAACATTATTAAGGGATGTGCCTGTCCCATAATAATTGTTGATTTTGATTTGTCAACATTATTAAGGTATGTGCCTTAATTGCTTGTGTATTCCCTCCGTCCCATTGCAAATGTTACAAATTTCCCTTTTGGATTCTATCCCATAAGTGTTACTTACCCAAAATATCAATGAGATCCACTTGACACACTCATAACAAAAATCTCTTGACCACACTTTCTCTTTCCTACTTTAAGACACTAACTTTTTCATTAGTCTGAATTCAATTTTAGTAACCATTATTATGGGACGGAGGGAGTAAGAGTATATATATATATATATATATATATATATATATATATATATATATATATCAACAAAACTCAAGTTACCTTCTGAAATCAAATAAAACATACTTTAAGTCAAACCCCGCCCATTCAAACTCCAATTTTTTAATTGAGGGATATCATATTTTTTCAGATCTTGTGTCAATTTTCTCATCGAAATCGGTTTGAATTTCTCAATTTCTTATAAATTAAGATCTCATGTCAATTAATTTCATAAAAAACGACAATTAAACTTGTTAATTTGTTAAAAGAACGAAACAAATGCAATAACAGATCTGAAACGATTTATTATCAAGAATCTTGAATTGGGTATTAGCATGAAATCAATATAAGATAATCAAAATTATTAAAGATCAATTAATTAGATCTATCATTCAGAGAGAGTCGACCAATCGTCACAAGAAAATCAGATATTTGTCAAATATCTGATTTTCTTGTAGCAACAAGTATCCATATCCAATTCTTGTTACCTGGCAATGTTATGAAAAAAACTAAACATGTCACTGTTTTCCCTGCAAATTTTGAAATTCTTGCTTTTTATATCTCCTTCTGAATATAAATTTTATGCTTTCATAAACAAACATACTCACTTTTAACAAGTTTTCTTGGAGAGAGTACGTACTTCTCTACAGAATTTCCCTGCTCATTTGGCGAAAATTGATCATTTCTTCCGTTCCACAATACATAGCTCGTTCTATTACCATCAGTGTTAAACCCCACACAGTCACATTCCTTCCAACATGTATCCATACAGTCACCAAGACTTGAATTATCAATAAATCTTCTGGTAACCCATGGACGAAAATCTACGATTCTCTTAAAGCTAAACCTATTATTTCTTTCCCGGCATTGTGGCAAACAGACAGAATTGTCCACGTACCCATAATCCGTCTCATTTCCATAACAAAAATCATCAGAACTGCCCCAAATTGCGAGTTATCAGCATCCATAAATTCCCCATCCGTTCGCAGAATCCACATTGATAATTTCCCATTAATACCCTCTATACTCAAGTATTTTTCTTCAGCGTTATCTACATAACTGAGATTGTAATGATATTGCCAAATATCCAGAGAGGGAATGAACTCAAATGATTGATTATGTATGCTCCCACTGGTCCAGTATATGGCTCTCCCCTAAGTCGAATCTTTAACCTCTTCGACTCTTCATTAGGTTCCCAGCTCAAACTAAACGACCCTTTACCAGGAAACTCATCACTTAACTAAGAAGTAAGATTCCATACTTTCCTATTAGTAAGATATAACCAAGTTTCATTCCGGGCAAAACAACATTAGTGAGATTCCTGCTAAAGGGTCGTTTAGTTTGAGCTGGGAACCTAATGAAGAGTCGAAGAAGAGGTTAATGATTCGACTTAGGGGAGAGCCACACTGGACTAGCGGGAGCATACATAATCAATCATTTGAGTTCATTCCCTCTTTGGATATTTGGCAATATCATTACAATCTCAGTTATGTAGATAACGCTGAAGAAAAATACTTTAGTATTGAGGGTATTAATGGGAAATTACCAATGTGGATTCTGCGAACGGATGGGGAATTTATGGATACTGATAACTCTGCAATTTGGGGCAGTTATGATGATTTTTGTTATGGATATGAGACGGATTATGGGTGCGTGGACAATTCTGTCCCTTTGCCACAATGCCGGGGAAGAAATGATAGGTTTAACTTTAAGAGAACCGTAGATTTTCGTCCATGGGTTACCATAAGATTTATTGATAATTCAAGTCTTGGTGATTGTATGGATACATGTTGGAAGGAATGTGACTGAGTGGGGTTTAACACTGGTGGTAATGGAACGAGCTGTGTATTGTGGAACGGAAGAAATGATCAATTTTTGCCAAATGAGCAGGGAAATTCTGTAGAGAAGTACGTACTCTCTCCAAGAAAACCTGTTAAAAGTAAGTATGTTTGTTTATGAAACCATAAAATTTATATTCTGAAGGAGATAAAAAAAGCAAGAATTTCAAAATTTGCAGGGAAAACACTGACATGTTTAGTTTTTTTCATGATATTGCCCAGGTAACAAGAATTGGATATGGATACTTGTTGCTACAAGAAAATAAGATATTTGACAAATATCTGATTTTCTTGTGACGATTGGTTGACTCTCTCTGAATGATAGATCTAATTAATTGATCTTTAATAATTTTGATTATCTTATATTGATTTCATGCGAATACCCAATTCAAGATTTTTGATAATAAATCGTTTCAGATCTGTTATTGCATTTGTTTCGTTCTTTTAACAAGTTTAATTGTTGTTTTTTATGAAATTAATTGACATGAGATCTTAATTTATAAGAAATTGAGAAATTCAAACCGATTTCGATGAGAAAATTGACACAAGATTTGAAAAAATATGATATCCCTCAATTAAAAAATTGGAGTTTGAATGGGCAGGGTTTGACTTAGAGTATGTTTTATTTGATTTCAGAAGGTAATTTGAGTTTTGTTGATATATATATGTATATACTCATACTCCCTCCGTCCCATAATAATGGTTACTAAAATTGAATTCAGACTAATGAAAAAGTTAAGTGTCTTAAAGTAGGAGAGAGAAAGTGCGGTCGAGAGATTTTTATTACAAGTGTGTCAAGTGGATCTCATTGATATTTTGGGTAAGTAACACTTATGGGATAGGATCCAAAAGGGACATTTGCAATGGGACGGAGGGAATACACAAGCAATTAAGGCACATCCCTTAATAATGTTGACAAATCAAAATCAACAATTATTATGGGACATGCACATCCCTTAATAATGTTGACAAATAAAAACAACAATTATTATGGGACGGGGTAGGTATATGTACCAACAACATGTATACAGATGTACATACTCCCTCCGTCTCATTTAAAATTTCAGAAAAACCGTCGGGCACAAATATTAAGAATTAAGTATAAATATAGCATAATATTAAGGTGTATTGAGTATAGATGGAGTAAGGAATATTAATAGGATGTGGAATAGTAAGTGGATTAGGTGGTGTGTAGGACAAGTGGGTTACATTGATTTAAAAATAGTACTTCCTCTGTCTCAAACTAAAGAGTCCTACCAAAAATTTTCACACTTATTAAGAAAACACGAAGAAATGAGTTATAATTGCAAGTGGGTACAAAGTAGGGTAGTAAGTGTTGGTCTTTTTGTAATTTTACAAAAGGAAAATGATATAAATGTCCATAAATCTATTCATTATTTGTGTCATTTTGAGAATAAAGGAAAGGGAATAAAGCAAAGTGGAATTCTTAATTTGGGACGGATCAAAAAGGAAAATAAGACTTTTATTCTTCTGTAGCGGAGGTATAAACTTTTCATTTTAAGACTTTGGAATTTTTATGTGGGACACCTAATAAAATGACAAAATAATACAAAGATAACCAAGATAATACAAAGGAAGAAACACAACAGTCAGTCAGAATAAACACAAAAGGAAAGTTTTAAGTCACCAAAACAGAAGTCTTGGAAACATTATTTACCTTTTAATTGTTTCTTTTTTCTTTTCCCAGAATTGTTTCACTTTGACTCACTTGTTGTGCTCGACCATATTTTCTTCGCCGGTTTGAATACCTTCTTCTTCTATGAAGCATCAGGTGTCTTGTTGCGATGCGCTTTGTCCAAATGCTCTGCCAACTTTGTGATGCCTTCATACGTTGCCCCACACTTCTTGCAAGTCGAATCATTTGAGCCTGAGCTCTTGTTCTTCTGATTCTTTCCTGATTGTGTGAAACAATCAAATAACGAATTACAAATAATCATCAAATAATTCCTTTACTATAGATGTTGAAATTGATGGAAACACTTGAAGAGCTAAAAAAATGACTTTACAATAAGATAAAATATTCTGCTTATCCAAACTTTTCAAGTAAAATGAGATAAAATATTCTGCTAATCAGAAAGTTCAAATTATTTTGGCTTTTTTTTTTTTTTAATTTACTGTATGTAGTAGATGTTTGACAAAATTGAGGTAACCTTGGATCACATCTGCTTGTTATAACTGTATTTCATGCTTCATTTAGAGATAATGTTCATCCATCTTATGTTGTTCCGTGCCCTCATCCAACTCTATCTGAACAGTTAACTAATTCTACAATGTAAATAGTTTGCTGGATGATAAATTCCAATTATGGATTGTTGATAAGCTTCACCGATAACTTGCAACTCTATTTTAGTTAGCACCATTTGGTTATCCTTTGATTTAATGAGGTTTTCCTCCGGTTGTGTGATAATTTTATCAGGAGTGGACATGGAGAAGATGGAGAACAGAAGTGAGCGACAAGCCACACTTGTTCCAACGGCAACAGGGGTGCCATGGCTGGTATTTTCATGTGGTAAAGGTCGTAAATACCAAACTTTCTATACCATATCATTATAATCATCGTCAAGCACCATTGGTACCACTAGGGAGCTCAAGAGCATACTTGAACTGGGCAACGCTAAAAATTGGTCTTGTCATCATGGTTGGTTGCTCTTGACAACCGAAGATGATGACAATCTCTGGATTTCATGGAACCTCATCTCCTACGAATCAATCAATTTGCCCACTCTTAATTGGAAGATGATTAAGAGTGGACCAAACATGATAAAGTGAAGGAGCTTTTGGGAGATGACAACAATGAAGATTATGTTTATATGGATGGAGATTTTTACTTCATGATTTGGCCTGCGTGGATGGTGTAATATACGCGCACACATTCTGCGCAGTCTTGGTTTCTATCGAATTCGACAACCAAACTGGGCTTCAACTTAAAAGGCGTGTAACTTGAAGATTTGGGTAGGAAATTTTGCACGGAAAGTTTCAACGGATTTTAGTCGAATCCTTTGGTCAACTTTTTGCTGTTTATTTCAGGCTATACTAAAGAGATTTTTGGCATAGAAGTCTTCAGGTGAGATTTCTCTCAAAAGGTTTGGCTACACGTCAATGATTTAGATAGCGGGGTGGGTGATACTCCTGGGAAGTCAATGGAATAGGACATCATGCTTGGATGCAGAGACCGGCATTAGAGGGAATCGGATCTAGTTTATGATGCCACAAGATGGAGGTTACAAAGTGATGCCTGAATATCCTAAGAGGAGCAAGGCTTTGAAGGAGCACACAGATTTAGCTGTTGAATAACAGGGAGATATTAACGTCGCTGCTGATCAATATCATCATCTTGACACAGATTGCTAATGACACCACAAAGCTCGACTTGGAAACAAACAAGTTCGCTGAGTTCATCAAGTTTGTTGTTGGGAATGTCGTGTTATGGTTACCGGAGGAAGGAATAGGGGTTGAGTTGGAGTCATCAAGAACAGGGAGAAGCATAAAGCAGTTGTGAGACAATTCACATCCCATGAAACAGTGGATGAGGCAAGGAAGAAGAGGCTACAGAAGCTGCAACAACTAGGATGCATGAATCATGAATGAATGGGATATTTTGACCGTCGGTATATCCTAGGCCAACAACGAGGCAGTGGCTGTAATCACAAGAGGCTACCACCACCTTCAGGTACTTACGCTACAGCTAATGCTAAACTGAATACTCCCTCCGCCCCTCAACTCCCCCAAAATGAATTACCATTTTTTTTTAAATTTGTTCAAATTTGCTTTTGAAAAATTTGTGATAAATCATTATTTGAGACGGGAAACAGATGGAGTAATAGGGAAAGCAAATCTGCTCTGATATTTACTGGGCGAAGTGCATTGTCAATGGAGCAAATGAGATCAAATCAGAATATCATATTCATACATGTGATGGAGAAAATGCATTTTTCATGCAAATGTCAATGGATCAAATTAGAATATCTATATCTATGATTATAATAATGTAGCTTAAATAATAGGATAGACAATCTACCAGTACCTGCCATAGCTGCGTGTTTCCTTCTCTTCGCAAAATTGAATTGGATCTTTGGATTAGATTGGGGGTGAGTGTATTGTATTTGGGAGGAGGATTTAGGGCTCACTTTATATACCCTAACAGAAAAGGGAAAATAAAAAGAAAAAGAATTTATCCTTTGTGCAAGATGTTTAGTAATCTAATTTGCTGTTTTTAGCCTAACGTAATTTATTTTTCTTTGCTACTATGGTACGTAATTTCAACTCTTTCTCATCACTCACATTATGTATTGTTTGAATCTAAAGAGTTTTTCTGTTTTGATTTCAACTCTTTTTCTGTTTTGAACATTTTGTCAATCCTGAGGACAAGTCTCATCCAATAGTTCATAAAGTTGCGAACTTAGAGTTTCTTTCCAGCAGTTGCAGTAGTAATTTCTTGAAAATTAGCGTCGAGATAGTTTGATGAGGCTGTCTCGAAGGTAATTGCAACACTACTTTCTTTCTCTCTCTCTCTCTCTCTCTCTCTCTCTCTCTCTCTCTCCAAATGCAATATAACCTCCATGTATAAACTTATTAAATCACACCAACGTCGTGTATCTAAATTGCGATAGGTTTAAAGTCTTAGAAAGGAATCTTCATGATGCCGCCCTCTTTGCATGGTTTTTGAAGATCCCTTCACGGTGGTTTTGAATAATTATAAACTGGAGCCTTATTTTAGTTTAGCGACTCTCTTGGAATGCCTTTTTGTCACTTTCGTTTGTGGTTTAGTAGAATGAAACGGGGATATTTGTATCTATGATGAAATTCATAAGATTTGCCCTTTTCTTTCGTACGTTTAAGTCTTATGCTCGCTTTGGCTTCTCTTAGTGTCTGGGTTCAATTCCTGCGTCTGCTACGTTATATATTCAACAACCTTTTCACACGATGACATATGAGGATTCATGTTAGCCGACCCCAAATTATTTTGGGACTAAGGCTTTGTTGTTGTTGTTGTATTAAGGCAATCGATGTGTTTTCAATCTCTCAATCGCCGAGTGCATCGTACATTATTGTACAACCGACCAATTTCATACTGTCACCGTGCCATTGGCACGAGTAAGAGTGTACTAGTCAATCTATAATAATATAATGGCACAAGTGAATTTCACACACCCCTTTTTCCGCTCATAGTTTTGATTTCTCAAATTAGTGCTATGTTAATCAAAATCAAGGGAGAAAGCAGCAAAAATCTCTCCTTCTAATGTTGAATGTAAACTGTTTGTCAAAATGCCTCAATGAAACATACTTTTATGTTTGCCCCATATTTGAATGTTTATTGGCTATTGATGCCTGCCTTTTCTCCATTTTTATGTTATTTTATTCACACTATTTGTTCCCACTACAACATTTCAAGTAGTATTCCCTTTATCGTTTCTGGTAAACAAACAGGGCCAACATCTAAAGTGTAATTTGCTTATATTCCCTTTATCGTTTCTGGTAAACAGGTTGGTAAAGGGGAGAGAGTAGCTCTCTTGTGCTATGGAACAGCTGTTCAGAGCTGTTTGGCTGCTGCTGCTTTAATTAAACTTTTATAGTTAACAAATGCAGATGCACGCTTCTGATTCGCAGCCTGGCAAAATCGCATGATTCCTTGATCACAGTAGAAGAAGGAATGAAGGAGCCATCTTAGCCGCTTTTGTCTCATCTGCAGTGCGAAACCCTCCGTTGTCGATCGTTGTAGCAGTCCTGATCCCCTGCATCACCATCCATTCTTTCATGCTGGCTGCCGTTGTGCGCCGGAGTTTTGGTCTTTCCTGTCAGTCAATGGGCAGTTCAAATTTGAGTTGTAAGTGCATACTGTCTCGCGAAATTCTGGTACTCTCTAACCCCTCTGGAATAAATTTGAAACTGCAAATATGCTGAAATGATGTTCTAGCAGTTGGGGTTACTATTCGAAGTTTTCAAAATTGTGGGTGATTTATACTTGGTTGTTCATGTGTTTTTGTTGTATATTGCGGTGTCATTCTACTAATGGAAATTCTTTCCTTCTGTTCCTTTAACTTATTTAATCCTTACTGTTGTTTCTTCAGGGGGTTGTGAAGCAACAATTTGGTTGGTTCTCTCTCACCTGATATGTGCCAGCTGACCGGCTTGTGGTACTTGTAAGAAGTTATAACTTATTCTAATCACTTCTCACCCTAACAATGTTGATGGACGGAGGGAGTACTTCGTTTCTTTTTGCACATATTGCAAGCTGCTATATCTTTTACTGGTTATGAATTGCAGTGATGTAAGGAATAATAGCTTGACTGGCACGATTCCTCAGAGCATAGGCAATTGCTCTGCTTTCCAAGTCTTGTATGTTCCTAACACAAAATTACCTTACTATACTTAATAATTCACTTCACAGCTGGTTAAATATGCGGATTTTCTTGTCATTGTTAGGGACTTATCTTACAATAATCTAACGGGGGAAATTCCATTCAACATTGGGTTCTTACAAGTAGCTACCCTGTAAGTCTATTATTTTAGCAGTTTTATATATTCCCAGGAGTCCACAACAATGAAGTATTTATATGAAACTTAATGCATGAGTAATGGTGCAAGGTTCTGACAATTATACCTAAAATCTATTGATAATATCTCTTACCTGAAATACAGATGCGAGGACAAAAAACTTCAGTGGAGCAGAGCTTGAAGGTGTTGCTAAAAGTGCAGTTTCATATGCTTTGAATCGGCAGCTTAGTCTCGACGATTTTACAAAATCGTCAGGTAGATGAAATTCCCTTTATGTAGGTACAATCACAGATGAATCCAAACATAAAAAGAGGGGCTATTGGTGAAATGAGGAAAATGACTACTAAAGAGGGAATAACATCTCTTTGGAAGGGGCTTGGTCCTGCAACGGTCCGAGCATCTGCTTTGACTGCCACAGCTGACAACACATAATGAATTCCAGAGAGTCAAGTTCTGAACATGCTATTTCACTTTCAATATTTATGATGTAATTTCCATAGTTTCTGAAGAGTTCGACTCCTATACCTTCTTTCAGGTCAGCATAAATGGATGATTTTCACTTATTTTTCTTTATCTATTGGGATCATTTATTTTGTTTAATATTGCAATGATATACTCCCTCCGTCCCAAAATTTTTGTCCCATTTGACTTTTTTGTTGAACTTTGACCATAAATTTACGAGAGATTAATTATGTTCATGAAATTCTAAAAGTTGTTGTTGATAATATTATTAATAGTGAATCAATAGGAATTTTTAGAATTTCATGAACATAATTAAATTGTCATATATTTGTGGTCAAAGTTCAACTAAAAAGTCAAATGGGACAAACATTTTGGGACGTAGGGAGTATGTTTTAGTAAGTTGGGCATCTCTTGAAGAATGATTTCATCTTCATTTTGTGTTCATTTTGTGTAAGCACGACTTTTACCTTTCCAATTCTTTAGTTTTAACAAAATTCACGGGCCACAATTTAGCAAGATGTTGCTTTATATAGATTTTTTGGTATATTCTTTAACCACTGATGAAATATGAGCCGGGATGAGCCCAAAGAGATGGGCTTATTTATGCTTATAAAATTTTCTTTACTTAAGAATAGATGAGTTTCCAATGAAGTTAAATGTAGTTAACTGCTTTGATCCTTAAACTATGGATATACATGGATATTTATTTGACCCTTAGACTTTCAGATGCAGATTCATTTATTCTCAGAAAATTATTTGACAAAAATCCATAATTTTTTTAATATTTTTTTTTTGGGAAAGGATGATACCTCCCTAGATTTTATTAATACGAAAATCCATGGTTGACTGAGCCTACATAAATGGATTTCATTGTGCATATCATTGGTATGTGAGCCGTGAAGAGTGTATGCATACACATACAACAAAGAAATGAGAAATGGCAATGTTTATTTTTGAAAGTAATATTTATTTTTGAAATGAAGAATATAATTTTTTATAGAAGTATATTTTTTAAAAGTATTTATTTGAGATGAAAAAAATAATATTTCTATTTAGTTTTCTTTCTTAATACATAATTTTTGTATTATTATTTTGTAATTTAAAGTGAGACGGAGAAATAAAACTTTGGACCATTGCTTTGGTAGTGCCCTACTTTGCTGTGGTAATTTGAACTCGCTACACTGTGTATAGCGAGTTCAAATTTTAGTTTTTTCTTTTAATAGCATATGATGCTGAAGGAATTGTGCTTATCAGTAATCCTCCACGTGGCAGGACCAATCACCTGGCTTCTTGACCTGAAATCAGAACCCACGACTAGCCGGATGTGTCTCCGGCGAAGACGCTCGGGCGTGAGAGTAAGATAACGGTGTATATAGCTCAAAATGTATTGAATAATGAATTCAGATAACAAAATGGCAGTTACCTTTCACCGTTGGTAGTGATGATGTATTTATAGGGGATGACCGTTGTATTTTTGGTGGTGCTACATGAGCTCCGAGATTTTAGGGACAGTTACAAGTAATGTGAACGTGTCCTATAACGGCTCCTGATTCGTAGGGAATCGGTTATGGAAAGGTTTGACTTCACGTACATTCGTCTGCTAGGTCGACGCTTGTGGATTAGGTCGAGGTCGCCATTTAAGGAATATTCGACCTGACTGACGGGTAGAGCATGGTTTGTACCCGAATTGTAGTATGGATCATGAGGTCGGACTAAGTTAGGTCGGGACCTGGTAGGTCGGACATGGACTTAGTCGACGGATACTTGAGATGGGCTTTGGGCCTTGCTCTGGTTGGGCTAGCTTCATTGAGAATGTGGGCGTCAAGGTCAGCATTTCGTGATTGGGCTTTATTCGTTTGGCCCAACTCGACACTTTTGGTATGTTCAGTG
This sequence comes from Adenophora triphylla var. japonica, assembly GCA_022495995.1. Taxonomy (NCBI): domain Eukaryota; kingdom Viridiplantae; phylum Streptophyta; class Magnoliopsida; order Asterales; family Campanulaceae; genus Adenophora; species Adenophora triphylla. Next base: position 117,962 of record JAFEMH010002537.1, on the reverse strand, counting down.
GCCCCCAAAGTTCGAGTTGACTTTGTCGGCTTGGAAGTTAAGGAAATCTTTGATGAGAATTGCTTTACTCGCAGTCGCTACTCATATTGATACTTTAGTCGACCAAAATGACGTGGCATGATCCGGACGTCGGCGATGAACGGTCGAGATGAAGGAGCGCCGCTTTTCAAAGCAATGATTACTATTCGACGCTTGGTAGTCTTACTCGAAAACCGCTTCGGCGTTTAATTTTGGAAAATTAATTTCGAATTTCTTTTCCCATTCCAAATTTGGGAAAATATAAATACCAAAAATCCCCTTGAAACGAATTCTTACCGTCTTCAAACTCTTCTTCCTCCGGCGATAATTGCGGAATTGCGGCAAAGATTTAACCCAGGTTTACGGCTTTGGTAACGGATTCCCCCTCTGCGATCAATCAAGGTATTTCCCTTGTACATTTGCTTTAGGGTTTGCAATTCATGCTCTGTTTTTATTTTCGCCATGGCTAGAACCTTCCGTAGTGAACCTGGCGCTTGGTATGGGTACTGCACTGTTAACCGTAGGGTTTATAAGAACGTGAACGGTGAGTGGAGAGTGATGTCCTTGGATGAATGCGCCTCTATCTTGACTAGGTGGGAGTTGAATTTCAGTGAGATAGGTTTGCCCGTTGTAGGGGACGCTGAAAATCTAGTAGTCGATGATTCAAATATCGTCACTTTCCATCTGTTCCATGAACTACTCGACCATATCACCTTGTTTTATGTTAGGGACGTCCATAAACCTTCCTTCCTTAGAAATAGAATAGGTTTTCCAGGGGAGTCTAGGTCGCCCTTAGGTAGGTCGACTGAATGTGATCATAGGACTGACTCCCCTGCTTCCTCTTTTGTTTGTACAGATATGACGACTCAAGGTGGAGTTGCAGCTTCAACTTCTTCAAGTCCTCGAATAGTGGATGCGTTTGGCTCCTCTGTTGTACCGGGAAAGAATGAGAGAGGATATATACCCAGTAGGCCTCTTCGAGGAAAGAAAAATATGGAGTCCCGATATGACATGGTTTATGATTTTACGTGGAGTAAGTAGAGCGGATTATAGGGTAACCATCTTTAGTAAGGCGGATTTTATGGCTAAGTTCCGTACTGCCTTCACTACCGATGCCACTAGGGTGGCCTTCTTTATGGACAAGCTTGAGGCGGGGTTGAGGTTGCCCTTAGATCCCTTTATCAATGAATTTGGAGTGCATGGATGCTCTTCCCCTCCACTGGGGCCAACACTTGCGAGTGGTACTAGTGTGCTTTGCCATGGTATGTAGGTTTCTAGGCCATGAGCCTTGCATGAGAGTCTTCAAGGAATTTTTTGCTCCAAAGCTCGACAAGGCTGATTGGGGGATTAGCACTCCTTCTAAACCCAACTCCCCAAAGCTATTTGCCAATCTTCCCAGTAAACATAGCGGTTGGAATTCCCATGTGGTAGTTGTAGAGAGTAGGCTGGGATGGGAGTTCCCTTTGCCAAATAACAAGTCTGACGTTATTGATGAGGAGAATTACTGGGAGCCTCCATGGCACCAAACCTTGTATAGGAAACTGTGCGCATTGGTCAAGAAAGGGCCTATTAGCTGGGAGGTGCTAGGGACGACCAAGTACAACTATATCCAGGCTGGAATGATGCCTGGGGATGGAGTGGTAGAACCCCTTGTTCCTGTGTTGAGAGGCCAGGTATAGGTTGAAGGAGAACTGTCAATTTTGTCAGAAGAACGAAAATTATTGCAAAGACCACGGAGAGCATATTGGTGGTAAGGGTTTACTTGACCTGCATTCATTAGCTCGTCCACTGTTAACTTGCATAAGTAACTTATTATTGGCACATAGAGTTATTTTGAGCTGCATACACAACTCTTAGCTCGTCCGTTGCCTGCTCGTATGTAGAACTTAGTTAGCTCGTACATAGAACTATTTCGAATTGCAACTCTGTACTTATCAAATTGCCTGCTCGTATGTAGAATTAGTTAATTCGTACATAGAACTGCTTTGAATCGTATCAATTACCTCACCAATTGTTTACTCGTAGAACTGTTTAGCTCGTACATAGAACTGCTTTGAATTGCCGAGCTAACACTTGATTACTTTGATGTCGTGTAGTTTTAACTCCCGAACAAGAAGCGAATATGGTGCGTATTGTTGGGGTTTCTGATAAGAAGAAAGCCAAGAGGGCTCATGGGGCTGCCAATGCTAAGGCGAGCAGAGAGAGAGAAGCTGCTACGAGGAACAATCTGCTCCCGAAGGATGTTGTTGGAATGATCCCAATGGAAGAGGTCGAGCTGGAAGACCCTTTGCAGAGTGGCACCCAATCCAATGATGCTAATGAAGGGGGTGACGAGTCCCACAGGTCAGTTAGGGCAAGTCTGAGCTCCGACCCAAATCAAGATGCCAATGTGGAGACCTCTGGAGCTAGGATGGCAGGGGCTAGCCCTTTACAGGTTGTCAATGTTGATGATGATGACATGGAGGAAGATGAGGACGATCGTCCTCTGAGCTCGAAGAAGAGGTCCCGATCTGAGAAGGGAAAGTCTGTGTCTTCGAGCCAATTGCCTCCACCAACTTCCTCTCCCCCTAGTAAAGAGTCTCTGGATGAAAAGATGAGGAGGTTGAGTAACGTTCCTCCACTAGCAGGGGTCAACAGCTTGAGCCGCCGTTATCCCGACATGAGCCTGGGCCAAGTTATTGTTAGGAGGGCAATAGATGTCGACCTCTTAGCTCATTTCGCTGATAAGGGGATCACCCCCGAGGAATTTTCACTGCTCGGGATGGCTCATTGCGAGGTAATTTCTCACTTTCCTTTTCAGTCTAGTCGCTTGTTCTTTTACTCGACCAACTCGACTTCCGAGCTAACTCTTCTTTGATTTCCTTTGATGCAGAATCTTATTATGGTCGAGCAAGTTAAATGCTCTTAGAGGGCCTCCATTGAGAGGGAGAGGCAGGCTCTTAAAGACTTATCCAAGAAGTCCCAAGAGCTGTCTGAGCTAAGGGAGAAATTTAATGACTTGGACAACTCATATGACGCCATGGAGATGGTCAAGAAAAAGCCTCGGTAGATCTTGAAGCCTGCGAGTCCAAGCTCAAGGAGGCGGAGGTAGAAAGAGATGCCGAGAAGAAGGAGTTGGGGAAAACTCGAGCCGGGCAACGCTTGAAGCTTCTGAAGGAGAAAGACACTTTCTTAATCGAGCTGCAGGAAGAGCGCCGCCTTGAACGGGGAAAATGGCAAGAAGACCTTCAGCCGGCGTACGGCTGGCTGCTAAGGATCTTGCTTGAAGTTTGCCATTGATAAATTCAAAGAGAGCGATGAATATTATAATACCATTGTATCCAAAGCTCAAGACTTTCTGGAGGTGGGCAAAAGGCATATGGCGCGCCGGGCCTTAGTAGATCCCACGGCTGAAGTTACTCTCGAGCAGTTAGCTCGTTGGTTTTCTGAAGCCCAATATGACATGACGGCCCGTGGTGGACACTCCATGGTTCCCTATCTTGAGAATGATTTGGCTTTCATCGCCCAGGAAGACCAAGAGGACGGCTGTGAGAAGTGGGAAGCTCCCCCAATTGCCGAGAGAAATTTTGATGTTGTTTTGCAAGAGCTTGAAGACGCCGCCACTATGGAAGAAGAAAGTGAGCAGGTATATTCAGAGTCGGGTAAACCTTTAGACCCTCAGCAACAAGGAGAGAATGGGGAAGGTCGAGCTGCTACTGACGACCAAACTGATGCTGGCCTGGACCCTTGAGTCATTTGTTTGAATTGTAATGAACAAGTCTTAAACAATGTTTTGCTTTTTTGTTTTGAAATTTATTTGAATGCCTTGGCCCAGTTTTTGGGAGGCATAGAAACATGTAATCATATTTTTGCAAGTCTCAACCCGCTTTTGGGAGACTTAAACATGTTTAATCTTAGCAGACTTCATATCCTTGTATGTTTCATGCCTTTAATTTCAGCATATATATGTCGAGCTAGATATATTAGGAAGAGTCGACCTAAGCCTTGTAAGAATTCAGAAACGAGGTTGATTTGAGGTCGAACCTGTTTAGAGATGGCATAGGGTAGAGCTCATTAGAACGAATTCGACCTTAGATCGGACTTGTTATGAGACTAAAGCTGACTAAGAGTCGGGCTAATGTGTACGAAGTCGACGTTGAGTCGGACTTGTTAAAAGACTAAAGCTGACTAAGAGTCAAGCTAATTAAAATAAAGTCGACTATGAGTCGGACTTGTTAAAAGAATAAAGCTGATTAAGAATAGAGCTCGTAAGAACGAAGTCGACGTTGAGTCGGACTTGTTAAAAGAATAAAGCTGATTAAGAATCGAGCTTATAAGTACGAAGTCGACGTTGAGTCGGACTTGTTAAAAGAACAAAGCTGATTAAGAATCGAGCTCGTTCGAATTAAGCTGACTGGGAGTCGAGCTAGTTAAAACCAGTATTGCACAACATTGGTCGAACAAAACAGCATTCTTATTGAAGTACGAACACGCTTACATTAATCTGAAAACTAGAACTAAAACAAGCTTGAACTTGGGAGCTGAAAACTAGAAGTAGTATCTGATGAGGTGAGTGGCGTGCCAAGGATGTTTCAACTCTTCTCCCCCAGGATGAGCTATCATGTAGGTTCCTTCTTTGACAACTCGAGTGACTATGTAGGGACCTTCCCAGTTGGGAGATAGTTTATTCTGCTGAGTTCTCCTTCCCGTTGCTTCGATCTTTCTCAACACATGATCTCCTATTTGAAATGATCTTGCCTTGACCCTCTTGTCGTGGTAACTTTTAGTTCGCTGTTTATAGTTGACCATTCGAAGGTAGGCTGTATCTCGCTTCTCATCGATCAAATCCAGGTCGATCAATTAGTTGATATCATTCTGTTCTTGATTGAAGAAAGTCACTCTAGCAGTAGGAAATCTGAGCTCGGCAGGTGCCATGGCTTCTGATCCATATGTGAGAGCAAAAGGGGTTTCCCCCGTAGGCCCCCGAGTGGTGGTACGAACTGCCCAAAGAGCAAGGGGGAGTTCGTCCAACCAATTATTGCGCCGACCTACGAGGCCTGTCTTGAGCGAAGATAGGACCAGTTTATTCGCTGCTTCAGCTTGTCCATTTCCTTGAGGATAGGCGACAGAAGATTGCCAATGCTTGATCCTTACCCGATTCATCTCTGCTTTGAAGGCTCTGGAGAACTGAAGTCCGTTGTCTGATACTATGGCTCGAGGAAAACCAAACCGACACCAAATGAAATCGTGAATGAAGTTTATAGCATTCTCCTCTGTGATGCGAGCTAATGGTTTGGCCTCAACCCATTTAGTGAAGTAATCTATGGCAACGATCACATATTTGCAATTTCCTCGGGCGGGTGGGAAGGGTCCAATCAAGTCGACACCCCACATGTCAAATGGCCAAGTTGCAATTACTGGAGTCTGCTCGGTGGTAGGCATATGAGGTAAGTTGGCGAACCTTTGGCATTGATCACATTGTTGAATAAAGTTGTGAGTATCAGCTCTCATGTGCGGCCAGTAATACCCCAAAGTGATTAACTTGTCTGTAAGAGTCCTGGCCCCCGGGTGTCCGCCACAAATCTCACTGTGTACTTCATGTATCAATAGGGCGACCTCTTGAGGATGGATGCACTTTAGCAATGGTCGAGTGTAGGATCTTCTGAACAGGTTGCCTCCTTGAATGACGTATCTCGGAGCTTTCTTTTTGATTGCTCGAGCCTTCTTCTCGTCACCAGGCAGCTCGCCACTTTCTATGTACGCCTTCATTTCTTCGATCCAACACTTCTCATAAGCCCAATTTCTTGAAGGATCTTCTACACACTGAATTTTTACTCTCTCATAAGCTGGATTTTTGAGGAAAGAGATGGGCTCATCATGTGGCTCATCTGAAGTGGCTAATTTCGAGAGGAGGTCGGCTAGCTCGTTGTCTTCCCTTCCAATCCTCTGAATTTCCCAAAACTCCAAATCTTTTATTAGCTCCTTCACCAGGTCGCAGTATTTAATCAGCGTGGAACTAAGCACCTCGTATTCGCCTCTGACCTGGTTGACTATCAGTTGGGAATCACAATAAGCCATGATTTTATTTGCACCAAAACACTTGGCGTATTCTATAGCTGTTATCAAGGCCTCATATTCAGCCTGGTTATTGGAGGCATTAAACTTGAACCTTAGTGATTCCTCGTACACGGTTCCAGACTCTGGTTCGATCAAGACAATCCCAGCCCCACTAACACTTTTGGTTGCTGATCCATCCGAGTAAACCTTCCAGCAATCGTCGGGTAGAGTAATGGCGGGTTGGAACTCGTGTCCTTTTCCTTTAGCCTTTTCCTTTGGGACTCGCTGCTCATCATCTTCCTTGGTGAACGTAAGCTCGACCAAGAAGTCTGCTAGAGCTTGAGCCTTCAGTGCCTTTCGAGGTCGATATTCAATGTCAAATTCAGTAAGGGCAATTGACCAATTGAGCAATCGACCTGAACTCTCCGGCTTGTGCAATATCTTTCTCAAGGGCGCATTGGTCAGTATCTAGTCGTAGCTTCCTTGAAGCTACGACTAGAGCATAGGCGACCTTTTCTGCATTGTAGTACCTGCTCTCCACATCTGATAAGGCCTTGCTGATATAGTATACTGGCTTTTGAAGCCCTTCCTCTTCTTCTCTCGATCAAGACTGCCAGAATCGACTTGTCTCCTACGGACAGATACACAAATAAGGTTTCACCAGTGGTCGGGCTACTCAGGAGGGGTGGAGTAGCGAGGTAATCCTTCAGCTGTTGGAACGACGAATGACATTCGGCCGTCCACTCAAAGTTTTTCGTCTCCCTCAATGATTTGAAGAAGGGGAGAGACCTTTCAGCCGACTTGGATATAAAGCGACCTAGGGCTGCCACCCTGCCATTGAGTCGCTGCATCTCTTTTATACTTGTAGGCTCCTTCATCTCGACTAGAGCCTTGATATTTTCCGGGTTAGCCTCTATGCCTCGTTGAGATACCATAAATCCCAGGAACTTGCCAGCTGCAACTCCAAAGACACACTTGCTGGGATTGAGCTTCATATCGTTTGCTCGCAAATTGGCGAATGTTTCTTTTAAGTCGACTACGTGACGTCCGACCTTAGTTTTGATGACCATATTGTCAACGTAAGCCTCCATATTTCGGCCAATTTGAGAAGCAAAGACTTTGTTCACCATTCTCTGATAGGTTGCACCCGCATTCTTCAAACCAAATGGCATCATGTTGTAGCAGTAGATGCCTCCAGCCGCTTGAAATGCCGTCTTGACTATGTCATCCTCATGCATCTTAATCTGGTGGTACCCTGAGTAAGCGTCGAGGAAACTGAGGGTTGAGTGGCCAGCAATGGAATCGACTAGCTTGTCGATTCTAGGAAGAGGATAGCTGTCCTTAGGGCAAGCAAGGTTGAGAGTGGTGAAGTCGACACACATCCGCCATTTGCCATTTGATTTCTTCACCATGACCACGTTGGCCAACCACGTTGTATGAGTGGCCTCCTTGATTATCCCTGCACTCAAAAGTTTTTGTACCTCAGATTTTATAGCCTCTTCCTTGTCGCGAGCAAAACTTCTCAACTTTTGGGGCCTAGGCTTTATGGTCGGATTGACTTCAAGTCGGTGAACGGCGACCTCTTCCTTGATTCCCCTCATGTCTTCTACTCTCCATGCGAAGACGTCTTTACTTTCCTTGAGTAGCTCAATGATTTCTGCTCGCTCCTCAACAGATAGCTGCTTTCCAATTTGAATTTTTTGGTCGGGGTAAGAAGGGTTGGTGATTATTGACTCTAGCTCGTCCACAGCCTCTAGCTCTGGTCCATCCCTGAATTGTAGAGTCTCAATGATTATCTCCCTGACTCTTTGTCTCTCCTCGGCCCCCAAATGTGGAGCTTCCGCCTATCATGTCATCCAATTTGTCCGCAACCTCGCCGCGGTGGTGGTGGCCCCCGAGTTATTGTCGATCTGGAGGCATAGGTTGCCTATGATGACTTGATCGACCATAACTACATCTGGATCGACCTCTGTGGTTTCAGAGTGACGTGTCGACTCAATCATGACCTCGTCATTTGAGCGATAGGTCGACTCCTCCACATTGGTGATTGTTGACAGTCGAGTAGTTTTGGTGACCGACTGGGACAGCTTCAAGTATCCATCTGCAGTCTCAATTTCTAACTCCCTCTTCTTTCTCTCCCGAAGAACATGGTCCAGGTAGGCTCGAGCTGTGCCTTGTACGCAGCCTCCTCCGGCAGGTGTGGGGAACTTGACTCGCTGATGAGGGATCGATGCCACCATTCCAAGAGCGACCTGTCCAGGAATACCAAGTATGGCGGCATAGTCACTGTTTACATCAATCACAATAAATTGTACCTTTGACACGATCCTTTGAGGGTGCTGGCCTAGGTCGACGTCGAGCTCTATCTGGCCTTTAGCATCAACTCGATGGTTGGTGAAGCCCTCCAACCTGCCATCATACCTTTCCAACTGCTCGTCATTAAGACCCATCTCCTTGAAAGTCTTGTAGAACAAAATATCTTTGCAGCCCCCGTGTCGACTCAAGAGTCCGCTTCGTCGTACATCCGTCTATGAGACCTGGGATGACGAGAACTTGCTCCCTATCCGCCATATTAGTTGCCAACTCATGGGGGTAGAAGCTGATCGTTTCATCTCTGACATTTCTCCTTGGAGGCACGTGTGGGGCTTTACTGAGTTGAAAGATCTTGTGCTTGATAGCAGTGTTACTTGCTTGCTCTGTAATGACCCCCAAGTTCAGTCTGGGTTGCCTCGGTCCCTGTTGTCCACCTACGGGCTGCTCGCCTCCACCAGCTTGAGGCCTCTTCACATATGCGTCGAGTCTTCCCTGCTCAACCATTCTTTGGATAATACGCTTCAAGCCTAAACAATCCTCCGTGAGATGACCCGTGTCCTTGTGGTAATCACGTATTTGCCGTTGTCCCTTCCGAACTTGTTGCCCGAGTTCATTGGGGCAGTGGAGCCAACTCGACGGCATTCATGATTTCGTTCGACTCACCGTAAGGGGAGTGAAAACCTCAGTACCTTCTCTCGTGGCCCTAGTCCCGTTTTTTCCATTCTTATTATTTCCTCCATTCTTGTTGGAGTCTTTCTTGTCATCGGCGACCTCCACCTCGGGGCTTTTCCCATTTTTCTTTTCTTTCCTTTCCTCAAGAAGTGCCACGTTATACACTTTTTCGAACAATTCTTGTCGAGTTTCGACCGTACGAACCGTGAGTTCATAATCCATGTCTCGCGAGGAAATACCGTTTCTGAAGCAATTGATGACTTCCTATCAGCTGAGGTCCTCCTCTATCTTATCAACCATTTCTTTGAACTTGGTGAAGTAGCTCATCGAGCTTTCATTTTTGGCCCGTACCAAGTTGTTCGTATCGATGACAGCCACTTTCCGAGCTCCAGCAATGAGAAGCGATCTAGAAACTTTGTCCCGAAGCATGTCCAAGTGGTGATGCTACCAATGGCCAAACCATCAACCAAGTTAAGGCCGCCCCAAATGAGTGTGCTTAGGAGAGCTTTGCACATATTGTCGTCCTCATTGGCGACAAAACACATTGTGGCTTCCAGATGTGCTATATGACTCTTTGCATTGGTCGATCCCGAATACTTCTCCGTAAGAGGCAACCCGAAAGTAGGAGGAGGTCGACTATCTCTCGATTTCCTTGGATAGAGGTCGAAGAGCAAAGTCAATTCATTCGACCTTTCCAATCTCCTTTTTCTTCTCCTCCTCCCATTGTTCGAACTTCTTTTCATCAACAACCACTCTCTAGCGTCGGGTCTTTCATCTCCCGCAGGGGAACAACATTCGACCTTCGACCTTCGCTTCGGGGGAGTTACCTCGCCTACTCCTCCCGTCTCTCGTGAGAATGAGCCCTCTCTCGATCGAACCGGAGATCTTTGCCTGTCATTCCTTTGTGGCGACTCGCGCCTATCATCTCTCGGTAGGCGACCCGCGCCTATTACCCCGAGCGGCGACTGCGCTCTCGTCTCGATAGGCGACTGCGCCCATTCCTGTCCCTATGGGATCCCGACCTTTGTGTCCGTGCAGGGAACCGCGTCGGCTTCTATTAGCCTCTAAATGCGTCCTCAAATCCGATTGAGCTTCCCGCTCCCTATTCCCGGTGAGGCTAGCCCTTAAGTCATTACTCGAAACATGGACAAAGCGATTGAGGTCGGGCTACCATCCTTTGACGCATTTTGACCCACACCCTCATCGGGCCTAACACTCCCGGCCCGTCGCTCGTTTGAGGTTTGAGAGGGAGCCACCCTCTCTCGATCTTATATCCGCCTTCTCACCTCCTCTATCGCCAATAGCTCGGCCAAAATCCGGGCTTGCTCCAATAACATTTCCTTCCTCGCTCAATGGGTTGGATGAGGGACTCCGCCTCTATTTCCAACATTCCCCGAGCAGCTGGACGCTAGGAGGAGGTGGAGCTCCTTTGTCCCTCCATGTGTCTTTTCCCCTTCTCGTATCTCGGCAATCCCCGCCATCAACAACACCGGTAGAGCGTGTTGCTCTACCATGAGGGCGGTTTGGTGGGGGTGGAGGCAGATTTGCGTTTTCGCATTGGTGTTGAGATTTCCAGCCGTTTGTATTGTTGTTATTGTTCACTTCTTCGAACTCTTCGAAGCGTCGCGACATGCCCGTCCTGGAGTCACCATTGTTGTAGGTTGACGAGATCTTCGAGGTCAAACTAAAGCACAGCTCCCGGCAATGGAACCAAACCGATGCCGCAGAATTGTGCTTATCGCAATCCTCCACGTGGTAGGACCAATCACCCGGCTTCTTGACCTGAAATCAGAACCCACGACTAGCCGGATGTGTCTCCGGCGAAGACGCTCGGGCGTGAGAGTAAGATAACGGTGTATATAGCTCAAAATGTATTGAATAATGAATTCAAATAACAAAATGGCAGTTACCTTTCACCGTTGGTAGTGATGATGTATTTATAGGGGATGACCGTTGTATTTTTGGTGGTGCTACATGAGCTCCGTGATTTTAGGGACAGTTACAAGTAATGTGAACGTGTCCTATAACGGCTCCTGATTCGTAGGGAATCGGTTATGGAAAGGTTTGACTTCACGTACATTCATCTGCTAGGTCGACGCTTGTGGATTAGGTCGAGGTCGCCATTTAAGGAATAGCCGACCTGACTGACGGGTAGAGCATGGTTCGTACCCGAATTGTAGTATGGATCATGAGGTCGGACTAAGTTAGGTCGGGACCTGGTAGGTCGGACATGGACTTAGTCGACGGATACTTGAGATGGGCTTTGGGCCTTGCTCTGGTTGGGCTAGCTTCATTGAGAATGTGGGCGTCAAGGTTGCCTGTGATTGGGCTTTATTTGTTTGGCCCAACTCGACACTTTTGATATGTTCAGCATACATATTAAAATGAAATTGAGCAAATTTAAATTCGCTACACCGTGTAGCAATTTTAATCAGAAAAATTATAACTCGCTACACCGTGTATCGAGTTCCAAAAAGTTGGTCATTTTGGCAAATAGTTTCAAATGTGGGTTATTTTGGGATTTAAATTTTTAAAATGGAATTATTTTTTTAAAAAAATCCAAATATATCTGTGTATATATATGAGTAAAATTTATGGTTTTTGAGATAGAAAATTAGGGCCCCTCTTCTCTCTCTCTCTCTCTCTCTCTCTCTCTCTCTCTTCTCGTCTCTTTCTCCGGCGCCATTGTAGGCCGCTCCCCGTCCCCGTTCTGTTACGGTCCTTCAGGAGCCACTGAGCCAGCACCCATAGATAGCTCAGATTTTAATCTTTCATATATCTTCTTTATTCAACTCTATCTTCCATCTCAATCATAAGCGCGCTCTGTCTCTCTCTCACTCTACTTCTTATCATTCATTTGTGCTCTTAAGCTTGCGTATTTGTATGAGAATTGTTATTCACCCCCGCAAATTTACTTAATACCCCCGCATTACCATTTTCAAAGAAATGCCATTAATTGAAATGACTTTATTACCATCACTAATATGTTGCCCACCACCGCTCACCACCACCTACTCCCGCAATGAAGAATTACCTTCAAACACACCATTTATTATTTATTACAGGGACAACATTTTGAATGCCTAGGTATCGGATCGTAAAAATACTAAGAATCGAATAGGCAGTCCCCACACCCAGAAACAACAACAGAAATTGGATTAATCTCACTGGCAAAACTCTAGATTGGGTTGGTCTGGCTGCCTCTTTACCTTCCTCCACCGCCATCTTCAATTAACCTTTGATAAACAAAAATTTCTTTCGTTTTCAGTCGGACAAATTCACAAACACACACCATTGAATGGATTGAATTGCATGTTTTTCGTTTTTGGGTTTTAGGTCAAAATCGAACCAAGTGGGTTTGATGATTTGATGACCAATTTGTGATTCATTTCGTGTAATGCATATATGGATGCGTAGCTTATGGTTTGTAGAACGACATATTTGAAAATCGTTGAATTTTATTGTGTAGATCTCGAGTTATTGTAATTTTAAGTTTTGAAAATTGTGTTTTTTTCGAATGTTCATGGCTGTTTTTGACACTTTTAAAGTCAGATTTTAAAAAAAGTGTTAACATGAGTTTTGTTCTTCTATGTGAGATCTTTTCATAGCCAGTTTATTTGTTTAATTTGGCTAAAAAACGAGTGAGATATGGTCATTCAAAGATTGGTTTGTGAAATTTGTTCGCCGGAAAACCCATCTCAAAAGGTTGCTATGAATACCATTAATGGCGGACGATCACTTTGGTCGCATCGATTGAGCTTCAAGAAGGGTTTTAAAGGGTATAATAGTAATAATAGGGGTGTAGTTTTAATTTTTAAAAGTAAACTTAGTAATGCGGGGGTATTAAGTAAACTTGAAGGGGTGAATAACAATTCTCTATTTGTATTTGGTTTCAATTTCTTATGACACAATCGGATTCGGGTCGAGATCGGTACCACTGTTGATCCGATACGAGATCCGACCCGATCAAATGTACATAAGTTTCAATTTATGTTTTAACCCCTTTTATTTTTTAAAAAATGCAAATATATCTAGAGAATTGTTATATAAACCCGTAAAATTGTTGAGTAAATCCGTAACTTGAAATCTTCAAAAATGTCATCGAGTGAAATGACAACATTATCCCTAAATCCATTAACTCAATCACTAATGTTATATAAACCCGTAAACTTTAACCCATTTTTTCCCTCAATTGTTATTCGCACCCGTATATCCCCTCCCTCCCTCGTCAATTTTCACCACCTTCCCCTCCCTCCCTCATCAATTTTCACCATTTTACTAAATCACTTCCTTCATTATTTTTTTACATTCAAAAAAATTACCTTCCTTTCCTTCCTCTTCCTCTCACCATCATTTGTCTCCCAAAAAAAAATCCATACATATTTGTTCAAGACAAGAGATTCAGCAGGCTCATCATGGATGCTCTACCATCGAATGTTAATGTAAGTTTTCTAACCATTTAAATTTGTTAAAAATGTCTTTTCTGTTTCGTTGCAAAAATTCGGTCAGTGGTGACCGAAAATCGGTTCAGGTTCGGTCACACCCGGCCAAAATTCAGTTCAGGTTCGGCCACACCCGGCCGAAAATTTGAAATTGTTCGGCTCTGGTTTGCCGAATCTGGGCTGTTTTTCGGTCGGCCGAATTTTTAAAATATTTCGGCCACCCCCAGTCGAACCATCGAAAAAAATTCGGCCACTACTGGCTGAACCTTTGTTTTTCGACTTACACCTCCCTTATTATTTTATTGAATTGTTGCAGTATTCACTGGGTGACAACAACTATGTCTCGATTGATTTTGAAAGTGTTTTCGAGTCTGCACCCCATAATTGACAATGCCCTTGTTTTTTCGAGACCGAAAAATAATGTTTGAATGGGCGCGTAAAAGGGGGAAGAGCATGGGTTTCTCATCGTAGTCGGTCGGTCGGATAACAGGAGCCGTAATTCCGCTCCTCGAATGACGCTTGTTTGTGATCGCTGGGGGACATACAAGGAAAACCCAATCTCTCTGTCCTCTCAAGAATTTGTCAACCTTGAAATATTGGGGAAAAAAAAGAAAAATAGAGAGAGCGGAACAAAGAAATGCGGTTGTAAGTTTCAGTTGAACGCCAAACAAGTCACGGTTGATGGTGAATGGCAATTAAAAGTGGATTGTGGCGTTCACAATCATCCGATTTGCCAATCCATGTTGGGTCACTCTTATGCCGGTAGATTACAGAAATCAGAGGAGGAGTACGTGATAGAATTGTCATACGTAAATAGCCGGCCGAAGGATATTTTACATGGATTAAAAGAGAAATTTCCGGAAAACAAGTCCATAATACGGATTATTTATAATGCGCGAGTGAAGAGCAGGGCAACTGAGCATGCGGGTCGTTCTCAAATCCAACAGCTCATGTTTAAATTGACCGATCATGCTTATCACTTCGAATATCGGCAATGCGAGAATACAAATGTCATTAAGGAGATATTCTTTGCTCATCCGAAAAGCATTGAATTGATGAAGGCATTTCCATACGTCTTGTTCATGGATTGCACTTACAAGACAAATAGGTACAACTTACCTTTGCTTGAGATTGTGAGCGTGACTTCAACCAAAATGACCTTCTTAATTGCTGGTGTATACCTAGAGGCTGAGAAAGAAGGAAATTACACGTGGGCATGCGAAGTGCTGAAATCTTTGATGGATCAATCATGTCTTCCTAGTGTTATCATGACTGATAGGGAGCTTGCCTTGATGAATGCAATTCGTGAGACGTTCCCAACGACAACTCATTTGCTCTGTCGATGGCAAATCAACAGAAATATTCTAGCAAAATGCAAGAAAATGTTTGATATGCAAGAGATTTGGGAGGCGTTCATTCTTCATTGGAATGTAATGGTCAAAGCTGATACAGAGGCATCGTTTGATGACTATTTACTATGATTATCAGAAGATTTCAGTCAATATCCCGATGCGGTCAATTATGTCCTGAACCAGTAGATTGTGCCTTACAAAGAAAGATTTGTCTCGTGTTGGACAAACCATGTTATGCACTTTGATAACTTGACTACAAACAGGTATATCGGGCGAACTTTATGTTTCTGTCATATGTTTTGATGTTTCCTATGTTTTGTTAATTATATGCTAATAAATTACGTAACCTATGTTAGGGTGGAGAGTAAACATGCCTTATTGAAGAAACAACTTGGATCGAGCCAGGGAGCATTTGAGACATGTTGGAAACAAATTCATAAACTCATCGAATGCTCCCATATTGCAATCATTGCCTCATTTGAGAAAAGCAGAACTGTGGTTCAACATAAATTCAAGTCATCGCTATGGAGTGAGGTTAGAGGCATGGTGTCTATAAATGCATTGAATTTGATTTTCAACTCATTGGATTCTCTATATGATGGTAGCCGAGATCCATTGTTGTGTGGGTGTGCGGTGAGATCGGCATGTGGACTCCCTTGTCCACATGAGCTTGCACAGTTCATGCAATTCAACTCGCCCATCCCACTTGATAAAGTTCATGAATTTTGGCGTAAGCTAGATACCCTACCGATCATGAGTTACGATGATGATATTGAAGAAGAAATTCAAAATCGGTACAATGAGATTCGCAATACTCTTGATTTAAGATTTGAGGCAGCTCCACGAACCGGAAAGAATTTGATTGTTCGGAGATTGACCGAGATTTGTCATCCTGCAACAACAATGGCCAATGAACCTGCAGTTAAAACCAATAATAAGGGTCGTCCTAAAGCAAAGAATGCTAAGTTCCTCAAATCCACGAAACGGGATCCTAGCGCATTTGAGTACGTGGAGGCCATACCCGACCAAGTTTTATTCAACACCGATGCAAATCAAGGTTCTCCGATGTTATTTGCAAAAGCCAAGTTACAGGTAACCTCAAAACTATTTATATTATTCAGTTAAGCTTTATATCATGAAATAATTAGTCATTTCAACTTATTTTTACCTTTTTTGAATATGGCCCGTTCGTCGAAAAAGTCAACATGCAATCAAATATCTTAATCAATTGCGGTTTTCATGCATGGTTATATTGAGAAAACAGTTGATGTGCGGGGTGATGGGAATTGTGGCTTCCGGTGTATTGCGGAGTTACTTGGCCATGATTCAAATGAGCGGCGATGGGTTCGGGAAGTGTTATATAAGGAGGTTTTTGGAAATCAAGAGTTATACGATGAGTTATTCATGGCCGATGATAGGGTGGATAAAGTCTTTTCTGCTATCCACTGGTATGATGGACCATGCGGAGAAGCAAATTGGTTTAACGCTACAGAAATGGGTTACGCTGTTGCAAATGCATTCAACGTTGTGTTGGTGATTTTGAGTAACACCTTGTCTTTGACCTTCCTTCCTCTACGAAAATCAATGCCACACAACCCAAAATTGATTTGTATATGCTATGTCAACGGCAATCATTACATTCATGCCAAGTTGAAGGAAAGATGTCCATTGCCACCAGTACCGTACAAATGGTATGAAGAACGTCATGAATGTGCAACCGGATGGCTAGATTCTTATCAAGATCGATTAATACAAGTACCCGAAACATCAACTTATGTAATTGATATTAAATAATTTTATTTATGTTAAATATTATGATTTGTGGTACCGTGTTACATATCTTTAAATAATTTTCATTTATTATTAAATTCCATTTAAAGTTATATTAAAAATTTAACTAAATTTAACTAACTTTAAATTAAATTAACTTTTTTTAATGACGGGAAACACATTGTTACATTCCGTCTTAATAAACAGAAAAAAAAATGGATTTTTTTTTAATGGTTCGGTCGGTAGTGGCTGAATTTTATCAAATATTTCGGTCAGTACTGGCCGAAACACTTAAAAAAATTCGGTCAGGCCGAAACTTTGTAACTATGGCAAAAAAAAAATTTAAAAATTTAAGCCAATGCTGAGAATACGTAAGAATATTTTTTCGTGAACGTTTCCAAAAAAAAAAAACACTCTAATAATTAGTCTCGGCCAGTAGTGGCCGAACATAAATGGTATTTTTGGTCAGTACTGGCCGAACTTCTTAAATAGTTCGGTCAGTACTGGCCGAATTTTTGTTGTCGTGCGACATAGCTTGCCAACTTATGACAGCAACAAACCTGCTGTAGTCTGCACTCACCAGGGCACGTCCCCGACTCGTCTATGCTGCAACCATCACCCATACACACATATACAAATTCATACACCAACCAATCACCCCATACACATAAAACCATTAACCCATATACACACTCACCTCATACATACACCAACCAATTACCCCATATATATACAAACCATAAATCCATAAATCAATCATTACCCCATACAATCATTACCTCATTTTCAAACATCAAATACAAAACCAAAAATAATTGTTCATACAATCATTACCTCATTTTCAAACATCAAATATAAAAAAACCAAAAATAATTGTTCATACAAAACCAAAAATAATTGTTCATACAAAACCAAAAATACAAATCTATTGTCGTCTTCTAGGACCCTGAGAAGTTGAAGTTCGTGCTGGGATTTGAGTTGCTGCCAGTGTTCTAAAGATGACGTCCATAGCCTCCTGCACTAACTGAGTGATCTCCACCCGTCCATCTCTCAGCAATAGGAATCATGACGTTTCGGATATTCATAATCATATCCCACGGATTAGGGGAAGCAACTTCAGTTGTCCTCCTGACAGCGTGAGCCCGCTCAGTAATGGGGTGCACAATAGGGTGTGAATATGTAGAGTAACATTGCAGATAATCATCTGCATCCTCTTGAGGCACTCTACATTCCCGAAACTTGCGTTTATCGACGCAATTCGACTTTCAGGAATAGAATGACTGGGCAAACATGATCCACCCCACTAAAGACTTCTTATCTCCTCTCGTCATCCCTAGTCCAAGTGGAGGGTTTGGTATTGTTTGCATGCACCCAAACTGTCGCAAGACCCAATCAGGAAGATGTGGTTTCACAACATTACCGGCAACTATGGCACCTTGATATAGAGCGACTCTAGGAAAAGGATATTGAGCGCGGATACCTTCATACGGCATCCAAATCACCTACAATAAAAACATAAAAAATATTAATATAGTTTCACTTTAGAAAACAAAAATACATGTGAGAATTATTACTACAAAAATAATACTTACTTCCGTGTCCCGAATAATGTTAATATGTTGCCTCTTTACTTGCACGGAGGCAACTGTCGCTGGTTGAGCCCGAGGTGGTAGCCACTTCAATGTGAGCGGCAAATTGGGTAGATATGAGTTGTTGAAACCGTTCCTAAACGCAGAAAACCTCTTATAAACCCATGCCTCCAACAAGGTTAAGTGCCCGGAAATCTGATGGCAGTTAAACCTAGATCCTTTTTCTAGTTGTCGGCACAGAAAAGCTAACGCTCCGGCTCCCCAAGCATAATTCCCAATTGCCCCATCATCTCTCAAAAAATCTAGATAGCTCGAGCTGACACATGTCCCAATCTTATCAGAGAAAATTGTGCACCCCAATAAATATAAGAGATATGCCTTAGCAGCACAAACAACTTTTCGAGTGTCTGAGGAGTACAAATGAGGGGAGAACTTCGATCTCAGTCATTCTAAATTGATCAATGCCCCTTTGGCAGGAATTCCATCTTTAGTAACTTTTTTTGACACTCCCAAAATCTCACAAACTTTATTAAGAGGTGGCTGACTAGAATAAGCGGGACTCTCAAATAAGGGTACACCTATTATCGGAAGCAGTGTAAGACAAGACACATCCTCTAAAGTGATGGTCATCTCCCCAAATGGCATATGGAAACTATTAGTTTTCGGATGCCATCGCTCAACAAAAGCGTTAACCAATGTTTTATCTACGTTGTCATACGCTCCATTAACTAAGCACAAGAGACCGGAATTAAGGAGAGTATTTTGAACCGGCTCTGACATTTTGTTCAAATTCAATTGCCATTTTTTCAACTTTTCTATATGATTAATACATTTTAGGATTCTATCATCTTTACCCTCCCAAATGGATTTAGCAACATGAGTTTCATAGGAAATGAGTAAAGTTTTGTACCTCGGGCCACCGGGATAAGAGGTTTCATCCCCACCTCCCTCGGAGTCATCCTCATCTTCCGGCTCATATTCCCGTTCATCTTCCGGGTCACTATAATTTTGAGCCCGAATAAGGTCTATCTGAGGTGAGGTTTCCATATAATGAGATTCTTCATTGTAGACCGACTGACGAGCCTCATTGTAGACCGACTGACGAGGATCAACATTTGCATCCTCAACTGGCTCAGCATCAAGGTTCTGTGAAGGTTGCCTTTGACGTGCCACTTCTTGTTGCTTCCTAAGGGAAGCAGTTGGACGTTTTCTTGTGAACATTTGCTTAACTGTAAATAAAACATGAAAAAATCAAACTCATAGCAATTTTATATCATATCATATCAAAATCAAACACTAAAATCACATTGAGCAAGGTTCGGCCATGAGTGACCGAAATTTTGAGCAAGGTTCGACCAGGTGTGACTGAAATTTTGAGCAAGGTTCGGCCAGGTGTGGCCGAATTTTTGAGCAAGGTTCGGTTGGTCATGGCCGAATTTTAAAGCAGGTTTGCCCGGGTGTGGCCGAATTTTTGAGCATTTTCGATTGGGTCTGGCCGAATAGATCTGAAAAATCGGCCAGTAGTGACCGAACCACTAAAACCCAGATTTTCGAATTCATTCAAAATCAAAATCTCTCAAGTTGAAGAAAAATTAAAGTAATTTTGGACCGAATGAGAGAATAAATATCGAATTTTCCTAGGTTTGACATCTTGAATAGTGTTGAAAATGAAAATTGGTTCTTCTTCTTCTTCTTCTATTTTTCGATTCTTCTTCTTCAATTTCTCTCTCTTTCTTCTCTCTCTCTCAATCTAGTCTCTCTTTCTCTCTCTAAAATTTATTTGTTTCTCTCTTTTTCTGCTGATGGTTTCTCTCTTTCTCTCTCTAAAAAGGCTGATGGGTGAGAATGAGTGAGAGAGAGAGAAAGTAAATGAAAAGTTAAGTTAATTGGGTGGGTGGGTGGGTGGGTGTGAGTGGGAATAAAAACAAGAATATAAAGGAAAAAAAGGGGTTTATTTAATTTGTTTGGGATGGGTTTAGCTTTACGGGTTTACGGGATATGGTTAAATACAGGGAACGAAAAATACAGGGAACCAAAAAAATTACTAAAATACCCATTTATATAATTTTTTTTTCATTTCATATCTTCCTCTCCCTCGCTCTCTCTCTCGCCGTCCTTCTACCTCCTCCGCTTCCGCCGCCGCCGCCGGTGTTCTTTTCACCGACAGGTTTCAGGTCTTTTGGATTCCATAGACGGACTGAGCCAGTGAGAAGGAGACCAGGGCTCCGTTCTGTTGCCGGAATCCAGGTGCAAGCCCATATGGAGTCGTCGTGGGCTGATTCTATTGATCGGAGCCAAGCGAGTTTCATTTTCTAACCGGGGATTTAGGCTATGGTGGTGGTTGTGGTAGTCGGTAAACCCTAAATTGAGGTTCTTTCCCGACTGATGCCTTCACATTAGACAAGAAAGACTTTTTTTCTTGCTTCCCCCAAAATCTGTTCAATTTGCAAATGCAACCCAAATACATTTGTTTTGCTTCAATCTAATCCAAAATACCCATTTATATAAAAAAAAATTATGTACTTGTGAATGTTATTATTGACTTAACTCTGGAAGAATTGTTGGGTTGAATTTATTTAGGTTTACTGTGAATCCACGATGTCGAATTAGGCAGCATAATGGGGAAATTGGCAGTGGTGCATGAAGGACCAAGAGTAAACGCCCTAAATCAAAAATCGATCATTTTGATTTAGGGATCCGACAATTAAAGAGTAAAGATTTATTTTCCAAACAAGGGTTGGATTGAAATTTTTCGTTCCCTGTATTTTTCGTTCCCTGTATTGCTCAACAATTTTACGGATTTATATAACAATTCTCATATATCTACGTATATAAGTAAAATTTATGGTTTTTGTTTTTGAGATGGAAAATTAGGGCTCCGCTTTCTCTCTCTCTCTCTCCGGCGCCATTGCAGGCCGCCCCCCCGTCCCCGTTCTGTTCCGGTCCTTCTGGAGCCACCGAGCCAGCACCCATAGATAGCTCAGACTTTAATCTTTCATATATCTTCTTTATTCAACTCTATCTTCCATCTCAATCGTAAGCGCTCTCTCTCTCTCTCTCTCTCTCTCTCGCTCTATTTCTTATCATTCATTTGTGCTCTGAAGCTTGCGTATTTGTATTTGATTTTCAATTTCTTGGATTTATCCTTGTTCAATTCTTCCAATTTGTGTTTCTTTTGAGATTTTAGCTCTATTCTAATCTGGGTTTTGCTTACTTTTCTATATTCTCTCTCTTTAATTCTTACATTCATTTGGACTTCGAAGCTTGCGTATTTGCATATGATTTTCAATTTCGTGGATTTATCCTTGTTCAATTCTTCCAATTTGTGTTTCTTTTGAGATTTTAGCTCTATTCTAATCTAGGTTTTGCTTACTTTTCTACATTCTCTGTCTCTCTCTTTTATGTATATGTACGTATTTACACAAGTATATAGATATACACGATCTAAAATCAACATATATTTATGCAAGAAGGTCAGCCCCATCTGGGTGGATACTGGGTATCCTCTTTTCTCTTATATGATGATAAATAAAGCCTTCAAAGCTTAATGGATTTATTCATTTTATTAGAGCATGTATTTTGGATAAAACTTCTTTACTGATTTTTAAGTGTTGATAGTGTTCGGCTCGAATCGGGGCTCGGAGTATATAAAGTGAGCCCTAAACCCTCGTTAGATTCAAACAATACATAATGTAAGTGATGAGAAAGAATTGAAATTACGTACCATAGTAGCAAAGAAAAATAAATTACGACAGCAATTTAGGCTAAACAGCAAATTAGATTACTAACCATCTTGTACAAAGGACAAATTCTTTTTCTTTTTATTTTCCCTTTTCTTTTAGGGTATATAAAGTGAGCCCTAAACCCTCTTCCCAAATACAATACACTCACCCCCAATCCAATCCAAAGATCCAATTCAATTTTTTCGAAGAGAAGGAAACACGCAGCTATGGCAGGTACTGGTAGATTGTCTATTCTATTATTTAAGCTACATTATTATAATCATAGATATAGATATTCTAATTTGATCTGTTGACATTTGCATGAAAAATGCATTTTCTCCATCACATGTTTGAAAATGATATTCTGATTTGATCTCATTTGCTCCATTGACAATGCATTTCGCGCGGTAAAAATCTGAGTAGATTTGCTTTCCCTATTACTCCATCTGTTTCCCGTCTCAATAATGATTTATCACAAATTTTTCAAAAGCAAATTTGAACAAATTTTAAAAAAATTGGTAATTCATTTATTTTGGGGGAGTTGAGGGGTGGAGGGAATATTCAGTTTAGCATTAGCTGTAGCGTAAGTACCATAAGGTGGTGGTAGCCTCTTGTGATTACATCCACTACCTCGTTGTTGGCTTAGGATATACCGACGGTCAAAATATCCCATTCATTCATGATTCATGCATCCTAGTTGTTGCAGCTTCTGTAGCCTCTTCTTCCTCGCCTCATCCACTGTTTCATGGGATGTGAATTGTCTCACAACTGCTTTATGCTTCTCCTTGTTCTTGATGACTCCAACTCATCCCCTATTCCCTCTTCCGGTAACCATAACACGACATTCCCAACATCAAACTTGATGAACTTAGCGAACTTGTTTGTTTCCAAGTCGAGTTTTGTGGTGTCATTAGCAATCTGTGTCAAGATTTCCAAGTTAAGATGATGATGATATTGATCAGCAGCGGCGTTAATATCTCCCTGTGATTCAACAGATAAATTTGTGTGCTCCTTCAATGCCTTGCTCCTCTTAGGATATTCAGGCATCACTTTGTAACCTCCATCTTGTGGCATCATAAACTAGATCCGATTCCCTTTAATGCCGGTCTCTGCTTTCAAGCATGATGTCCTATTCCATTGACTTCCCAGGAGTATCACCCACCTCGCTATCCAAATCATTGACGTGTAGCCAAACCTTTTGAGAGAAATCTCACCTGAAGACTTCTATGCCAAAAATCTCTTTAGTTTAGCCTAAAATAAAAAACAAAAAGTTGACCAAAGGATTCGACTAAAATTCGTTGAAACTTTCCGTGCAAAACTTCCTACCCAAATCTTCAAGTTCCACGCCTTTTAAGTTGAAGCCCAGTTTGGTTGTCGAATTCGATAGAAACCAAGACTGCGCAGGATGTGTGCGCGTATATTACACCATCCACGCAGGCCAAATCATGAAGTAAATCTCCATCCATATAATCATAATCTTCATTGTTGTCATCTCCCAAAAGCTCCTCACTTTATCATGTTTGATCCACTCTTGATCAACTCCCTATTAAGAGTGGGCAAATTGATTGATTCGTAGGAGATGGGTTCCATGAAATCCAGAGATTGTCATCATCTTCAGTTGTCAAGAGCAAACAGTCATGATGATGACAATACCAACTTTTAGCGTTGCGCAGTTTAAGTATGCTCTTGAGCTCCCTAGTGGTACCACTGGTGCTTGACGATGATTATGATGATATGGTGTAGAAAGCTTGGTATTTACGACCTTTACCACGTGGAAATACCAGCCATGGCACCCCTGTTGCCGTTGGAACAGGTGTGGCTTGTCGCTCTCTTCTGTTCTCCATCTTCTCCATGTCCACTCCTGATAAAATTATCACACAACGAGAAGAAAACCTCATCAAATCAAAGGATAACCAAATGGTGCTAACTAAAATAGAGCTGTAGGTTATCGGTGAAGCTTAACAACAATCCATAATTGGAATTTATCATCCAGCAAACTATTTACATTGTAGAATTAGTTAACTGTTCAGCTAGAGTTGGATGAGGGCACGGAACAACATAGGTTGGATGAAAATTATCTCTAATTGAAGCATGATATATAGTTATAACAAGCAAATGTGATCCAAGGTTACCTCAATTTTGTCAACATCTACTACATACAGTAAATTTTTTTAAAAAAAAGCCAAAATAATTTGTACTTTCTGATTAGCAGAATATTTTATCTCATTTTACTTGAAAAGTCTGGATAAGCAGAATATTTTATCTTATTGTAAAGTCATTTTTTTAGCCCTTCCAAGTGTTTCCATCAATTTCAACATCTATAGTAAAGGAATCATTTGATGATTTTTTGTAATTCGTTATTTGATTGTTTCACACAATCAGGAAAGAATCAGAAGAACAAGAGCTCAGGCTCAAATGATTCGACTTGCAAGAAGAGTGGGGCAACGTATGAAGGCTACACAAAGTTGGCAGAGCATTTGGACAAAGCGCATCGCAACAAGACACCTACTGCTTCGGAGAAGAAGAAGAAGAAGGTCTTCAAACCGGCGAAGAGAATGGTCAAGCACAACAAGTGAGTCAAAGTGAAACAATTCTGGGAAAATAAAAAGGAAACAATTAAAAGGTAAATAATGTGTCCAAGACTTATGTTTTGGTGACTTAAAACTTTCGTTTTGTGTTTATTCTGAATGGCTGTTGTGTTTCTTCCTTGGTATTATCTTGGTTATAATCCAGAAGAATAAGAGGCATAAACTTTTCATTTTAAGCTTTGCAATTTTTATGTGGGACACCTAATAAAATGACAAAATAATATAAAGATAACCAAGATAATACCAAGAAACACAACAGTCAGTCAGAATAAACACAAAAGGAAAGTTTTAAGTCACCAAAACACAAGTCTTGGACACATTATTTACCTTTTAATTGTTTCTTTTTTCTTTTCCCAGAATTGTTTCACTTTGACTCACTTGTTGTGCTTGACCAATCTCTTCGCCGGTTTGAAGACCTTCTTCTTCTTCTTCTATGAAGCAGCAGGTGTCCTGTTGCGATGCTCTTTGTCCAAATGCTCTGCCAACTTTGTGTAGCCTTCATATGTTGCCCCACACTTCTTGCAAATCGAATCATTTGAGCCTGAGCTCTTGTTCTTCTGATTCTGATACTTTCCTGATTGTGTGAAACAATCAAATAACGAATTACAAAAAATCATCAAATAATTCCTTTACTATATAGATGTTGAAATTGATGGAAACACTTGAAGGGCTAAAATAATGACTTTACAATAAGATAAAATCTTCTGCTTATCCAAACTTTTCAAGTAAAATGAGATAAAATATTCTGCTAATCAGAAAGTACAAATTATTTTGGCTTTTTTTTTTTTAAATTTACTGTATGTAGTAGATGTTTGACAAAATTGAGGTAACCTTGGATCACATCTCTGCTTGTTATAACTGTATTTCATGCTTCAATTAGAGATAATGTTCATCCAGCTTATGTTGTTCCCTGCCCTCATCCAACTCTAGCTGAACAGTTAACTAATTCTACAAAGTAAATAGTTTGTTGGATGATAAATTCCAATTATGGATTGTTGTTAAGCTTCACCGATAACTTACAGCTCTATTTTAGTGCACCATTTGGTTATCCTTTGATTTGATGAGGTTTTCCTCCCGTTGTGTGATAATTTTATCAGGAGCGGACATGGAGAAGATGGAGAACAGAAGAGAGCGACAAGCCACACCTGTTCCAACGGCAACAGGGGTGCCATGGCTGGTATTTCCATGTGGTAAAGGTCGTAAATACCAAACTTTCTATACCATATCATCATAATCATCGTCAAGCACCATTGGTACCACTACGGAGCTCAAGAGCATACTTGAACTGCGCAACTCTAAAAGTTGGTCTTGTCATCATGGCTGGTTGCTCTTGACAACCGAAGATGATGACAATCTCTATATTTCATGGAACCCCATCTCCTACAAATCAATCAATTTGCCCACTCTTAATAGGAAGATGATCAAGAGTGGACCAAACATGATAAAGTGAAGGAGCTTTTGGGAGATGACAACAATGAAGATTATGATTATATGGATGGAGATTTACTTCATGATTTTATGAATCATGAATGAATGGGATATTTTGATCGTCGGTATATCCTAGGCCAACAACGAGGCAGTGGCTGTAATCACAAGAGGCTACCACCACCTTCAGGTACTTATGCTACATCTAATTCTAAACTGAATACTCCCTCCGCCCCTCAACTCCCCCAAAATGAATTACCAATTTTTAAAAAATTTGTTCAAATTTGCTTTTGAAAAATTTGTGAAAAATCATTATTGAGACGGGAAACAGATGGAGTAATAGGGAAAGCAAATCTGCTCAGATATTTACTGGGCGAAGTGCATTGTCAATGGAGCAAATGAGATCAAATCAGAATATCATTTTCAAACATGTGACGGAGAAAATGCATTTTTCATGCAAATGTCAATGGATCAAATTAGAATATCTATGATTATAATAATGTAGCTTAAATAATAGGATAGACAATCTACCGGTACCTGCCATAGCTGCGTGTTTCCTTCTCTTCGCAAAATTGAATTGGATCTTTGGATTGGGGGTGAGTGTATTGTATTTGGGAGGAGGGTTTAGGGCTCACTTTATATACCCTAGAAAAGGGAAAAGAAAAAGAATTTGTCCTTTGTGCAAGATGGTTAGTAATCATGTCGACCCAATATTATAATCTCTGGTGCTTTTGGAATCCCATAACCTACGATTTCATTAACTTACCTCCACTTCCTTTTGAGCTGGTTAATAGTATGAATATCAATTCTTGCGTTTTTACAACATCTCCTAAGAATCCCGGATGCACAGTCATGCTATTTGACTCCTCTACCATTGCTATGGTATATTGCCAGCCGGGGGATCAAAATTGGAACACGCATGATTACAAAAGGGATCTCTTAGAAATTGGGGTTGGGAAGGATAGTGTAGGCTCCATTCGTGTCTTCGCCTGCTTGGATAGTGTAATATATGCTGATATGTTAAACACGGAAATGGTTGCTATTGAGTTTGACAACCAAACTGGCCTCATTAAAATTACTAGCCTCGGACTTGGACTTGGACACCTGCATTCGAGAATGTTTACAGTACAAGATCACACTTATTTTGTTGAATCCTTCGGTGAACTTTATGCTGTTTGTGTGAAAATTCATATAAACTGGGAACAAATATTTGGCATCGAAGTCTTGAGGTTGGATTTCTCTAGAAAAGTTTGGGTGGATGTTGAGGATTTGGATGACAGGTTGTTATTCCTTGCCGGTCAAAGGAATTGTACTTCATGCTTGGCAACAGAGACGGGCATTAGAGGAAATCAAATTTATTTCATGGTTCCAGAAGATAAACACCTGTATGTGTACGATTTAGAGGAGGGAACTATATTGAATTCATTGCCTTGTCCGAGGTTACAAAATCCGTGGTATGAATCATTCTGGATGATGCCTGAATATCCTCGTATTGATGATCAAAAGAATGTGAAACCGGAATATAAAAGTAACATGGATTTGGAGCAGCATACACAAGTTGAAGTTCAAACACCAAGAGATATGGAGACTAGTGCTGATCAATATCCCCATAACATAACACTGGACATGTTTACAGAGATTGCTAATAATCTGGGGCCACTCGACTACCTAGAATTCCGTGCCACCTGTAGATTGTTTTGGTCAGCAGCCCCGGCAACTCAATGGAGCATCACATCCATCATCGACGCATTAGAATCTCCATGGCTGGTCACTTTAAGGTACAATAAGAGCACTTTCAGCTTCACCGACCCCAAACACAACAATACTTACTCTATGAAAGTTCCAGAATCATTGCAAGGCACTTATATATCTAGCTCTAAGGATGGGTATTTGGTACTGGTTGATGGTAAAACTGTGTATTATTTCAATCCGTTCACATCGATGCAAGTAAAGCTTCCCACGTCTTTAATCCTTGATAATAGACTCAGCTTTTCTTCCTCGCCATCTTCTTCTAACTGCCTAGCCGTGAAGTTGGATGATTATTTTGCAGACGTTGATTACATTCGTCGAGGAGAGGATAACTGGTACAGGGTGGAGGGATTTGAAGGTGATATTCGAGGTTTCAACGTGAGAACACCTGGTGTTTTTCACGAGGGAATGTTCTACTTTTTGGGAGAGAAAGGGAATTTAGGGGTTCTGAAGCTTGAAGACGAAGATGAATTTAAGTGGGAAACTCTTGTGAAACCTGAGGCACCATGCAATGCTTTTCATCATATCTACTTAATGAAATGTAACGGAGAGTTGATGGGAGTTTTTGTGGGTCGTTATGGAAATTGGGTTAAAGTGTTTAGGCGTGATCCTAGGAAAATGATTTGGGTGAGAGTTAGTAATTTGGGATGCTACACATTGTTCATTAGCAACATATCATCTATTGCTACAGTTGCAAGAAGCCCAGAAATGGAGAACAAAGTCTACTTGTCAAGATTTCATGATCAACGCATTGTTTACTACTCGCTCGAAACAGAAAAGTTTCACACCCACGGAAGTGACATAGCATTGGAAAATTTTGTTGATACGAAAGAGCAGTTATATTCTACTTGGATTGAGCCTGCCCAGAACTAGAGATGAATTGGTTTGTTTTCACTTCAACTTAACTTATATTTTTACTTGTTCTTAGGTACGTATTTATCCACATTCCTTAATGATATGAAAGAGCGGTTATATTCTATTTTTCGTATGAGAAGAACATTTTCTCTCTTCTCAGCTGCAAATTTTTATGTGTACATGCTCTGTTAACATCCTAGGCCTAGCTCTGGGAATTAATAGGACAATATCACATTCACAACGCTTTTCATAGAGGTTAAGAATCCCAAATTTGTCGGGAAATCTCTACCTTCAAAATAATCCCATGAAAAAATGGTCAATATCATAGCAAGTAAAGCTTGAGCCAGCACAAGCAAAGCTTGAAACTGCAACTTGTTAAGGCTTCAATCTGGAATCCCTTTTATACCAGTGATTTGGTTGGAAATCAATGGCCTTTTACCATATAGATAATACTTCCTCCATCCCTAAATGAATGTTAATTATTTTTTTTCAAATTTGTAAAAAAAAAAAAAATTGACATTCATTCATTTAGGGACGGAGGGAGTATAGTAATAAATAAGCTTTGTCTTCAGATCCAAACTCCCAAACTCCTAGTGATCTATTAAATAAATCAAATTTGCTCATGATCAAGAGCAAATTTGAAACTTTTTTCGAAATTCATTTAGGTAGGGACGGAGGGAGTATATTTGTAAATAAGCTTTCTCTTAACTCCTAGTGATCTATTACTTCATTTTCACACAAAAAGGTCTGACAAAAGCTTCAAGGGAACAAAAAGGTCTGACAAAAGCTTCAAGGGAAAGTGAGGAATTTTTAACCTTTTTCAATTCAAGGCAAGAATTACCAAAGAAACCATGGAAATTAAAAGCATCTCTCTTAAACACAACTACAGTATAGATGAATCAAAGAAACATAAAACAACAAAATTGGTAATTCTACGATTGCAGATAATAGCAATGAATATCTTACTTTCTAAAAAAGGAAATACTTTATTATTATTATTATATTGACTCTATTCCACACGTATTTAAGTTATGTAGATCTTGTCATATTAACAATACTTTTCAATGTATATTTCATCTTTAAATGTAGTAACAAAGGCTAAACCCCTAAGGGTTTCATAGAGGTTAAAATCCCAAAGTTGTCGGGAAAGCTCTTTACCTTCAACTATATAATGAGATACAAGTCTTCTAGACTGCTTCTATTTCCTACTTGGCACTATATCTTCCATTTTTCTCTTACAATGACCTCGCGAAAAAGGAGGATGTGTTTTAAAGGCACAATCCATTTCAGTTTAATGGGTTGGTGCTCAACTATGTCGATACCCCTGTGGCTTCCTTTGGTATCAAAAATAAGAACGCAACAGGGATGAAAGTGCAGATAACTTGAATACCAATTCCAAATATAAGGTTGTCGAAAGAACCAGAAGAGATGTTCAGAATTGAAGCCAATCCAGCACCGACAAATGAGCCTACTGTGGACCCCAAGTTGTTTATTGACATGAAGAGGGCAAATAGAGTACCTTCTATTCCTGGAGGACACAGTTGTCCTGATAAAATCAAGAAAGGCATAAACCTGCAATAAAATTAAGTAACCTATCAATGAAAGCAAAAATAGAAAGGGGAGGGAGTCCTCAAGAAGAAGAAAAATGCATACTTGAATTGATTGACTGCATCTGACAGAGCTGATCCGCATAGCACAGTGATCTTGTCTGATATGCCGAATGCAATATTTAGTCTAGAGACCAGAACCATATCTAAAAGAGTCAATAACGCCAAACCAACATGGGCCCACCTGCATAAAATTCAGATTGATGATTAATTGGCGAAATGATAAAAAAATTAAGGCTTGAAAATTTGAATGATAAATGCTTACATAAGGATTCTTCGCAATTTCATCTTCTTCAAGTAGCGACTGTAAATGAAGGTTCCAAGCATGAGGCCCAACCACCCAACAACACGTGTTGTGCCCAAAAAGGAAGCTTCCAAGTTTAAGAATTCTGTCTGGTAATAAAACATGACCGTCGAGATGTTGGGTACTGTCACATGTGCTAGGAAAAACCAAGCCATTGGTCTGTCACAAGAAAGGATCAGATTGAAATTAATAATAACTAGAATAAATATGAACAGACAACACACACTCCCCTTATCACCTATATACCTCCACAATAATAAGAAAAGTACTCCCTCCATCCCATAATGAATGTCCAAATTCAGCTTTGAGCGAGATTTAAGTAAGTTAAGATTTAAGCATTTTTGTAGCATAAGTACATAAAAACCCTTCATGATCTCACCATATTGCATCATAAGTGTAAGTGTGGATTAGAACTTCTTGTTTGACAATGGATGATTTAGTAATTTCTCCAAAAAAAAAAAAAAAAAGACATTCATAGTGGGACGGATTGAGTATACGGTACAAGTGATAATGCATTCATGGAGTACCTTAGTTGAAAAGTGGACTTCAAATAGTTTTGGCCATAATAAAAACCCACAATCTAACAAATGAATAGGAGGTAATACGGTAGATTTCATTCTTACCTCAAAATCATTGGTTGTCGGAATGCTCTGAACAAAGTATAAGTGGCCATTTTAAGAGATTGAAACCATTGTGATGCCAATGAGCCATCCTTTTCAGGAATCTGAAATTTACTTGTGATGACCGCTTGCTCTTTGCTATTTTTCTGGCTCTTCTTTCTCCTGAAACTATTGCTTTTTGACTTTTCAGGTGAAAATTTATTTTCATTCACTTTACTTCCATTTTCTAAACTGGAGGCGTTTGAAGTCGAGAATTCAGGCAAGATTTTCCTGCCTATGGGACTCTCTTTCACGAAACCACATGATAATAGCTGTATGGTTGGCAACACAGAGAAAAGAAGGAAAATCCCATCTATAGGCAAGTTATCTAGTGCATATCCTCCTAACAAGCTCCCACATATTCCTCCCAGAGCCATTGCCATCCAAGATACTGACTGGAGATCACCAGCAAACGAAGCCCTGACCATGAATGTAACATTAACATGTTATTTAAGATTAAAGAGAAAGGAAAGAAGGAAAAAGAATTGAATTAATAAACATACCTCTCTTGTCTTACTGCCTCAGCTATCATTGCATCGATTACAACATCTGCCATTGCGGATCCCAAATTTTGCACAAACAAGAAAATCATAAGTTGCAATCTGGAACTTCTCAGGAACTCGTTGAGTCCCAGGATAAGCCATGGAAAGAGTGAAAGTAGAGTCGCAATCACTAAATACGGGACTCTTTTCCTTCCCTTAATTGGGATACAGTCGGACAAGATTCTGCACGTAACAGTCATAATTTTTCAGTAGGGGAAATAAACACATGGCAAGAACTGATAAATCTAAGACTAATTTTCAAAGAATGTAGTGTCAAGAAAGATTTTTCCCGTTGAATTTCTAAAGTTTATTCATGATAATGTATAATTCTTCTAACATCTACATATCTGGAGTGTAGATACCAACTTAAGTTTAGATATTGAAAATGTTCACTGATAATTTATCTTTCAAGGAGCATAAGCTTTCTATAATCCATTATCATTCTTTTGGGACTAAGACTGACTAAAATTTCCCAATATGCCACACATTTCACAATTACTTCATTCAATAAATTGGCTTGGTGATGAGATGAAGTACTGCACAGAGGACGATATTCATCTTTTATTTCATTAAAATAACTGAAGTTTTGTCCATAAGATGTTTAATAAAGTTTAAGGACTAATTATTGAGTTGAAAATAGATGATTTATACAGTTAGATTAATACCCATATAGTGGTTTTATACTCCAAGGGAAAAATGCTATTGATGTCACAAACTGGGAAGCTGAAGGTGACAACTTAAGCATGTCTTTCATCTGATATGAAACTGCTGTCCACACAAACGATCTAAAACCCTAATCACAAGATTGCAAAGATTAGTAAAAGTAAACGGAAGTCGACATCTGAGAAACCAAGTTAGAAGATAAAACAAACAAATAATCACATGAAAAATGGTCAATTTCATAGCAATAAGCTTGAGCTAGCAAAGCTTGAAACTGCAACTCGTTAAGGCTTCAACCTGGAATCCCTTTTACGCCAGTGCTTTGGTTGGAAATCTATGACCTTTTACTATAGATAATATATTTGTAAATAAGCTTTATCTTCTGATCTTAAATCCTAGTGATCTATTATTTCATTTTCACACAAAAAGGTCTGACAAAAGCTTCAAGGGAAATTGCGGAACAGAAAAAATACTACTATCCACTGTGCAGTTTCTTTGTAGAAACCAAGAACATATGTGTAACTAAAATAGCTTGAAAATCGCCTTCCATAAATTCTATTAAAAACGAAAAGTGGACGTGCATTTTGGGGTGAAGGTGCTAAAGAAAATACACATATCACAAACGAAGGAGCTATTTTGCATTTGAAATCCTTTCCTTCATAGTAGGATGATATAACAGGGGATAAGCCGATTTGAAGCAATTATATACTCCCTCCGTCCCGGTTTAGTGTGGACCAAAAATTGTGGCACAAGAATTAAGGAAAAGTAGGAGATAGAAATAGGTGGAGGAGGTGTTTGTGAGTATGAAAAATTAAATAGGAGAGAGAATGAGTGGGAGGAATAGTAAATTGATTGGTGTTGTGAGTGTAAAAGTAAAGTAGGAAAGAGAATGAGTGGGTGGAATAGTAAAGATTCTTTGCCATTTTTGACAGTCCACACTAATCTGGGACGGACCAAAAGGGAAATAAGTCCACACTAAACTGGGACGGAGGGAGTATATAACTCCCAGAAGATATATGAATGAATCAGCTTGGCCTAATAGACCAGCTACTTGCGGAATCGTAGACTCGCAACTTATGTTTCTATTAACTAAGTCATTTAATCTGAGAGTCCAACTCTATTACCTTCCTATAATGAAGGATGTCCATCGTTCCATCGTCATCAGTTCATTTCTTTCTTTGCACTTTAGATTAAACTGTCCCTCAGACATTGAAATCAATCCAAGCATACAATAGTTGGCATTGCATAAAGATAAAGGCCTAATGTGCATAGTCTTTGTGAATTAACTTAATTTCCCCAAAACTGAACGTCAGTTTACTAATTAAAAAGGGGAAACAAACAAGGGGCTGAATTTGAAGGAATTTTAAACCTATTTCACTCTAGGGCAAGATTACCAAACAAACTATGGAAATTGGTAATTCCACATTTCCAGGAACGATCAAACAACCTAAAAAAATGGCAGAGCCCTGGATCAATGTCGCATTGAAGAAGAAAGGGGTGGAATTACAATTACCTGAGTGAAGTAAATCAAGCAGACGAGCCATAGAAACGAACCCCCGAACGCAATACGCATCTGTTTGACCCATTCGATCATTTTTATTTTGGGGATTTCCTCGTTAATGGTCTCTCTCAAGAAATCTTAAAATCTTTCTCTGCCGGAGTCCGGCCGGATTATTCCCCGTGACTCGCCTTTTATTTTCCCACTCTTTGTTCAACGGTTTCTGCTTTTTTTGTGTCACTTTGTCCAATAGGATCTCTTCAATCTGACACGTAACAACTGTCACTAGAGTGATGGGACCCACCTAACGGATTTGGGATGGGTTACTCAGCTCATCCGCGATATAATTCAAAAGTAGATTTATTTATTTTTTAAATTTCTATTTTCTTTTAGGAAAAGTGAAAAGACTTGTTTGCCATTAAAAAAAATTGTACTCCCTCCGACCACTTTCCTACCCACTTCAATCAAATCATATCAAATCAAATCAAGAGTTCTACTTTCCCTTTTGATCCGTTTCACTTCAAAAAAAGTCTCTTTCATAAATGACAAATTTTGAACAGTATTTCAAATATTTATACCCTTATAATTTAAATATATTTACAAAAAAAAATATTCATTATACTCTTATAATAATGTTAACATATTTACAAAAAAAAAAAAAACAATCGTTAACTACTACTCCCTTCGTCCCGTTTAAACCTTCACCATTTTGAAGGTGTCACAAGAATTAAGAAAAAAATTAGTGAAGTAAGTGTTGTGAGTATGAAAAGTGAGGTTGAAGAGAGAAAGTGGGGTAGGAAATAGTGAGTTGATTGGTGTTGTGAGTATAAAAGTAAAGTAGGAGAGAGAATTAGTGGGTGAAATAATAATATAAAATGTCCATTTTATGAAAGGTGAAACTTTTAACGGGACACCCGTTTTGACAAAAGGTGAAGCTTCAAATGAGACGGAGGGAGTATTTCCTACCCCACATTTAACTTTTACATTCTCTCCTCTAATCTTCTACCCACTTACAGTTATTTATTCATTTTTGAAAAAATTACTTAAGAAGCGTGAAATTCAATCTCAGGACCCTTGGTCTGGGAGGCGAAGTAGGAAGTAGTATTTATAAAGTAGACAAGGTTGTAGTTAAATATGCACATGACCGATCATTCGATCAAACAAACCAATACATACAAAACACGATTAGCCTTTGAAGCTAAGATTCAACCAAATCCAAAAGTAAAACTGTAAAACCTTGGCATCAAGTTGCATAGAAATAAGAATTACAAATATATTTCACCCTTCCACCCTACTAGTATCTTTAATTCATAATAGAGCAACATAGAGCTGTTTTTACAGAGCTTGAAAGTGATAATAATACGAGAGCGAGACTCACATACAGTACATTGGCACATTGACAGGTCGATAAACAAAAGGCCTAACAGCGTGAGAGTAACCCGAAAGATGATTGTAACTGAACTTGAGACCTGAAGTGCCATCCCCGAGATGAGTGCAGTGTTCATGGAAGCTGCTAATTGGTCTAGCCAAACATGCATCCCATCGGTCACTCTCTGGCATTGTCTCTGCTACTGTGTATATTCCCTTTGAGTTGGTGAATGCCTGATAGTTTAAAACTTCCCCTGATTTTGTGATGCAAAGAACAGCTACCTCAGCTCCTACAACAAACAAACAATCAAAAGATTCAAAAACGTGCTTTTTCGTTGGTGATGATTCTTCGTTGGTGATGATTCATGCAACTTCAAAATATTAGAGGAATGCAAAAAAACAAACAAACACATAGAAGCTTCAATGTGCCAAAAAGATATCTGGCCAGACCAGTGGCGGAGCTAGGAAAGTTTTGAAAGGGGTCGAAATCACTTTCACTAATTAAAAGGAGGCAAAAAGAATTGTGTATTTTTTTTGTCTTTACACAAATGGGGTATGTTTGAAAATGTTTGAAAATTGCACTAAAACCCTTAATTTTCACAATATTTGCACTGGTAAAAATTATTTCTTTTAGTCAAATGGGGGAAATTAACCCCATTAACCACTATGTACCTCCGCCGGTGGGCCAGACTCTAAGGAATAGTGGGTTAAGGGAGTAAAAAATGCGATTGGGTAATAAAGGCAAAGTAATGGGCCTTATAGGTTCTTGTTTTAGTTCTTTTCTGTAATTGAGAATGGTAGGATACGAACATTCAGATCCTTTACGAGATTGTAAATGTGGGATTTTTACTGGTTGGAATTTTCTTCAATAAACTTAAGCCAACTGGGCGTTGTCCAACTACTTTCAACTATTAAATTTTATCTGTTAAATCTCACCAAGAAAACTACAAATAATTTAAATGGCTTACTTATAATGTTTAAGTG
This sequence comes from Adenophora triphylla var. japonica, assembly GCA_022495995.1. Classification (NCBI taxonomy): domain Eukaryota; kingdom Viridiplantae; phylum Streptophyta; class Magnoliopsida; order Asterales; family Campanulaceae; genus Adenophora; species Adenophora triphylla. The sequence continues at coordinate 81,809 of JAFEMH010002537.1, read as the reverse complement.
AAGTAGGATTCAACATTCGGCACAGCACTCTTGCTACCCTTGATATAAGATTTCAGGTTAAACTACAGGATTAAGCAAACCTTGTTAATTTAACTTTGAAAGAAGATTCCACAAAAATAAGATTGATGTTGCTATCCTAATCAAACCAATGTTTGCAAAAGTACTAAAAAGTTATGAATCTAAGACGCACCCACACAATCCACGAGGGCTGAGAGCTAGAAGAAGCACCCTAAGCAGAAGAAATGAGACAGCCAATGGGTGAAATTACTGCTTTAGTGCTTTTGAATCAAATGACTCTATTATTAGCTAGCATGTTACTCCATGAACAGGTTATCAGAGTATGGGAAGGGCAAATGTCTAAGAAGTAGATACCAACCTTGCTCCTGTGGCTATTTTGACTTCCTACGGACTCATAATCAGACCAAAAGACTAACCCTTCTCTCTCTATCCTCTAAAACCAGATTTTGCCGCTTTCTAGAAAAAGCTGAAGCAGCCTAAGTTCCACATTCACATTTCGCTCCATATTCTCTGCCAAAGTATCAAAGCAATTAAGTCCCACATTTTGCCAAAAACTCATCATCGTAAAAACTCTACGAAGTCAATTATGCTCGTTTCTCTTCAAATGATTTGTTGAAAATTCCGAGGCTGGACATGTGGAAAGACAAATAATGAGCTAAACTAATGGAAATCAAGCAACAAAAGACATAACAGTGAAAAAGGAAAATGGAGAGTGTCATGGTATTCGAAGGAAAAAAAGGAGACGGGAAAGCTGAAGTTGGTGGAAATGGAGATGAAAATGTGTAATAAGCCAGGATTGACGAGAAATAGGGTCCATATATAGCACATTCTTAGAAAGAATTCCTGAATCTAATTGCCAATTTCCAAGTAGGTGCTAAGTTGCTTTTCTTTTCTGAACAGTGTCATCTAATAAATTCCAGCACCACTAGGGCTGTCTCACACCCAAGGCCATGGGGACTTGCCGGTCATCAAGACCATTGGTATCGTAGTGAAGGGGGTAGGGAAAATACACCAACAACATATATTTAGGAAAACTTGTCTCTTCGACCAATTATCGATTAAGTTGCTCCTTTGGTGATCATAAGGTCACGGGTTCGATCCTTGGCGAACAACCTCTTGGCAATTGTCAGGAGAAGGGGAAGGCTCCAACAAATGGTTTCCTCTCCCAACCCCCGCTTGGCAGGGAGCGCTTGGCACACACCGGGGTTTGCCCTTTTTAGTGCCAAGATATTCAACGAAATCGGTTTTTAGATTCAACAATTTCAGGCAAGAACGAACACCAAACACCTAATTCACACACAATTACACAAAAACCCAGCAAGAAAAGGTAATAATTAGAGAAATAAAAGGATTAAGTTAAGGAAATTAGACCTTCTAAGACATGGTCTTCGGGACCAATTGAAGCATCGGCACACACATCACACACGACTCTGCCATGGATTTCGCCGGTCCAAGCTTTCGCACCAGACACCGTAACAAGTATTACTAACAGAAAGCTCGCCGATGATCTTGCCGCCATTGATGAAGTTCTTCTGACTTCTGAGCTTGCTTTCTTCTTGAAATTTTGACAGGTTTGTAATGACCCGGGTCCACATTGGTCCGGTAAGTACAACTCTTTGTGAGTGTGAGGACATTTATGTAATTTTGATGCATTGATTTGACTACTGTTTTTGCTGTTGGCACGTGAGATAAGGGTTTTATAATTTTGAAATTTAAAATTAAATAAATCTATCTACTCCCTCCGTCCCATTAGTATTAGCACAAACACTGTTTGCGCGGAAATTAAGAAATATGATATTTTAATAAAATGTTGTGAGTGTAAAAGAATGAGTGGAGAGAGAATGAGTGGAGGGTGTAATAAATTATAATGGTGTTGTGAGTATTAAAATAATGTAGGAGAGAGAATGAGTGGGGTTGGATGAATATTTTATTAATATAAAGTTTTCTTTTTGGGAGTGTGCGGATATTAGCGGGACGCCCAAAAAAAAAAGTGTGCTAATATTAGCGGGAAGGAGGGAGTATATCTTATAACAAGATTGTATGTCATAAATAGCAAAATCCCGCTCAAAAATGTCACTATCACCTTATTTATTTCTGGAAACCTTAAACGACGTCGTTTGGATTACAATTTAAAAAAAAAAGGGCATTTTATTGGATAACAATTTTGGCACTCAAACACTGTTATTTTCCTTTTCATTGTCCCGGAAGCTCCTAGATCCATTTTTGCATGTAACCCATGTGTTCCTTTATGGCTGCCAAAGCTTACACGTGTATGCGTGTGTATGTTCTTGCACATTTTTTTGGCCCATTTCCCCATATATCTCTCTTATTAACAATTTAAAATTCAAGATAAACATAATCCCACCCATCACCTGCTTTCTCATCTTCCTCTTCATCTCACCTTCCCTTTCCCATTTTCAATCCCTTCGTTTCGATCCGTAAATACTGTAGTCGGCCACCGCAACCGACAAAGGCATTTTCCTCTTCTACATCTACGAACTCGGATCCTAGATCTTTCCACTTCTAACTTGAAGAAGATGCGGCGTCAGCAATCCAGTGCTAAACGGTATGTTCCCTTGCAATTTCGTTTCTTTCTTTTTATTCCAACAAATTTGTTGCGGTGCTGTAGTGTTTTGTTTACGTTGGGGATTTTGTTAGAGATAGAGGGTTCAATCATGAATGATAGCCCGTTAAAAAATTCAGTTAAGTTATCACGTGATCATTTTTGGGTTCAATCATGAATGATAGCCCGTTAAAAAATTCAGTTAAGTCATCACGTGATCACATGTACTACGTCCATGACCGAAAATGGCCATCAAACTACTCTTTTTTACTATATAATGCTTTGGTTTGTCGACAGAATTACTAGCGAAAGAGTGACAGCAAACAAGTGTAGCAAGTCACCAACAAATAATGGTGGATTTGATGCTTACAGCTACACAAATAACTGCTCCCTCCAGGTACTTATCCTGGACGAATGAATATATATATATATATATATATATATATATATATATGTGTGTGTGTGTGTGTGTGTGTGTGTGTGTGTGTGTGTACACGTACAATCTAGTGCTAATTTTTCTCTACAAAATATAGATGATTCTAGAACATTGTTTTTGCTTTTAATGTTTTTGACATTCTCAAATTCTAGGACTCTAATAATACAAGTAGTGATTGTAGGTCATTAGGCTCTAATTATTAACACTAACTATTAACTAATTCACTTTTTAATACTACTATTTTATTATTAAAAAATGTGTTTCTACTACAATACTTATGTTATCAGTCCACTCTATTTTACATAAAATGACAACTTTTCGTTTAAAGTTTTCTTATCAATTTAAGTTTAAGTAATAATTTTTTGAAAAAATACATTATGCAAGTATAAAATAAAATATGATAAAAATAAAATTGACAAAAATCATTTATGAAGACATTATAAAACAAAAAAGGTCATTTACTTTAGAAAAAAAAAGTCATTTATTTTGGGACGAATGCAGTAGTAGTAAATTACTTTTTTTAAGAAAGCGAATAATTCATCGACTCTCCACGTTTCTTTCTTCTATTATACAACCCTCTTTTATACGAATATATATAGTGTGGATATGGTTTTTAGTTTTTTTTTTTGAAGTCATATTTCTTCTACTTAAAAAAAAAAGTCATATTTCTTTTATCGTGCTCTTTTATTTTTTTATTTTACATAGAGAAATCAACATCTAAGCTAATTAACGCATTCTAATTATTGTTGTAGGAAAAGATTTTAGATTCGATTAAGCCTCTTATGCATGAAGCAGTTGCAGAAGAGCTGGACTTGGAAACCTTGTCATTTCCAAGCACCATTCGCATAGTAGATATGGGATGTTCGGTTGGTCCAAACACTTTCTTCGCGGTTCAAAACATCATTGAAGCTGTGGAGAGTAAATATCCTAATAGCGCGAAAATCCCAGAAATTCAAGTTTTCTTCAATGATCAAGCCTTGAATGATTTCAACACCCTTTTCGCATCCCTTCCTAAGAAGAAAAATTATTATGCGGCGGGTGTTCCTGGCTCTTTTTATGGGCGTGTATTCCCAGAGTCTTCTCTTCACGTGGTTTACTCATCTTGTTCCGCCATTCCATGGCTTTCTCAAGTTGTTGTTCCCGAACAGGTCCTAGAAAACAAAGGAACTTATATTTCAAATGCAAGTGATGAGGTTTTATCGGCTTATTCAAATCAGTGTGCTAAGGATATGGAAAAGTTTTGGGAAGCTAGGGCACAAGAAATGGTGGTTGGAGGGCTGATGTTTATTGTTTTTCCAACACGACCAAGCGAGAATGTTCCTCATTCGGAATTTTATTTGAACAAAGTATATGATACATTGGGATCTTGTCTTGTAGACATGGCAAAAAAGGTACAAACCTCTTCAAGCAAATTATTGAACATATTTGGGCATGAGTAGTCGAACTGTACAAAAATTGCAAAATGTGCATTTATTATCATATTTAACGTACGTAGAAATCTTTATTTCGAAAACTCTATACAACCAATGCTTTTTCATTGCAGGGAGTAATTGATGTAGAGAAACTTGACTCTTTCAATCTTCCACTGTATTTTGCGTCCCCGGAGAAAGTAGAGGAAAGCATAATGCGCAACGGATATTTCGATATAGAGAGAAGAGAGTGTCTTCCACATCAAAAGCCACATGATGATCGCGGCATAGGATCTTTGTGGATGGCAAAGATCATAAGAGCAATTATTGAGACACCCGTGAAGGAACATTTTGGAATCGAGAGCTTCGATGAGATTTTCGACATGTTTAGAAAGAAGCTTGAAGAAGGATATGTCGATATCATGTCGGGTGAAGCAATTGATTTGTTTATTGTGCTTAAGCGTAAGTCGATGAATTAGTGAAACACGAAATTTAGGCTTATGGATTTGGATCCTCAAAAGGTTCAGTTGAGATATTGTGAAGATATCACAATATCTCAACTTGAGATGGGGGAGTCGAGATACTGTGAAGATATCACAATATTTCAACTGGTCCCCTAAAAGATAATTAAGCATGTTTTTATTTGGTTAATATTTGAAGCAATGTAAGTTTTATAATTGTAATTCTATCAATGATATATTATCCTTTAATAATTTGTTGTTCGTTCGATGACAAAACTAACATGGTGTTAGTTTTTTAACGTTTTCAAAATTTTGTTACTGGCACGCTGTAAGTATTTTAAATGGTTTTGGAGTTACGCACATTTGATTAATATGTTTTTTTTTCTAAATTGAAGCTAATACTTAAATTTACGACATATAATTTTCCAACAATTATTTGATGAGAAAATTATTTTTTATTATTTTTTGATATTAAATAATTAAAAATATTTTAAAAAACACGGAAAAATTAATTCAAAAAAGTCCGCGCATTAAAATTTCTTCTTTGAAGTGGTTCCAAGAAAGTGGATTTTTTTTTTCTTTTCAAAGTGGGTTTATAATTTAACGAAAAAGGAAAAGGAAAAGGAAAAGGAAAATTAAAATTAAAAAGTCCGCGCCGAATCTCGCATCGTATCCCCGCTCTCTCTAGGGATGTTACACGAACCGAGCCGGCTCGAGCTCGGCTCGGGCTCGGCTCGAAAAAAGCTCGAGTTCGAGTGGGCTCGAGGTGAACTCGAGCTCGAGCTCGAACCGATTTTCAAGCTCGTCATTTTTTTCGAACCGGCTCGTGTTCGGTTCGTATGTTCGACGAGCTCTGTTCGAGATCGACTCGTTTGAGCTCGACTCGGGCTCGACTCGTTGATTTCAAATTGTCGGTGTTTTTTTTTTTCCACCTAAGAAATACTCCCTCCGTCCCATACCTACGTGCACACTTTCCATTTTGGGCGTCCCAAACCTACGTGCACATTTCCTAAAATGGAAAGGAATCTTTACTATTCCCTCCACTCATTCTCTCTCCTACATTATTTTAATACTCACAACACCATTATAATTTACTATTCCCTTCACTCATTCTCTCTCCTATTTTATTTTCACACTCACAACACTTTCAATATAATACTTTCTCCTTAATTTACGTGAAAAGTCAAACTAGGCACCAAGGTCCGGGACGGAGGGAGTAAATCCTAGGGATAGAAAGTCTTCCCTCTAACTTCTGGGAGAATCGAACTCATGACCTTCAGGTTGGAAGCCATGAGCTCTAGCCAGCAGGCCAAATTCCCATGTGAGGGTTGCTTTTTTTTTATACACCATCAAAAATAAATTTGAATTTTTCTAGAGTTGGTTGTTATAAAAAACGCGTTTTTTTAAGTTTAAGAAAAAATCATTTTTATACTTGCACTTAATAATACATGCACTGGCACTCTTCACACTGACATTTTTTTATACTAATACTGACACTTTTTTATCCTACAGTGACACTCTTTATACTGACACTTAATATACATGCACTGACACTTTTTACAATGGCACTTTGTTACACTAAACAGTCAAAATCGCTACACCGTGTAGCGATTTTTCAAAAAGTGATCATTTTGAAAATTAGTTTGAAAAGTGAGTTATTTTGAAAAATAATTTTTTTAAAAAAAAACTAAATGAGAAAAAAATCGAATAACACCTCCCTTTTTTTATATTCCATCCCTTTAAAATTGCAAGTGACAATCTATAGTATAAATGATAACACCTCCGTGAACAGTACAATGAACAGTTTCATAAATCAAATTTTCCATTTTGCCCTCACTAAGTTGTCCCTTTCCCATTTTGCCCTTAAAAAAAAAAATTAATTTTTTTAAATTAAAAAAATATTTTTTTTTTTAATTTAAAAAAAAATTAAAAAAAATTAAAAAAAATACTTGTCGTTGGACACGAACTTTTACTAGTGTGAATATAAAATCTAGGGTTTCATTTGTGACTGGGCCACCAAATAGCACAAAGTTTTTACAAAAATTATCCTCTTTCAATTGGCCGCCATCGTTGTTCCGATTCAATCAATCCACCAATACATAAGCTTTAGCATTCCCCTCTCAATCGCTTGCATGGCTCCACATTTTCATTCCATTTCTATTGGTTTCACCATAAAAAATGTCATCTTTCGATTGTTGCCCTAATTGCGTTGTTCATTCTTGAATTCCTTGAATGAGATGTCAATTTACCATGGTTTGCATGCTTGATTTCATTTTTTCCTTTGGTTTGTTTTAATTGAAGTCTTGCCATGATGAACATTTGATGTAGTTTTCATAAATCTAACTTGCAAGCCCCCCTGCTTTCTCTTATTGTTGTCTTCATGTTTGTGTTGTCATGTTTTAGTCCCAGTGATGAATTAAATAAAAAATTAAAGTAGTGGACTGATCTCCATTGATGAGTAACTTATTCTGAGGGCCAAATATAACTTTTACTACTTCTTTAGGTTGTTTTATTTTGTGGGTAATTTTGTTAATAAACTATCTTGTTTGTAGCTCCCTTCGTCTCAGGATGGTTTGGATGTGCAATTCTTTCTTGTGAATCCATCTGTCTCTTACTAACTTCATGCAAACAGTTGATGATAATTGAGTAATGTCCATTGTTGCTTTGTTATTGATTGCAGCACACCACAAGATTTAGGCTTTAATGTATGTTGAATATGCTTTATTTTTTCCGGGTTGTCTGTTATATTACCTCACATCTCTTGTGTACAGAAAACTGTCACCTGCTTGAGTGTCCAAAGCCCTAACCCCTGTGAGGAAATTCACGTAAATTATAATGTTAAAAGTAGTGGACTGATATCTATTGATGAATATAACGTTCCGAGGGGTGAATTGCTTGGGCGAAATCCTTTTCTCTGACATGGTTTCTTTTGATTTTTGCTTATAATGTGCATTCTCTCTTATGTGGCGAAGAAATTCATTGGTTCTTGTATTAACGAGATAGTTGACAAGTCATTTCCGTTGGAAATATTTTGTTTCAAGGAAAATTCTGTCTGCCAAGAAGAATGTTCGAGGAATAATTACCATTGTGGTTATGCTGGATCCCCTTTCTTCTTTAGCATGTTCTTTACCTTGCATATTTTCACATGAATTGTCATGAATTATGTGTACAAAGGTACAATCACTAGTTATACTACCCCTCCCCCTTCACAATTCCCACTAGGTTTTCTGAAGCTGCAAACTATAAGATTCTTAAACTTTTCACTTCTGTGGTTGTTAGGTTCAATGATAGCAAACATCAGGTGGCATAATGTGGTGGTGCTGTTAGACTGCTTTTGGAGCAGGTCAAAGGCTTGATGGCTGATGCATATTTATTGGGTGGTTAGAACTTTAGATTAGATTCTGTACTCAATCCTGTATATTTTCTGTGCCATTTTGTGAACTTGTGATTGTTCTTGTGTATTGAGATAAGTTTGTCTTTCTCTTGATTCAAGTTTTGGTTTATGCACAGGATCCAGCTGATGGAACCATTAGAAAAGAAGAATACTATATTTTTTGAGTTTCTTGCCAGCTTCTGGACCAGTATATGTGCCTGTGTGAAACAATGTTCATGTCCTGTGTTTTGAGACAACAGTTCACCTGGATTTGGATTGCAGAACCAAATGTAAACTTTGTCATATAAGATGTCAGAATCTCAAAGACTGATTGCTCACGGCAGTGATTCCAAAGTAAATTACAAAGTGATTTTTATGCTCGAATGTGTAAAACATAGAACCAAATGCTTTGGTTTCCTATGATGACAATGCTATGGTGGCTAAACATTACCCTCCCAAACAACCTTAATCAATCGATGAAGAAAGAAATAGGAAAATGGGTTTCCTTGTTTAATACATGCCCAAAAGAAAAAGAAAAAACTTGATTTTTTAAGTCAACTGCTGAAACTCTTGATCAAGCTGTCCAGGTACCTAACATTCACTTTATATCTACAAAAGTCTCTTGTCTCGTGATTCTACAATTATGTTTGGGTCTAATGATTCTACTAAAGCCTTTGTCTCATGATTCTACACAAACTCTTGATCAAGCTGTGCAGGTACCTAACATTCACTTTTTACAGATGAATTGACGAAGACTGAAGAGAAACTGGACAAATGCTGTGGAAACAGGAAGGAGTGAAGCATGTGCTGTTAAGGTATGTTTTTCCTTTTGCTTGTGAAACAGTTCGATATCATGTTTTCTGCATTACTGTTTTATGTCCATTTCAATCAGCTACGAGTTTTAGGACCCAAATCGCCTCAGTCTTTTTTCTTAGAAGATACTCTGCACAAAGATACTGAGAAATAAAGAAAAAAACACAGATATTGTAATCAACTTTTTAGATAATCAAAAGCTAGGACGCAGAGTAAGTAGTCAAAATCACTATGTACTAAGTAAGCAACCAAGTTAGAGCTAAATTATAGTAGTACCTACGATCTACATTGTAACCAAAGTGCCTTTGAACTGATACGGATCAAACCTTTGTGACGACAAAGCTCTTATCTTAAGGCTTTGGCAGCTTTTAGAGCTTTAAGTCCAGCCACAATTCTCTCCAGTCTGCTTATCCGAGATTCAATCTCCAATTCTGGTATCTCTATTACATATTCTTCAGTGCCCTTGATGCTACTCGTTTCATCTTCCCCGTTTCTCCTTGCAGATCCATTGTCAGTATTCATATCCAAAGGCTTTATCAGAGGCTCCAACACTTGAACAGTTTCTTTGCCGGATGAAAGTTCTTCACAACAATTTACTTTCTTCTGTGAGCTCTCTTCTTTATGGGACAGAGCCAACTTTCTTTCTTTAATGTTTGAAGTTTGAGAAGCAACAGCTGAGGTTTCATGGTGGGATGATTTTCGCAAACATGTTGAAATTGGGAGATGATCATCATCTGAATCTTCATTGGAGCTTAAAGTGATTGGCTGATTGCTGTCTTCAAAGATTGTCTCAGTTGAAACTTTAGTTGAATTCTTTGTGTCAGTGGCAGCATCAGGCTGCGGAGTACAACTCTCAACATCATCACTCAAGTCCAGTGCTTTACGCTTTCTACAATCAATTCAGACTGCCAAGAGTACAATCTTCTGAATCCCCATCCTCTTGCTGCGAACAATCCGTAAATATTTCTTACTCAACAGGAGCTGTTTCATTGTTCTTTTACGGACAACCAACATATCTTTCCACCAGTTGGAGTATCTTTCAGTATCACCTGGCTTGAATAATAAATTACAAAAGTTACTCTCCGGGCACCAATATTCGGATAACCCAAGAAGTAGTGCTTGATTGCGCCTAAATTTAAAGGTAGAACCAATGATGGCGTCATGGATACCTGCTTGAATCCAAATGGGAGTGTATTTTGGAGCCAATCGATCAACCCATTCTTTCTATTTCTTCTGGGAATCTTTCCAGCCTCTGAAAAAGACTTTTGAAGGCCAATTTCACTGATCGTGGGGGAGAATCTAGCAGCAGGGCAGAGGGGTGTTTTATTGATATAGTTTTAATTTTATTTTTTTTATTTCTTGCTTGACTGGATCCTTGTGGGTAACTTTGTAAATGAGTTATCTCTTGTTTCTAGTTCCTTTCCGAGGATAGTTTGGATGTGCAATTTTTTCTTCTGATCTCTCTTACCAACTTCATGTGAATAGTCTAGTAGTTGATGATAATTGAGTAATGTTGATTGTTGCTTTGTTGTTGATTAAACTGAAGCACATTACGAACCGTAGGCTTTGAATTTATGTCAAATATGCTTATTTCTTTCTGATTTCCATCATTTCCGATAGAGCCAAAGACTCATTACGTTTTGGCTTGAGAATATGATGGAATAAAGCAAAATGACTCACTAAACTGTCTTCGCTTTTTTGTTATAAAGCAATTTTCGACGCAATTTTTATCGTGGGTCATTCGAAAACAGTCTCTCTGTGCTTTATACATGGGCAAAGTTGTGTACATCTGACCCCCTTACCCCACCGTAGGTGGGAGCCTTTGCGGCACTGGGGTAATGTTGTTGTATGCTTATATCTTTCTGGTTGTCTGTTATTTGGTTCTGGACGGGTTCAATGATAGCTAACGTCGGGTGGCTGTTGGAATGCATTTGGTGCTGGTCGGGTGGCCTGTTGGAATGCATTTGGAGCTGCTCGAAGGCTTGATTGATGGCTGATGCATATTTTTTGCGTGGTTAGGACTTTAGATTAGATTATGTACTCAATCTTGTATTTGTTCTTTAAGTTCCCGATATTGTTTTTTGTGCTATTTTGTGACTCAATACTTGATTCAAGTATTGGTTTATACCTAGATTTGGAATGCAGAACCAGATATTAACTTCCTCGGATAAGATGTCAGAATAACTCAGTCTGATTTGCTCACGTAATAAGTGATTCCTGCACAAGCTGTTCCGTCACTTAACTTCCACTTGATACCTTCTAAGCCTTTGTCTCACACCCTGCACAAATTCCACGAACATTTAACTCTAGAAGCTGGATATTCTTCTCAGAATAGGGGAGTGGGTTGATGGATTAGCGTGAAATTAGTGCTGTTTGGGTTGAAACTGGTTTATGAGATGCTATCAGGTGCTTAATATATGAACCTTCGTATTGTCAGGATCTTACTTTTGGGTTATCTCTGTTTCTGGTGGGAAGAAATCAATGCATGTTTGTGCAGGGGGGAGCCACGATCACAGATATCCTGTCGTAGGAGAGGCTACGAAAAATGGACAAATGCTGTTGAAATAGGGAGGAGCAAAGGTAAACCTGTTGCGAAGTCTGTTTCATTGAGGGAATGAATTTGAGCACGTGTTGTCAAGGTAATTTTTAGGTCATTTCAATTAGCTACAACTTTTAGGACCCAAATCGTCTAAATTTGTTTCTCAGAAGATACTCTGCACAAAGATACTGTTATCAACTTTCTAGAAAATCAAAAGCTAAGATGCAAAGAAAGTAGTCAATTCAGTCAGTACTTTGTAAGCAACAAAGTGCCTTTGAACTGATACGGATCAAAAACCTTTGTGACGAAAAAGCTCTTATCTTAAGGCTTTGGCAGCTTTTCGAGCTTTAAGTCCAGCCACAATTCTCTCCAATCTACTTAGCCGAGATTCGATCTCCAATTCTGGTATCCCAATCACATATTCTTTATTGCCCATGATACTACTCGTTTCATCTTCCCCGTTTCCCCTTGCAGATCCATTGTCAGTTTTCATATCCAAAGGCTGTGTCAGAGGTTCAACCACTTGATCAGTGTCTTTGCTTGACGGAAGTTCTTCATGACAATTTACTTTCTTCTGTGAGTTCTCTTCTTTATGAAAATGGGACAGTGGCAACTTTCCTTTTCTAATGTTTGAAGTTTGAGAAGCAACAGCAGAGGTTTCATAATGGGATGATTTTTGCAAAAGAGTTGAAATTGGGAGATGATCATCATCTGAATCTTCACTGGAGCTTAGAGTGATTGGCTGGTTGTTGTCTTCAAATATGGACTCGGTTGACGCTTCAGTTGACTTCTTCGAGTGAGTGGCAACATCAGGCTGTGGAGTACAACTCTCAACATCGTCACTCAAGTCCAGTGCTTTAGGCTTCCTGTGATCAATTCGACTACCAGCAGTACAATCTTCCGTGTCCCCATTCTTTTGATGTAAACAACTAATTAAATATTTCTTATCCAACAGGAGCTGTTTCATTGCGTTTTTACGGACAGCCAACATACCTTTCCACCAATTGGAGTATCTTTCAGTAACACCTGGCTGAAATGTTTTTGGAGGAATATAGAAATCGACAACTTCCCTGTTCATTTGTACCATGTCCAACTCACCAGGAATATCCTGATCCATTCCAAACTGCATTGCCACACGATGTGGCGAATATCTTTCTCTACAATTCAGCCCAACCAGCTCGGAAGCCTGCACGATTCTAAGAAATGATAACAACCCATCATCTTCATTGACAGACGTTATTTCTGACATCAACTGATCTGTTTCTTTGTAATACGAAGGATGTTCCCAGTTCTTCACATTAGCAACATAAGGACGCCATTGAAAGTTCTTGACCAACTCAAAAGAAGATCTGACTATGGGCATATTAAGCTTCACATTTACCTTGTTCCATCGAGCCATTCTTGGCTCACCGGGCTGGATTGAATTAGGACAATTTGACCCCAATATTGGAAACCTCTCGAATGCCCAAGCTTGCAACAGTTGAAACGGAGCTAAAACAACTATCTTTTGTGAAGAAGCCATCGCATCTTCACACAACTTTCTCAAGTCCCTGTAAAGACTTGCTAGAACTGCAGGAGCTAGTGCTACCCTAATTCCTAGTGATAATTTCACAGCAATCGCAAGAACATCTGCTGTTACGGTTTCGGAAACAGATGGAAAGACAAACCTGGAGAGCCAGAGTGACAAAAATGCAGCATGTTCGTATTCTGTTTCCTTGTCCATGAAGAACTTGATCCACGCCCCCTGGCTAACTTTATTTGCTGGGGTTCGTCCGATTTGAGTTCGATATTTTCTCAGATTTGCTTCAATTTCTGTCATCTCTTGTGTTTGGGAAGAAGGGCTAATTACAGGTTCCCCATGAACAGAATATCCACCAAGAATCATCACATCTTCCAGAGTAATGGTGGCTTCTCCCCATTGAAAAACAAATGTATTTAGCTCTGGGCACCAATATTCAGATAACCCAAGAACAAGTTCTTGATTGCGGCTTAATTTAAAGGTAGAAGAAATGATGGAGTCATAGATACCTGCTTGATTCCAAGTCGGAGCATATTTTGGAGCCAATCGATCGACCCATTCCTTCCATTTCCTCTGGGGATCTTTCCAGCCTCTAAAAATGACCTCTGAAGGCCAATTTCGCTGATCACGGGGGAGAATTTCGCAGAGCAGAGGGGTGTTTGTGGGAATTTCAGCAGCTTCTTGAACATCTTTTGCGGTTGGCTTGAGAAACGTAGCCATTCTTACTGTAATTTTCCCATCTTTGACGGATACCATTTTTTCAGGTCTTGTTTCGTTTTCATATATGGCTTCCTGTGCTTCTTTTGATGATGATGATGACATTGTGGCTTCTCTCTCTCTCTCTCTCTCTGTGTGTTGGGGTTTCTGTCTACAGTAATCTGGATTTTTGGAGAAGTGAGGAATTTTTAGTCTTTCTTTGAATACCAAGAGACTTCTTCAAGAACAAGAAGAGTTGGTCTTGTTAAAAAAGTGTTTTTTCTAAGTTTTGCGTAGTGTCTTTTCTCTTTTGAGAAAGGTGTATTTTCATGGATTTTTCTTGATATTGATACCATGTTCATACTATCGTATGGAATGATCCAGATCGATTAATTGTCACTTATCTATCACATAAGTGATGATTCAGATTGAAAGTTGGAAAAGTAATTCGATGACTCAAATTCTCCCTCCTTCCTTCAACCGTTCGTAATTTTTTATAACCGTCCGTAACTTTTCATAACTTTTCAAATCATTCCTCTCTCCTTCAACCGTCCGTAACTTTTCATAACTATCCGTAAATTTTCATAACCGTCCGTAAATTTTCATAACTTCCCAAATCCTCCCTCCCTCCTTCAACCGTCCTTAACTTCCCATAATCGTCCGTAACTTCGCATAACTTTCCAAATCCTCCCTCCCTCCTTCAACCCTCCGTAACTTCCCATAAACATCCGTAACTTCTCATATTTTCCCATAACTGTCCTCCTTAAAAAAATGATTTTAGAAAAAAAATTGTTTTTTTTTTTTAATTATTAAGTGGTAGTTAAGATTTAAAGTTAGAAAAGTGATTCAACGACCCAAATTCTCCCACCCCTCTTTTCCATTTTCTCCTTCCTATTTTTCTTTTTAACTATTATTTCTTTTTGCAGATGACTTAAGTTTTTTTTTTTTTTTACAGAAAAAACGATTATAAATAAATGAGCATTTTTTTTCCAATTTGATTTATTTATTTTTCTCTTTTATTTTATTGGGATCATTTATTTAAGTAGTGTATCTTAACATAATAATTACTATTATATATAATTATATTTTTGAACGATTTTAGAATCTTTTAAAAAAATGATTTTAGAATTTTTTTTTGTTTTTTTTCTAATTATTATCTACCACATATGTGGTGGTTCAGATTTAAAGTTAGAAAAGTGATACAACGGCTCAAATCCTCCCTCCCTCCTTTTCCATTTTCTCCTTACTATTTTCTTTTTTAACTATTATTTCTTTTTGAAGATGACTTAAGTTTTTTTTTTTTTTTTGACATAAAAATCGATTATAAATAAATGATCATTTTTTTTAATTATTTAGTATACTCCTTAAAAAAAAAAGGTTTAGGATTTATATATACTTTTTCTTTCAAAAAAAAAATTAAATTGGGTATTTTTTTTCTTTTTTATATATGTGTATTCTAATATGATTTATTTATTTTTCTCTTTTATTTTATTAGGATCATTTATTTAAGGAGTGTATCTTAACATAATAATTACTATAATATATATTTAAGTTTTTGAATGATTTTAGAATCTTTCAAAAAAATGATTTTAGAAAAAATATTTGTACCTAAATCAATTAAAAAATCATTCGTCATGATTACTTAAGTTTTTTGTTTCGAATCCTGGGTAAAAATAGGATAGGGGATGGGTTATGAATCATAAGTATTATTAATTTTTTTTTTTTTTTTGATTACCTAGGTTCCCCAGCTTCGCCGGATCAATCCTGGACCACCAGGTACCGGCCCCTCAGTATGCTGGCGGAAGTAAATCGCGGTATATGCCCGAGGCAGCCAGGGTGGCAGCACCCCTTATACTCCTGGCCCCAAGGGAGCCCTCCTACAACGCGGTAGTTGAACTCCCCACACTGAGGTTGCAAGCCCAGCAATGCTGCTTCCTTAACTGCAGGGATGTGCATCGGGGGACTCCAAGGCTCCTGAAACCCAATGGAAGAATTAAATCCACAAGATTCCCCCAGGGGGGATCGAACCCCCGACCTCCCCGTAGGGAAGCCGGCCATGATACCACTTGGCCAGGAGACCGTTGGTATAAGTATTATTAATTATTTATATGATTAATGAGTTGAGTTGGGGTTACGAAAAAAGAATAATGGTAAAATGGGGGTTTCGAAAATGTTTTTTTACTAACCCTAAATGGATAACGGTCTCGAATAATCGACTTCCTCATATTCTCTACGGCAGTTACACAAACAAATCATCTTTCATCAAATGTTGATTACGGAACAAAGTAATCATTATGGTATTGGGTAGATTTTTTTTTTTTTTGGATTGGAGGAAGACGATTTCATTATTTCTTTAATTGACTAAATATAAATTTTATTCTAATTATAGACTATTGCGGGCTTTCACTTTCCATCAAATATTGTCACCCTGCCAGTGACACAGATAAGAGAATACTACTCCCTTCGTCCCATACCAAAGTTCCTTGGTGTGGGTTTCACACTTCTTCAGAATTTTTTTTGAAAGTGAGTAGAAGATAGATGAGAGAGAATATAAAAATTAAATGTGGGGTAGGGAATAGTAGTTAATGTGTCACGACCCTAAACCTAGGCACATTTTGGTCACACGTGGAGCACGTGGAAGTGGGGTGCATTGCATCTCATATTATGCATTATATATTATTTGGTTGTATTATGTGTTTATTTGGCTAAGTTGCTAAATTACGTGATTTTAGATGTTATTAAATTAAATTAAATTATATAATGTCTAATTAGAATAATTGGGAATTAATGTAGTAAAGTTATAACATTTGAAATTTTAAATGGAAATGTTATAAAAAGTATAAGTAGCATTTTATTATGAGGCGGAGGGAGTAATAATAATAATAATAATAATAATAATAATAATAATAATAATAATAATAATAATAATAATAATAATAATAATAAAAGAAAAAAATGGAACGGATCAGACTAACTAACTAAGAAGAAGAATTGTGATATTTTTTTTCTTGGCCCACAATTCGGTTCTTCACGTGGCAAGGCATAGGCAAGATGAGGTGTTGCTTAGGAAGTATTTAGAAGAAGCTTTTCCTTCTTCTCATTCTCAGCTCTTCTCCTCTTTTCCTTATTCAGTATACGTACCGTCCCTAAATCCAGGGTTATCTTCAGAAAATCCTAGAAAATCAACCGTTGATCCGTTTTTATTTCCGACTTCATATTTGTGATCAGGGAGTCGATTAGAGCAAGTATAGCCGGTTAAATCTTCTTTTTATTTCGGCAAAATTTAGTAAGTTATTATGATTCTTTCAAATAACTGTTCATAAAAAATATATACTCCCTCCGTCCCGCTAATATTAGCACAAACACTGTTTGCGTGGGAATTAAGAAATATGATATTTTAATAAAATGTTGTGGGTGTAAAAGAATGAGTGGAGAGAGAATGAGTGGAGGGTGTAATAAATTATAATGGTGTTGTGAGTATTAAAATAATGTAGGAGAGAGAATGAGTGGGGTTGAGTGAATATTTTATTAATATAAAGTTTCCTTTTTGGGAGTGTGCGGATATTAGCGGGACGCCCAAAAAGGAAAGTGTGCTAATATTAGCGGGACGGAGGGAGTAAATGATATTATGATGACATGATATGTTTTGGCAATTTTATCCAAGTTGTTTGGCCTTTAAATGATGAAAATAGAGGCTGAAAATAACTAGGAGGAAAGATTGAAAAATATGGTTTGGATTCAATTGAAAGTGGTTGTATTGTGGTTACTGATGTTGGATTTTATTTTATTGTTTTGATAAAAAACTGCTTGGAGTTTGAATCTGCCTCATTTCTTCTACTCTATTTGACAAGGTTGAATCTGTAGCTTAAACATTTATTTTTAAACTAATGAGGAACTTGTATGGATGTTGATTAATTTGAATGTGGATTTGACTTCTGATATGGTAATAAGGCCCAAGTATGGTAATGGAAATTCTGTAGAATCTATATGCTTGTTTATGTGGAAATTATAGTTAAGAAAGTTCTGGAACATGGGTAAACAAATAGCATTTGGCTCCGTCACTGACAATACTCCCTCCGTCCCAGCGAAAGAGCCATTTATTTCCTTTTTTGGCGTCCCATTTAAAAAGCCACTTTCCCAAAAAGGAAACCTTAAATCACTATTCTTTCCACTCATTCTCTCTCCTACTTTACTTTTACACTCACAACATTCTCTTTCTTACATCACCTCCCACTCATTCTCTCTCCTATTTAATTTTTCATACTCACAACATTTAAACTTTTTCTCTTTCCTACATCACATTTCTTATTTTGCGTGCCGAACAAATTTTGTGGCTCTTTCGCCGGGACGGAGGGAGTATATTAATTCCTTCCCATCAATCTTGGAGAGTAATTAATTACTTGAATAGATTTACCAAAGACTAAGGATGTGAAGGTGCAACAGGCGATAGTATTTGGTGCAAGTGTTTGTTGCAATGGAATTTGAATTGGGCCAAAATGATATTGAGAAGGGCTTTAAATAGTGTCTTGAAAATGGTTGAAAGGTAATTGTGAAACTTGCACCAAAGTTAGTAAAACTTGGTATTTGAACTTGGAACCTTTAGAGAAGATGTTTAAGGTTATAGGATGTACGCGTAGGGTTACTTATATGATATTGTATCCTTACGTGATGACCTGTATAGGGTTATTTGTTTTTAGAGTGCATAAAATGTGTAGTGCACTATTTGCTTTGTTTGAACAGGAGTGGTAGTACCCTGTGACTGGTTTACATATTGTGTAATGAATGTGTAGGACTTACGTGATATACTTTGTGTCATACGAGTTTACATATTCATAGCTAATTGTGCACATAGTGTTAAATACGTGTTGCACTGTTTCAATTGTTTAACATGAATTGCAGTATCATGTTATATATATGTTGATGTCCCATTGGGTGGACTTAATTTCAAGTATCTATAATGTGCTTGACTATGGTATACCAGTTGATCTTCGGGGGTATAGAGAATCCCGTCACTTATGAGAAAGTATTTCATAAGGTGGTTGGATGTCTTTATACTTGTACCGTTCACTCCCTTCTGTGGCCACGGATTGAGGGGTTCAGCTTCTGTGGATATGTGCAGTCATGCCACATGATAGCGAGGCAGCTTATATGGATCTCTATAAGGGGTCGTATAAGAGGTGAATGTGCACTAGCAGTTCACCACATGAGAGGAGTATGACTCCCACTGTAGTACTACATATGACCCAGATGGGGAAAAGGTAAAGGGAAAGGTAACGTAAAGTGTTCTTGTTTTCCCAATGTGATTGGCTTGAGCCTTGTTTATGTGTTGCATATTGTATGGCATATTCTTTGCATACATAATAGCTTCTTGAGATTTTATCTCACCCCTTCTCCCTTTCTTGTTTTAGATCCCGTGAGACGGGAAGACAGGACCCGGTGAGGCGGGGCGGAGTTTGGACATCTTTTGGTTGTCGGGGTATGTGTTGTCTTGGGGAGTTGGGATTGTTCTGGTGGTTATTCTTTTGGGAAATGTTTTGTATATAAAACTTTCAGAAGCTTATTTCTGTTGAGTTGGGTTGTAAATAAGCTTGAGTTTGGTTTGTTTTATGGTTGGCTTGTGTAAGCCTGACCAGTTGTATATTTGTATAAACAGGGTGTGTTTGGTTTTAAACAGGTTTATATATCGCCTCCGTGTAGAGAGGTTATTTTGAAATTGTTTTTAAAATGGGTTGTATACTTTTCAATTAACAAGTAAAGAAAGGTTTTTTTTAGAAGGTGTATTTTGGGACTCTCCATCCTGGGACACGAGTTTATAGGTCTCGGGAGTTGGGAGGAGCCCACATAATGATTGGATTTTTTTTTTTAAGTGTGTAGAAGATTAGAGGAGAGGGAATATAAAAGTTAAAAATATTTAATAGAAGAGAGCATGAGTGTGAGAAATAGTAAGTTAATAATTGTTTTTTTTATAAATTTGTTAACTTTATAAGGGTATAATGAATAATTTTTTGTAAATATATTAAATCATAAGAATAGAAATATATTCAAAACTTGTCATTTATAAAAGAAAATTTTAAAATGAGACAGACCAAAAAGAAAAATAGGAATCTTAAAATGGGACGGAGGGAGTAGTATTTTAGAAAAAAAAGGTCGTTGAGGTTGAAGGTGAGGCGGAGTAGTCGTTTGTGGTCAACTTAGGTTAGAAAGCAGTTGGCCATTAAACAAATCAAATTACTCTTAATAATTTATATTCATTTTGTCACAATATTCACCAATTATTTAAAAGAGCGTTTTATTAGAAGCTTCATTTTTTCTAAAATGGCAAAAAAAATTTACTATTCCACCCACTAATTCTCTTTCCTATTACACTTTTATACTCACAACACTTTTTAAATTTACTATTTCTTCCAGTCATTCTCTATCCTATTTTACTTTATACTCACAACATTTTTTCCACTTATCTTTTTTCTTAATTTGCGTGTCGAGCCAAAATGGTGAAGTAATTACTAAAACGGAGGGAGTATTCATTATAACTTTCTTACGTAACTGAGGACCTGAGGTGACATTTCTATACTGACATCATAAAGTTTAAGCAAACGTGTCTAGTCTATATTATAATACATATAAAAAAATCGTTTGTAATCGTTGAGATAAAAAACGGCTGAGATTTATTTTCAAAAATTGATCTGACGACCTAAATTAATCAAAATATTTCACTTTTTCACTCACACAGTTTTATAACTACCCACTTTATTCTCTCAAATATGTCTTTTAACTTCTTCTTTTTCCCCTTTTATTTAAAAAAGTTGGTTAAAGAAAGAGATAAATTGGGATTTGGGGTCAAAGTCAAAGTCAATAGAAAGGGTTTGAAGAGTGGAAGACTAGAGAGTGGAAGACTGGAAGAGGGTTAGGAGTGAAATTTAGGGGATTGACCCGTGCCTTGTCTTGCACGGGGTGGGGTGGGGGGGGGGGGTGAGGTGTTGGTTAGTACTAGTATAACAACAATCATCGTGCTCACCACCTTTCCATCCATCCATAATCAACGCTCACCACCTTAATATCAACCAATTTACTCTCCAAAATGATCAATCTTTTCTGGGTTTTTCTTCTTCTTTCAAATCCAGTCCTCTCCCAGCTTGATGAATTCATCTACAATGGCTTCAAAATTTCTCAAATCAACAACATTAGCTTAAATGGCGCCGCGGAGATCACCAACCGTGGCATTCTCAAGCTCACCAACGACACTTCCCGGTTAATCGGCCGGGCTTTTTACCCAAACCCTGTAAATTTCAAGAACTCCACAACTGGTAAAGCTCTCACCTTTTCTACTTCATTTGCTTTCGCCATTGTTCCTGAGTACGCAAAGCTTGGCGGCCATGGCTTAGCTTTTACAATCTCCCCTACAAAAGAGCTCACAGGTGCTCGTCCTAGTCAATATCTTGGACTTGTAAACCCCACCAACAATGGCAATTTCACGAACCATGTTTTTGCTGTCGAATTTGACACTGTTCAAGATTTTGAATTCGGGGACATTAATGATAATCATGTTGGAATTGATTTAAATAGTTTGACTTCTAATGCATCAGCCGTACTTGGGTGCTTTGTTGAAGGGAATTCAACCAAGCAAGATCTTCGTCTCCTCAGTGGGAGAACAATTCAAGCTTGGATTGACTATGATTCTGTCCAAAATCAATTGAATGTTACCTTATCTTTGTCATCTACAAAGCCCAGTCAGTCAATTCTCTCTTTTAATGTTGATCTCTCGACGATTTTCCAAGATACTATGTATGTTGGTTTTTCTGCATCAACTGGTTTACTTGCTAGTTCATATTATGTTTTCGGATGGAGCTTTAGCATGAATGGGCTAGCTCAATCTCTAGACCTTTCTTCACTCCCTTCGCTTCCTGGACCTAAAAAAAAATCATCATGATATGATTATTGGGGTCTCTGTATCAGCTATGGCGTTTGCAATTTTCGCTATTGCCATGGGATTTTACGTCATCAAGAAGATCAAAAACATGGAAGTTATTGAAGAGTGGGAGCTTGGTGTTGGGCCACACAGATATTCCTACAAAGAGCTTAAGCAAGCAACTATGAGGTTTAGAGAAAAAGAGCTACTTGGAGTTGGTGGATTTGGCAAGGTTTATAAGGGAACCTTGCCAAAATCAAAAACCCAAGTTGCTGTTAAGAGAATATCCCATGAATCAAAACAAGGTTTGCAAGAATTTGTGTCAGAAATTTCGAGTATTGGCAAGCTTCGACATAGAAACTTGGTTCAGCTATTGGGGTGGTGTCGAAGAAGAGGGGATTTGCTACTTGTTTATGATTTCATGACTAATGAGAGCTTAGATAAGTACATTTTCGACCAACCCAAAAATGATTTTATCTTGGGAACAAAGATTCAAGATCATTAAGGGTGTCGCGAGTGCGCTATTATACTTGCACGAAGAATGGGAGCAAGCCGTGATTCATAGGGACATTAAAGCAGGGAACGTGCTGTTGGATTCGGACTTAAATGGCAAATTAGGAGACTTTGGGCTGGCGAAACTATATGAACATGGTTCCGATCCGGGCACAACGCGAGTAGTGGGCACATTAGGTTATTTAGCACCCGAGTTGGCTCGGACAGGTAACCCAACCACGAGTTCTGACATGTTTGCTTTCGGGGCATTGTTACTTGAAGTTGTGTGTGGAAGGCGACCTATTGAGCCCAAGGCTTTGCCCGAAGAGCTTATTTTGGTCGACCTGGTTTGGGAGAAGTGGAAAGAAGGGACAATCCTTGAGGTGGTGGACCCCAGGTTGAGAGGCGAGTACGATGAAGGGGAGGTGCTGATGGTTATGAAGCTTGGGTTGATGTGCTCGAATAATTGGCCTTTAGCAAGGCCCAGTATGAGGCAAGTGGTGAGGTACTTGGAAATGGAGGTGTTGCTTCCGGAAGGTTTGGATCCACCGGATGAGAAAACAGATGGGGTTGGGTTTGAGGATTTTGTGCATTCATATCCATCTTCATCTGCTTATGAGAAAGGGAGTGTGTGGTTTGTGCATGATGGGGACGGAGGAGATGTTGATATTGAAGCTTCTGCTTCTGCTTCCGCTATCTCTGTTTCGTTACACGAGAGTTCAAATATGTGAGTTTCTGGTTTTGTTGATTATTCATGTAAATTATATGTCTTGTTTGGCCGACTGGCAATGTATAATCACTTACTGATGAACTAGAGATTCATTTATGTTCAGTTTTGGGTACTAATAATTTGACAAACATCAGATGATTCAGACACAGTTACTTGCAAAACTAAGTTGTGGTTATATTTACAGTAAAACCAAAATGCCATGCCATGCCAACATTTTAAACCAAAATTCCAGAGGCTTCAAGTGGCAGGTCTGAATCAAACAAAAGATTGAACATAAGCTGAACAGAACAACTTAACACCTTCAGCCTTCACTTTTGACTACCCCCATAATTTTCTCGAGATTCGAAAGCCTTTCTAATACATCTTTAGTTACACTCCAAGCAGAAGGTGTATCTTCATCGAGATTTATCGGATTGCTTGCAGATTCTCCAGCCATTTTCTTCACTCCTCCCTTTGCAACTGATGTCTTCTGTTCTTTGCTTGAATCTTTCCCCATATTCTTCACATCAAAGCCAACATTGAATGGCTCCTTATCGGCAGAATTTCCAGGTTCTACCTTAATTTCTATGTGAAAACCACCTGCTTCCGTTGCAAAATCACAAACATCTTTACCAGCTCTCTTAACAGGCTCCATCTTTTCTCCAGTATTAACCTCTGATGACTGAATGAAATTCTTCATTGGCTCAGAAACCTTAAAAGATTCTCGCGTGGGCGACTTCTCTTTTCTACCCCCGCATTTGTTAGATCCCTTTTCCAAATGTGAGATAATTACTACATCATCATCATCATTATCATCATCACTAACATATTCCCTCTTCACTAAATTGACATTAGAGACTCCAGTCTTGCATCTTTCGGTCTGAATTGACACTGGAATCTCCTTCTCTGTTTTAGCTACCTTAGCTTTCTTCTCACAAGGCAGTGAAACTGGCTCATCGCCTTCATTGTCGGAGACTTCATAAAGTCTCTTTTTGTCATTAGATGATAATCTTTGAAAACCAGGTGGAGGGGGTATCGTGCTACTAGATCCTTTCAGAATTGAGGGCATTGTAGGAATATCAGTTTGACTCTTCCCTGCGTCTGCCTCGTTCCATTCTTCTGTAACTACATTATCATTTTTGGCACGGGTTTTGTCCTCAGAATGAACTTTTTGAGAAACCTTACAAGGGTGATTTTGAAAACTAGAATACATTGAAGATTCTGATTCAGAATCAAATGGATTCAAAGCTGCGTCCGTGGCATGATAATCTTGGCTATTTCCACTTGCCTGAACTGATGAAGATACTAGGTGACCGGTCTTCGTATCTCTATTCTTCCCTAATGAAACATCCTTAAATTTTCCTTGACGAGCTAACATCAAATCCTCCCACCATTTGGAATATCCCAAGGTAACACACGGCTGAGAAAATCTTGATGGAACAAAGAATTGACTAGGTTCTCTACAACCTAACCTCACACTCGAGAGATGAGCAGGAATATCCTGGTCAAATCCAAATTGCATAGCCACCCGGTGTGGAAAATACTTCTCTTTACAATTCATTCCAACAACCTCAGAAGCCAACAAAAATCGATGAAACAATCTCAAATCATCATCTAGACTGGAACAATTCGAAAACAACTGGTCTTTCTCCTTACAATAGGATGGATATTGCCAATTTTTCAGCCTAGCAGAATAAGGTCTCCAACAAAAGTTCTTGGCTTCCTTAACCGCTAATCTCACTATAGGTAAAGTGAGCTTCAAACTCAGCTTATCCCATCTAGCCATTCTTGGCAATCCAGGAAGAAGTAAATCCACAGGTTTCAGGCCTATTACAGGGAACCTTTCAAACACCCATATTTGCAACAACATAAATGGCCCCGAAACAATTATCGTGTCTCTAGAAGCAAGAGCTTCTTCTCTTATGAATGTTAGATTGTGATAAAGAGATGCAAGAACAGCAGGGCCTAATGCAAGTTTATCCCCTTGAGATAATTTTACTGCTGTAGGAATTAACGAAATCAGAATGCGATTATCAGCAATGGTTGGAAAGACAAACCTAGATAACCAGATGGTAAGAAAAGCTATATGGACGAAATTACCCCTGCTCGTTTTCTTTTCCTCCATGAAATAGTTGAGCCACGCATAGTGTGTAGCTTGAACACGATGCTTCCTCAAGATGTATAATCGAAAATTCTTGAAATCTTCTTCTAGTTTACTCATTTCATCGGTAAGAACAGGGTTGCCGTCGGTAACAGGATAACCAAGAACAGGGTATCCGCCGAGGATCATAATATCTTCAAGCGTGATAGTGGCTTCTCCCCATGGAAAGAGAAATGTGTTCGTTTGAGAGCACCAGTACTCGGTTAACCCGAGAACAGTATCCGGGTTAGGGTTGAGCTCATAGACGGAAGTAAGTATTGCTTGATGAATGCCGGCTTGTTTCCAAATGGGGGAATATTTAGGGGATAACTGATGGACCCATTGTTTCCATTTCTTTAGGAAGCCATACCATCCACGGAAAATGACCTTTGAAGGCCATTGATGAAGGTCACGAGAGAAGATTTCAGAGAGGAGAGGAGTTTTTGGAAGAAAGTTGTTAGCTTTATGGGGATTTTCGGAAAGAGGGTTTAAGAAATTAGCAAGGCGGAGAGTGGTTCGGGTGTCAAGTGGATTAACCATTTCCTCGAACCTTGATTCATGTATGGAGGTTTGAGTTTCTGTTGCTGTTTCTTCTTCTTCTTCAGATTCCATGGCGAAACAGGGAGGCAGAGCTGTGGAGTGTGAGAGGTGAGGATGGTGTGGCGTGGGAGGGAATAATGGCGGTGCAGTTTCAGAGTTCAGATATTAGACTAGACCCCAATTTAATTTAGACGGCTGAAATCATTAGCTTTGGCTGTTTGGTTCGGTGAAAAAAAAGCGAAGAAATAAAATGTCAATGAAATTGAATTTCTTAAAGGATTTGAAATGAAAAAAAAAAATGGGTTAAATTCTTCCGCTTGATTGGCATGAAATGAAATGAAATTGTCATTCAATTCCTTGACAAATCATGTTTGGTTTGAAAATACAAATTATAGGAATAGAATGAAAGCATATAAAATGTCCAATTTACCCTTTTAAAAAAAAAATTAGGGGGGTGGGGGGTAGGTAGGGGGTATGCAAAATGAGTAAAAAATAATTTTTTTTCGTGGGGTAGGGGGGGTGGGGGGGTAGGTAGGGAAAAAAAATTTCGTGGTGGTGGTGGGGGGGGGTAGGGCAGGGGAGGGCTGGATGGAGGGAGGGGGTAGGTAGGAAAAAATTTTTTGTGGGGGGTGAGGGTGGGGCAGGGCTAGATGGGGGGAGGGGATAGGTAGGGGGGAAAATTTTTTTTGTGGGGGGTGGGGGGGGGGGGGTGGGACGGGTTGCTCGGCCCGGCCTGTGAGCGACGGAATAAACGGTTAAACGGGCGAAGCCCGTTCGGTCCGTGTGTGTAAACGGGCTTAAGCCCGGCCCGTGATTGAATCCTATTTGAGGCCCGCCCGTTTGGCCCGAACCCATAGATCCACGGGCCAAACGGATTATCCCTTTTTTTTTTTTCTTTTACAAAATTTGAAATGTGGTGTGGGGGGATCGAACCCTGGTGGAATGGGTGTGTTACTTGCCTGCTTACCACTTGGACACAATGACATTGGTGTTAATTACTCAAATATTAAATATAAATTATAAAAATAAAAAAACGGGCCAAACGAAAATTGGGCAAACGGGCTTTGGAAGCCCGCGGGCTTGGCCCGCCCGTCACCCTAAAATCAAAGCCGGGCCTGTACCGTCTAAGTAGGCGGGCCGGATACGGGCTGATCCACGGGCGACGAGCTTCGGGCCTAACGGGCTGCGGACCTCTTTTTTGTCCACGGGCTTTAGCCCAAAATGGCCTTCATCAGAGGTAGGGCAGGGGCTGGGAAGGGGTAGGTAGGAAAAAAAATTTGTGAGGGTGGGGGTGGGGCAGGGCTAGATGGGGGGAGGGGATAGGTAGGGGAAAAAAAATTTGTGGGGGTGGGCGGGGGGTGAGGGTGGGGTGTGGGGTAGGGCAGGGCTGAATGGGAGGAAGGGGGTAGACAGGAAAAAAATAATTTGTGGGGGTGGGGGGTGAGGGGTAGGGTAGGGGCTGGGTGGGTAGGGGGTAAGGGTGGTTTGGGTTTGGGTTTGGAGGTATTTTGGTCAAAAAAAAAATTCATTGCCAAAGGAATTCATCTTTCCTTTCAATTTTCATTCCAAGAAATGAAAATTCATTCTGTAGGGAATGGAAAAAAATTCATTCCAATGAACCAAACGGGACTAAGGAATGAAGTCAACGGAATTAATCATTCCATTTCGCCCCGAAATGGTCAATTACCGCCAACCAAACGCCCCCTTAGTGATCTAGTACTCCATCCGTCTCAAAATATTTACTCCCCCGTTCCAAAATAACATACCCGTTTACTGTTCGACATGAAAATTAAAAAAAATGGGTAATGGAGAAAGTGTTGTGAGCAGGTTCTAAAAGACCCCGCCTAAGGGCGCCTAGGCGGGGCCTAGGCGCTAGGCCACTCTCCAACGCCTAGTTCTAAGCCCCGCCTCGGTCCCGACTAATCCCGACTAGTCCCCGCCTAGGCGCTAGGCCCGGCTCTGCCGCCTAGCATCCGCCTAGCGCTTTTTAAAACCTTGATTGTGAGTATAAAAGTAAAATAGGAGAGAGAATAAGTGAAGAGAATAGTAAAGTTGATTGGTGTTGTGAGTATAAAAGTAAAATAGGACAGAGAATGAGTGGAGGAAATAGTAAAGATTCTTTGTCATATTAGAAAAGGAGTACTCCCTCCGTCCCGGAACTTAATTCACAAACACTGTTTGCACGGGTTTTAAGGAGGGAGTATTATATTGAAAATGTTGTGAGTGTGAAAATAAAATAGGAGAGAGAATGAGTGGAGGGAATAGTAAATTATAATGGTGTTGTGAGTATTAAAATAATGTAGGAGAGAGAATGAGTGGAGGGAATAGTAAAGATTCCTTTCCATTTTAGGTAAGTTTTAAATGTGTGAAGTAAGTTTTGGGATGCCCAAAAGGGAAAGTGTGAAGATTGTTCCGGGACGGAGGGAGTATGTTATTATGGGACACCTAAAATAGCAAAATGGTTATGTTATTATGTGACGGAGGGAGTATGCAGTTAAAAAAGAAGCATTTTTTTGGATCAAAATATTTAAGTTTTTCATAAAATTTTGACATATGTTACTTAAACTATTCTTATTTATGAATAAATAATTATTATTATAAAAATATTTAATTACCTAGCTACTTGAAAATATTTCAAACTTAATTTAGTTTATGAGATATGTATTAAATGCATTTCTTAATTTGTGTGAAAATTTTTAAAACTACAAATATTTTGAGATGGATGGAATAGTAATTTAACTGCCTCAATTCCAAATTCAAATTTTATTTATATTTTCTTTTTAATCAAGATTAATTTTATTTTTTATTTCTTATGGACGGAAGAAGAAGTATTTCCTTTTTCTTTTTCAACTTAATTTCTTAGAAATGAGTGTCAAGTCTCATACTATTTGATAATTGATGTTAAGGGTCTCTCTGTTACCTTTTGACAAAGACATCATAAAAAATATTCCCTCCGGCCCATTTCAATTGAGCCATGATATTTTTACACGCTTTTTAAATTTTTTTTTAAAAAATGAATAAAGAATTAAAAGTGGATACTGGGTAGAAGATTAGAGAAGAGAGAAGGTAAAAGTTAAAAACATTTAATAGGAGAGAGAATGAGTGGGAGGAATAGTAAGTTAATAATTGGTTTCTTTGTAAATACTATCTTAAAATTATAAGGGTATAATGAATGTTTTTTTTTATAAATATATACTCCCTCCGTCCCAGTCGAAGCTTCCCATTTTGCCATTTTGGGTGTTCCGTTAAAAGCTTCCACTTTCCTTTTTTGGCAAAGAATTTTTACTATTTCCCCCACTCATTCTCTCTCCTAATTCACTATTACACTCACAATACTTTTCAAATTTACTATTTCCTCCACTCATTCTCTCTCCTATTTTCAAATTACACTCACAACATTTTTTCTTCCCACTCATTTTCTTAATTTGCGTGCAATGCCAAAAGTGGGAAGCTTCGACTGGGACGGAGGGAGTAAACATTATGAGGGTATAAATGTCTGAAACACTGTTCACTTCTTTCCATTTATGGAATGACTCATTTGAAGTGAGACGTCCCAAAAAGAAAAGTGACTCAATTGAAGTGGGACGGAGGGAGTATACTCCCTCCGTCCCGATAATTGCTTCACCCTTTTGGGGTGGGCACACAAATTAAGAAAATTGGTGAGTGGAGAAAATGTTGTGAGTGTAATAGTAAAATAGGAGAGAGAATGCCTGGAGAAAATAATAAATTTGAAAAATGTTGTGAGTGTAATAGTAAAATAGGAGAGAGAATGAGTGGATGAAATAGTAAAGATTCTTTGCCATTTTAGGAAAGATGAAGCTTTAAAGGGGAAACCCGTTTTGGCAAAAAGTGAAGTTATTAATGGGACGGAGGGAGTATATACTCCCTCCGTCCCACAAATATACCAAAAAAAATTCCCTTTTGAGCGTCCCACAATAATCTATACTTTCTCAAAATGGAAATGAGACCCACTTCTCTCTACTCACAACACTTTTTAAATTTAATATTCTCTTCATTCATTCTCTCTCCTATTTTACTTTTACACTCACAACACATTACCTTTATCACTTTTTACCTTAATCTCCGTGCCGGCCCAAAAAGTTTATATATTTGTGGGACGGAGGGAGTATATATATATACTCCCTCCGTCCCACACCAATTGATACTTATTTCCTTTTTGGTTCGTCCCACACCAATTGATACTGCTCAAAATGGAAGAGAATGAGTGGAGGAAATAGTGTTGTGTGTGTGAAAATAAAATAGGAGAGAGAATGAGTGAAGAGAATAGTAAATTATAATGGTGATGTGAGTATTAAAATAATGTAGGAGAGAGAATGAAAGAATGAAATAGTAAAGATTCCTTTCCATTTTAGGAAATTATAAACTTCTTGTCTAAATATTATTATATATTTAATTATTTTAATAAATTTTTAAAAAATTATTATTAGTATTATAATGGAAATGAGGGAGTAAAAATTATAACTAATATTATACCCCAGTCCAATTTTCGTTCGCGTGTCAAGAATCGGGTCAATGGATTAGAAACCCGACCATGACGTTAACATTTAAGGGTGTGACCCTTTCTAAGAGGGATGTCAGTCTCGTTTCCCGCTCAACAATGATCGTTTCCCGCTCAACAATGATGAAAAGGATATGATGGCGGTCTTTTCAAAATGCTCCAAAATAGGCGTCAGTTGTCCCCCACGTGCCCTATCCTCACAAGGCCTCTTGACATTTCACCTCTTTATCTTTGCCCATTTGATCGCACTCAAACGAACAAATGAGCACGTCGTCATCTTTATGCTTCCTACTCTCCCCATGCTCTAGTAGAAAGCAAGATACCATTGAAAGGAATAACTCAAGTCCATGCTCGAATCAAGCCACGTAAAGACCCAAGACCTTACGGATACCGATCACGAGCTCGATCCCGTTAAGCAAGGCCAAGTAAAGATATGTGAGCGTCCTGGTTTTCTACCTGAGCTAAGGGGTTAACCGATTAGGAGCTCAGTTAACCTAGTATATTATGTCCTGTGACTTGGAGGATCAGGTGGGGTTTATGACGTGGAAATAAGATTTTTATTTTTTTTTTGTCAAATAAAAAACTATTTTAAAGAAAGTTGAAATTTTAAGAAATTATCTATGTGTAAGTACCACTTGAGTAATAATAATAGTGTCATAAATAAAAGTTAATATCTAAAAGGTCTCCAAATTATGTTATACCAATTATCAAATAATTGGCAGATCTTGCACTAAAAAATAAATGTTTGCTGACCTGTAGCGGCAGTGAACATGCTCCAAGATCCCAAACTTTGAAGTAAATATTTTCATCATTCATTTTGGTGATAATAATCTTGAATGTTTGATTAGGTCATTAGGAATGAGCCTACTGTAGTTAGAAACGGTCAGCCAAATATTTTATTCATAAGAAATATCCTTATATAATACTACCTCCGCCTCAAAATGAATGTTCAATAAAAATCAAATTTGTTCTTGCTCAAGAGAAAATTTGAAATTTTGGACATTTTTTTGAGATAGAGGGAGTAGATTAATAACAAAAATGTTTATTACCTAGGTTAATGTTGGAATTCGACAACATCTTACAGCTGCAAACTTGGATGTTCCAGTTGTTTAACACAGTAGAGTTTAATAGTAGCTCCAATTCAAGTGAAAATTGTACCAGCGAACTTTGAAATTTGTAGCAGATGAAGAAAGAGGAGAGAAGAGAAGAGAAGAGAAGAGAAGAGAAGAGAAGAGAAGAGAAGAGGAGGCCACAAAAGACCGTTTGTATAACAAATGCAAACTCCTAAACTTCATAATTCCACAAGTTACATGAGCAAAAGGCCAGAGAACAGAATTTCTCAAAGATACTATTTGCTATTCCTAACTTTCATATATTTTTCAGTATTTAAATACAGTTTCTGTAAATAGTTGATTGTCTGATGTATCTTACAACAATTATGTTCTGAAAACAAAACAAATTATAATTTGTACAACCACTTAAATAGGAATGCTTGAGCGTGTGGAGAAGTCTAACCAGTGTCCTCTCATAGATCTGCATGGCCGGGAACTTCATCGTCACTTGAAGTGTATTGTCCATCACTGACATCCTCATCATCGTCACTCTCTTCATCTTCTTCAGTTGGTTTGACAATATTCTCCTTATTCGCATAACGTTCACAATACTCTGTCCATGAAATAAAAACAAAAGATACTCTTTAATTTCCTAAGTCAATTATGTCATGCATACCTTTCCATCATAACGGCTCTCCTGAATAACTTCTAGAGCCATCCAATGAGGAGTGCCAATAAATTGAAAATAAACACAATTAGAATTGAACAATTACCAAAGAAATATTTCAAAAGTCAAAAACAATTAGAGAAACTTTTTATAGCATATTATGACAATAAAAGGAATTACACATACATTAGGCAAGAAAATTACCACACAATGCAACAAAAACAATGACCAAACACAATTAAGAATCAGCTAAATACGTGTAAGGATAAAAGACAATGGTTGTTGGATGTTAATGCTTCCTTTAGGAAAGACCCTCATAGTGAAATTCTCTCCGGTAAATAAGAACTGCAGAATAGATGATGCGATGATTCTCCAGAGAAAGGCTATCACTTGATAAACAAGTTTGGACATTAGAAGCCATAAAAAATTACATTAGCAACAACAGGATATTAGAGTAGTAGTTGCTCGAGTGCGAAAGGTATTGCGAGATACATTTCGATAAAGTACTCTGTTCTTTTTTCTCTCATAACCATTCTCTAGCAACTACCAATAACCATTCTCTGTCAATTGCCATGGATATATTTAGTTACCTCCTAAATTTGCAGGACCAAAGCAAATAATCAAAATACCAGGTAGAAGCAGCAAAATTATTGGTTATAAATTGTTACTAAGATTTGAGAAAAGAAAGATACCTGCTCCGCTCAGCTCAAGAATGAATAGGTGCTTCGATTGGATATGCAATTCAATGTAGAGCTCGAATTGAAGAATGGGTGCTTCAATTGGATATGCAATTCTCAGACTAATGGCTAGGGTTTACATAACTGGAGTTCGAATTAGTGATTATGATGTAGGATTTCAGATAGTTATGGTAATCGGTGAAGGAAGGGGATTTTGAGAGGGAATTGGTTGGGTATGGCGGAAACGATGTAGCCATGGCATAAGAGAGAAGAGAGAAGAGAGAAGAGAGAAGAAAAAGAGAGCGGGGCGACCATGGGAGAAGAGAGAGAGAGAGAGAGAAGGCATCAACCATGGCAGAAGAGAAAGGGGGAGGCGATGAAGACGTTTGTAGTAAAGGGCGATGTTTTGGGGGGGGGGAGAGAGAGAGCGACGCAAGAGTAGACAAATATCGAGAAGTGGAATATAAAAGGACTCAAGAATATTTTGTACGCTATTGCTATCGTGAAAGACAGTTTGGGAATTTAGAAAATAGTGAAAAGGGTGTATTCAGTAATTGATATTGGGGGAGAATGAATCTAGTCTTTATTCGGTCTAGGTGCTAGTTTGAGCGGGAAAATAGGGAGTGTGCTGAAGTGCTTTGCACTTCAGCTTTTATTTAATTATAGATGAAATGTGATAAATGTAATGTATTTTCTAAAAATGGTTTTTTTCTTAACCACCTCTGTCCCTTTTTTTTTTTAATTAAGAACAAATTTTTAAAAAAATCGGAAGATTAATTTTGAGACCAATAGTTAAGAGCAAATTTAATATTTTTATATACATTTTAATTTTAAAATGAAGTAGAAAAATCCCAATTTTTTATCGATCAATTTGACAATCAAAACGGGATTGTGATATAAATTCGCGTATAATGCACATTTTAAATACGTACAAACTATATATATGTCTTAAATATATATTTATTTAATTGGCCTTCATTCTTATATAATATTTGTACCAACACTGTAATTTTTAAAGAAGTTTTTTATAATGTATAAAAAACATTTTTATTTTCTGTTATAATTGTTTCAAAATTCATTTTTAAATCATTAGTAACTGTTCATAAAAATATTAAGTAACCCTAGTATTGATCTAACCCCTATAAATTATTAGGAGTACGATAAAAGCATTGATTCTTTGTACCCGGAAAAGAAAGATAACAGCCTTTACTTTTGGCCTTTATGACCTAGGAAAAATTAAGCCTATTTTGTCTTCACTCACTCACAAGACAAAATTAATTTTGGGGTCAATTAACATGTCAAACTCGTCATAATGATAAGATTTATTCCCTAAAATATGTTGTAAATTAGCCTTAACAGTTAACATTAAGGGGTTTAGCGGTACAGTTTAAACCGTGATTTGAGATCGAATCGAATAAAATCATGTGATTTGTTTGGTTTTTAAGTATGAATGGTTCGATTCGATCTCAAATATTGACAAATCATATGATTCGATTTGGTTAATGATCTCGTCCTTCCAGATCAAATATAACCCAACAAACCAAATTGCGGTTTGAGACTGCGAGGTGAACCACCAAATCGAACTGTGAGACAAAATCGCCAAACCAAATCCTTAGACCAAATCACATTACATAAACTAATCTTAACCCACGATTTGTATCATTTTTAATGTTTTACTATATTTATTAATATTTATTGTTAAATCAATAAAAAAAACCTAATTACATAGACTAATTCATTTTGTATCTTATTTAATACTCCCTCCGTCCCATACCTACGTGCCTAGTTTGACTTTTGCATGACATTTGACCATACAACTACGAGAAATTAGAACATTTTGATGAAATTTTAAAAGTTGTTATTGATTTATTACTACCAACACTAACAATTAAAAATTTTAAAATTTAATTATAATAAATCAATTTCTCGTAGTTGTATGGTCAAATGTCATGCCAAAGTCAAACTAGACACGTAGGTATGGGACGGAGGGAGTATTAATTTCATCATTTGCTATTTTCACTGTGACACATAAATAACCAAGTTCTTTTCACGATCGACATCCTTCAGCCTCTTTCTTCTTCTAGTCTCTCTTCCCCTGACTTTCCTCTTAAACACCCACATCTTTCGTTTTTTCTTCGTGATTACGAAAATTTTAAACAAATTTGATAATGAGTTGCGGTTTGAAAGGCAATCTAAATTATAGTCTTAACCACGATTTGGATCACGATCTAAATTGTGGTTTGAACCATATAATTGAACCGCGATTTGAAACAAATCGAACCGAATTATAGCAATTTAGTTTGGTTTGAATTTTTTTTACCATTCGATTCGATTTAAAATTTTCCCAGACTGATTTAAAACCAAACCATTTACAATTTTATACCCATACTTAACCTATCAACTTAGACTATTCCCATTAGTGATCCAACTCAATTCAATCTCAAAAAAAATATTAATTTTTCTCACTTTCATATACATAACTCCCAACCTTATATAATTTATACTCATGTCAGTGACTCAACCCAACCCAACCTTTAATAAAATATTTATTTTTCTTTACTTCAACTTACTTAAAATACTTATCATTTTATTTTTTAAAATAATGTATTAGTAATAATATTTCTAAAATTATTCGTACAATTATTAAAAATAATTATCCATACAATTATTAAAAAAAAATTATAAATTTTGATATATTTTTTATTTTATATAATTATATAAAATATAATAATTTTAAAAATATACTCCCTCCGTCCCACGTCATTGTGAACCATTTTTTCGGGCACAATAATTAAGAAATATTATTAAGATAATGAAAATGTGTGGTAGGAAATGAAAAAAGAGAATGAGTGGAGTTAATAGTAGGTTGGTTGAATAAATTGTATGGTGAAAAATGAAGAGAGAGAATGATTGAGTGGGGTAGGGTGAATATAAAATAATAAATTTATTTTCTTTTTGGGCAGTTTGTATTCACGTGAAACGGACGAAAATAAAAATAAGTTTGCAATCACATGAGACGAAAGGAATATTTATATAAATACATGTCATCCAATTATTGAGTGACATGTATACACATTTTGGTGATCCAATAGTTGGCTGGCCGCCCTTATTTTTCATTTTTCATGACTTTCATTTTTTTTTTCTTGTCCTATTCTACCACTCAAGGTGGAAGGTCACCACGTGGGTAGTCTTACCTGACAAGCTTCTCTTTCATCTTTCTCACTTCTTGTAAATTAGCCACCAAGAAATCTCTTCTTCTCGAGCCCTATCAATGGCAGCCTCTTCCCCACCTGATATTTTAATGGAGGAGAGACAAAACGAGCTGATGATCTCACCCTCAGGTGGAAACCCAACTCAAAGAACTGCTCATTTTCTCAATCCCACTCTTCCTTCACCACCCTTTCCTTTTACACCATCTTCCAACCTCATCACCATTTCCGATTCCAAGAAAACTCATTTCAAATCTATTTTCACCCAAGCTCATAAACATCCACCAAAGAAATGGAAGGCCTGGGTTGATCGCCTACAACCAATGTACCAACAAATTTGGAACCAAGCTGGTATCGACCACTCAATTTTGACTTCTACCCTGAAAATCCCTAAAGACAACAATTTAATCATGGGTCTTGCTGAAAGATGGTGTATTGAGTCCAACACATTTATCTTCCCATGGGGTGAAGCAACTTTGACATTAGAAGATATGGCTGTTTTGGGTGGGTACTCTGTTCTGGGTGACTCTGTTTTGTGCCCTCTTGAGACTGCGGAAGCCATTGAAATTCGTAAAAGCTTGGAAAATGCTCAAAGAGAAATCAGGGCAAATGGTACCGGTGTCACCCACCAGGCTTGGATGGAATATTTCATGGACACCGGTAAGAAATTCGAGCACCAGGCATTTCTTGTCTTTTGGTTGTCTAGGTTTGTTTTGACCAAAAATAACTATTTCATTTCAAGAAATTTGTTTTCAGTAGCTATTCATTTATCTAATGGTACCCCGATTGCACTTGCACCCGCTGTTCTTGCTAGCATTTATAGGGACTTCAGGTTGTTAAAGAAACTAATTGTTGATGTAAGTAAATTAGGGGATAATGGTTGTACCGATAAGGTATCAACGACCCCCCTATCCTCGCCATTCCAGTTAGTACTGCTTTGGGCATGGAAAAGATTCTGTGGAGAGCCAAGATTAAGTAGGCAGAAGGGAGAGAGAAAGTGGGATGTTGTCAATGTAAGGGAGGCCTTGGAGTCTGCTGAAGAATGCTTTCTTTGGCGCCCTTATGCTTTAGCTTCGGGTAACTTCATGTTCAGTAAGTTGTATAAAGAAAATGGAGACTGGGTTTTGGTCGATTCTAATATAGGGAAAGAGTTAAAATCCTATGCTAGATGCTTGAGTGTGTCTGAGCTTGTTGGATTAGATTGTATTGAACAATATCTCCCAAATCGAGTAGCTATGCAATTTGGGTTTGATCAAGATATTCCTGGTTATGTCACTCGATCTAATGGGAGTTTTCTTGATGCTTGGAGCAATTACAATAGGCCTATTACAGATGTAAAACTATATGTACCGCCTCGGCTTTTCGAGGCTGATGTCACCTTACGATACTTGAAGTGGTATAAGGGATCAAGTTCAACTGCAATGGAAGATTCATTTAAGGGTGTTAACATTACAAGGAAAAAGCGTTCGGCCAATCACAGAACAGTCCCACGGGGTTCCTTGGGAGGTCAAAGAGACGCCCCTCTCTTGGTTCCACCCGTTTCTTTGGTCACATGTGATAGAGAGGAAGGAGGGAATTACATTGATGTGGATAAAATGCCCATTGCAGAACTAGTTAGATGTAAAAGGAAGAGCTGCACTTCTGCAGAGGAAATGTGTGTTGATGTTGAACGAGTGATGAAAACTCAGTTTCCAAATGCATCATCTTCGGTGGGAACTAATGGAGATTTTCAACAAGCGAAGTATGTGATGGAACCTATGAACATGAGCTCAAAGTTGATGAGTAGACCAAAGAATAGAATGGAAGAGACTGATTTAAGTGAAAAAAAGGATACTTTGGTAAGCACTATCAGCGATGAAGATAAAGGTAGTTGGGACGGTACAATATTTAAGTTGCCGGAATTGGAAATCGATGTTCGACTTAGCAGGCTAGAGAGAACTGTTGCTGCTCTAAAACTAAAAGCAGTAAAACGTGAAGGCAAACTTCGAAAAGTGTCTTGATAGGTTTTGTATGTTTCTTGTCTGATCAGTGAATGCTTTTCTCTTAATTCCAGTAAGTAGCTTGTTCTGCATACAAGGTAAACAATGTTACTGCTTTTCTTAATGATTTTACGGTGATTTAAAAGGTGATATCCCTCTTTCTTGAGATAATTTCAATACCACATGATGCGAACTTTGTTAAAGAGGTGCACTTCTATATGATTATGTAGCTAGCTGTTACTTCCCAGAGTATGTGCATTAGTGATGTGCTGCCTTCATGCTGATGCATCTTACAATCTCCTACTTATAAAGCTTTCGGTTAACATCATTTTACATACAAAAACTAAACTTATATAATCTCAAAAGGTGATATTGCTCTTAGTTCTTGAGATAATTTCAACTTTGCCCTGCTTATCCAGCAAAGTATCTAGGAGTTACATTCAGTTGAATTTTCATGTGTCTATGAGTTACATTTAGCTGTTGCCTTATTGCCTAAACAATCAATGAAAAATTGAAGTTTGAATTTAGTGATCCTGAGTATGGCAAGATGATAGCTCATTACTTGTTTCCGATCATGCATGATTTGTTCTAAATAACAATATTCCATGTGCGTCATCTTCAGTGGCTAATGATGACATGGAGTCTGTAATGGAACCTGCAAATATGACTACATGTGTAAAGATCAGAGCTCAAAGCCCGACCCGCTACGTAGGCACCACACACTGGCCCACTAGGCATCTCCTCATTTGGGTTAACCACAGCTCATCCCAGTCCTCCAAAAGTCCAATTAATGATTTGATGCTTAGTAGTAGTGTATGGGCCTTCTATATATCACACTAAATTCCCACATATTTCCGATGTGGGATAGGGTGAGTCAGTGTGTGGTGCCTGCTTAGCGGGTCGGGCTTCGGGGTCGGATCGTTACAACATGAGTGCAGAGTCTGTTGGGAGACCAAAGAAAGATTTGAAGAAGTTGACTTTAGGTGAAGCAAAGGATACTTTGGTGAGTTGCTACTCCAAAATCAGCAAAATTTAAAAGGTAAACAATGTTACCAAAATGTGTCATTGCTTGATCAATTCTTAAATTAATTTCATTATCATCATAAGAATCTTGTTCACGAGATGCATTGCCATATGATTACAAAACTTGTTGTTGTTTTTCAAGTACGTGTATTAGTGATGTGCAAAACTAAAATTATACTATAACCTGCTTCAGGCGCTGAGTTGCATGTATTGGTTGGCATGTATTCTTGTATTTTGACCCTTAGACATGTCTAGGCAGGCTGTCAAACGGGCTAAAAAAGATAGGCCGAGTTCTACCGAAGGTTTACCAAACTTATCACTGTATTTAGCTTTCCACTAGAAGTTAACAAGTGAGTTGTCACTTGTCACTAGTCTCTTCCAATGCACACAACTTAGTAACGACTAGAATTTATGAACTGACCTTTGCTGTTGACTCATTTATTAGTGTGTTGCGAATAAATTAGCATGCAATCTCGATTGGAGAGACTGATAACAGCCATTGTTCTGCATAAAAGGTAAACAATGTTACTGCTTTTACTCAATTATCTTACGGTGATTCAAAACGGTGATATTGCTCTTAGTTCTATATGATTACGTAGCTTGCTGTTATTTCTCAGAATATGTGAATTAGTGATGTGCTGCATTCTTGCTGATGCATCTTACAATCTCATTATGGACATGCCAGATTTCAAGAACCTTTTCCTGTCTGATACTATATCAACCAACTTTACCTTATTGAACCTATTAATTATACTCATATATATGATGGTCCTGTTTTAAGTCTTTGGCTTTGACCCTGAAAATGAAGCATGATTACACTAAGTTAACAATCCATGAAAAATCAAAGTTCACAACTTTCGGTTACTCATTTCTATAGTGTTACATTTTGTAGTAATGCTTTACATGCTTGCGGTTATAAATCTAGTTGCGCATAAATTAATGTTTACAGTTTCTCAAGAAATAATATAATGCATCTTTTTTGAGAATATCAATTTAGTGATCCTGAGTATGGCAAGAGGATAGCTCATTAATTGCTTCCAATCATGCATGATTTGTTCTAAGTGCATAATCTTCGGTGGCTTATGTAATGATGACGTGGGGTCTGCAATGGAACCTGTAAACATGGAAGCAGAGGTTCGAATTAGCAGCATAGAGAGATTGGTTGCTGCTCTAAAATCAGCAAAATTTTAAAAGGATATTATCTTGGTTCCATTAACTAGCTTGTTTTGCTGCATATAAGGTAAACAATGTTACTGCTTTTCTTATTTTACTGTGATTCCATAATCTGTTATTTCTTGATCAAATTCTTAAATTACTTTCACTCCCCACTACAAGAACTTTGTTCATGAGATGCTTACCATATGATCACAAATCTTCCTGTTGTATCTCGTGTGCATTAGTGATGTGCAAAACTAAAATAATTGCAACTGCTTGAGGCGCTGATATTCTGATAAGCTGAATTTTACGTGCTTGTATTCTTGTATTTTGACACGTATTCTTGTATTTTGACCATAAGACATTTCTAGGCGGGCTGTGAAACGGGCTAAAAATGATAGGCTGAGTTCTACTGAAGCTTGACCAAACTTATCACTATATTTTTCTTTCCACTAGAAGTTAACAAGTGAGTTGTCACGAGTCTCTCCTAATGCACATAACTTAGTAACGACGAGAAGTTATGTACTGGCCTTGCTTTCGACTCATTTATTAGTTTGTTGCGAATAAATTGGCTTGCAACTCTCGATTAGTTTGTTACCAAAGTTGGTTGGTATAAAATTAATTATTTGCTGCATGCGACGTCACTATCTCTATTTTGTAGCGGCTGTAGTATAACCACTACCTAACTAGTCAATGCTCAAATTTATTAAGACCGGTTAAATTATTTCCGTAAATTGTCCATTTAAGAAAACAAGTATCTAATCTCAATATAATCTTTATCAAGTTATAGATTTTATGATTCCTGCATAAATCTGCAGCTGTCTTTAGAAAGTTTAGTAGTTTCTTCAAAAGGAGTTGGATTACTTTGAAATTTTGGCTCATTTAAGTAATAGATATGCTGATCCAGTTTGCATAATCTTCATAACAATTCCTAAGATGCAGAAAATTCTCCAAGAAAGAACATAGATTACAATGTGACAACTTCAATCGGAAAATAATTCCAATGGGCAAAAACTAAATATATCCGTAATCAAATTGTTGTTACCATTGCTGCTATTTCCCATAACTGTTACTTATTTCAAAAGTCCATTAGTCGCCCGCGCTTTCATTTCAAAATTCCGTTAGTCACCCGCGCATATTGCCAAAACTGTTATTTATTTCAAAAGTTCGTTAGTCGCCCGGGCATATAGTAGCAAGTAAAGTTCTGTTACCCTTGCTACCGTTGCCGAAAGGATTGTTCATTTAATCACCCAATTGCATTGCAGTTCTTAAAACGGATACTTAACAAAGTATTGTGTATCATAATGTTACTTTCTTATGAACAATTTCACTTTCTCTTGAATTAAGAATTTTTAGATGGATGGATATTAAGTCATGATTTAGTCAGATATTGGCTAGATCTG
Organism: Adenophora triphylla var. japonica; assembly: GCA_022495995.1. Lineage (NCBI taxonomy): Eukaryota > Viridiplantae > Streptophyta > Magnoliopsida > Asterales > Campanulaceae > Adenophora > Adenophora triphylla. Next base: position 40,511 of record JAFEMH010002537.1, on the reverse strand, counting down.
CCTGACAAGTGGCAGCGCAAAATGAGAAGGTCCGAAACCCCTATGCCTATAAATTGAGACTACCTCCTTCTCTGGTTTTCACCCCAGCAGCCCTTTCTTCTGTGCTCTCTTTGTTTTGGTTGCTTTGCTCTTGTCTGAGATACAGACTTCTCTGCTCATTTTCCAACAATGGCAAACCAAAATGAAGACAACATTGTTGAGAGGAGATCCGAGTTGATGAAATCCTTTTCAAGCCTTGAAACAATCTCAAGATTTGGCCAATTTCTGAGGCCATCTGCCAGCTTCATTGATGGAGCACGGCCAGATTTCCCCTCAAACTCCATCTTCTCGCCAAATCAGAGTACTCAAGCCCAAATCAATCTGGTCTTCAACGGATGGAAACACCCACAGAAGAAATGGAAAATTTGGTACGAGAAAATGCAGCCTCTTTACCAGCCAATTTGGGAAAGAGCTGGAATTCACACAGCTCTCAAGAATTCCACCTACAAAATCGATCAAAACGAGGATGTTATTCTTGGTTTTGCAGAAAGATGGTGTTCAAAAACACAGAGCTTTGTGTTCCCATGGGGAGAAGCAACCATCACTTTAGAAGATGTGATGATTCTTGGAGGCTATCCTGTTGTGGGTAACTCAGTTTCTGGCCCTTTTCTTTCCGTAGAAGAGAAAATCTGCCACTACATACTGGAGGAAGAGCGAAAAAAACTGGTAGCTCAGCCATCAAAAAAGGCTACTCAATCTGCTTGGTTCAAGGCATTCATGGATATGGGCAGCAGAGTAGAACACGAGGCGTTTCTTTCCCTCTGGCTGAGCAGGTTTGTTTTTCCAACTACATCTGATAGTGTGGTTGCTAGGCTTTTCCCCATTGCTGTTAGGCTAGCTAGAGGTCAAAGAATTGCTCTTGGACCGCCTTTACTCACACGAATATATCATGATCTAAATGTGCTGAAAACTTGTATCATTCAAGGCAATGGTGAGATCACATCTGTATCTATATGGGCCCCGTTTATCTTGATGCAAGTTTGGGTGTGGGAGAGGTTCCAGAAGCTGAGACCGGAACCAAATTTTGTTGAAACTGGTGAGCCAAGATTGGCTAGATGGGATGGGAAGAAAAAGGATGTAGAAAACATCAGGTTTGCTATAGACTCTGCTGCAAAACGATTCTACTGGCGACCTTATGTGGCTACTGACAATAACCCAATATCTCGTCAGTTCTACAGAGAAAGGGAAGAGTGGGTGGAAGCTGATAATGTCGAACTGGAGTCATTTACTAGGTGTTTGTGTGTGTGTGAGCTAGTTGGAATAGATGGTGGCATACAACAGTACCTGCCTCACCGTGTAGCTATGCAGTTTGGGTTAGATCAGGATATTCCTGGCCATGTTCATGTTCAAGGCAGCAGAGATCCGGAAATGGCGTGGAGGAATTATATAAGGCCCATTGGAGGGGTAGTGTTCTTCCCTTCTCGAGCTGACTCAGGTATGACGTATCAATATTTTCACTGGTGGTGGGACCCATCAAACCGGACAGACTTTTGAACTGTATCAACTGATTCAGGAGAAAGTAGCGCAGAAAGGCATATGGCAGATGAATGTTCTTCAAAAGCTGGACAATTGATGTATGATATTTGCTGTTATTTGTACTTGAATCCATCAGGCAAGATGTTTTAGCTTTCAAAATTGTGTAATATGTTGTGCTGTTGTGTAAAATTCTATAAACAAGGCTCGAGTAACAAAGGTTTCTTACATAGTATAAGGTTGTGTTTTGTAGGGGGTGTTTCAGAACCGAAGCATTTGGTTCGGTCCTGATTTTCTAAAATTTTGACAAAAACCGGACCAATCGGGACTGTGAACACCCCTAGGGTGTGTATTTATTAAGGTGGGCGTACTTAGTAAATGAGTGGGTGTGAATAGCGCCACTCTGAATCGAAGGATTGAGCGACTGGATAAGAGATGAGTTGCGGTTTTCTTTTGTGCAAAAAACATAGCGATGGCTTCAATTCAATGTACCCTCCAAATCCCCTTCTCTACAAAATCATCTTCCTCATGTGGGTCCTCATCTACGCCATTGATGTTCAAACTCAGCTCTCGATTTCTTGGTCTCCCAAATAGGCTTGGTGGTTGTCGGGTCAAACCCGCTTTAAACCCCACCTCTGCTTCTTCAACAATTACCTGCTGGTTTAAATTTGGTAGCAATGGGGTTGATGCTGAAGGCGCTGGCATTTACGGTAGCCAATCTCGCGATGATTTTGACCGTGATGACGTCGAGCAGGTCACTTACCCACATTCATCTTTCAATACTCTCAATTATGAGTGATTATTTGACTGTTTATTAGGGATTAGTCAGTTAAAAAGTCTGAATCTTTTTGAAATTCTTCACAAGGGTGTGTGTTTAAATCCCATTTCTGGACTGATAAAATTGAAATGTTAACAGATGGTAGTAAAGCTGATTGTGTGTAGTCAATTGCAGAAAATCTCGACTTTTCGAGAAACAATTGGTGAACATGTTCACAAACATGAGAAAACAACTGTGGTAGTCTTTCACATTAATATCAGCATTAGTTCATAGCTTGTTTCGACGTTTGATCACAAAATCGGTAGGAATAGAGTATTAACTGATTGATTGTCGATCTACTTCATTTGATTTTTACCTTGATCGCACATATATAGACGCACTTTAGGATTTGCCCATTGCACTTGAATCATTCAGTGACAGAAAAGAATGGAGAAAGAGGATTGTCTAAGCAACTGGTCTGGTACAAATCTTGAGTTGTTGAGGTATTTCTCATGGTTACTACCAAAATCACAATGAAGATACAATTAATTATCTTCAACGAGCTAAGTGCATACATATTTGTTGAGAATCAAAACCAACTCTTTCCCTCCCTAGAAAGATCTAGAGTTTCTACATAGTTCTACACACCTGTATCTTTTGAGAAGGCCTCTGAAGGGATTATGAACTGCCATTGGTGAAGCTTCCAGATTAGAAGAAGCTTGGACCCTCCCAAGTCCCACCGCCTCCATCCAAGATTAAGTATAAAACAGAATTGGGTTTCCCCAATTGAGTCAATTGCCGTGAGATATTGAGGAGAGTCAATTGGGTCCCTCTTGAATTGTGATATGTTGTGTTGAGGTAAACTTGTTGTGAAATTGGGGGGATCACCACATCCACTAGCCCATACTAGCAGTCATCAACGTGGAGGAAAAATTAAATCAACACGTGATAATATGAAAGAACAAGAACACCGATAATTTGTTAACCCGGTTCACCACCACCCGTGGCTACATCCAGAGGCACCAAGCCAGGATATCACTATAATAATATATGAAGGATTACAACTTTACATATGCACTCACACAGATCTAGCATAGTAACTCTCCATGAGCAATCTCTCATATACATTATCTCACCTCCCCTAGAACGCACAAATAACACGGTCATGGCCGGGTTGTAGGATCGCCCCCATGGCTCTCCTAGGCCCCCAACCTCCCTTCCTAGACACTATTTTGTGGCTCCCTTTGATATCCTAACTTTCTCCTCTTGGGTACAAATATTATGGTGGTAGTCACAATGTATTTATAGAGATACAAAACCTACTCCTGATCAAAACTTAATTTACCCGGAGTCCTTGAGACGGAAGGAGTATAACTTTAATTAGGAATACTAATATTAATTCCATATGTGGACTCCTTTCCGAAAATCCGTCCCCGACAAATCGGCCCCATTCCTTTCGGGCGGTCGCCCACCTCCTCTATGGGCGGTCGCCCACTTCAACAGTCCGCTTCGATTTTCTGCTCCTCCATGGTTTTGATCCTCTCCTTGGTTTTGGCTCCAATCCCAACAATCTCCCACCTGAAGACATAAACCACCATTGTGACATGCTCCTATCATACTCCCACCTGAGAATGATCCACCAAATATTTTACACCACCATGTTGAGCCTCCACGCTCCTCCACCATGAGCCTCCACGCCCAAGTAATAAGGCGAGTTGAAACCAAGCGACGCTTCAACCTCTCCGTGTTAGATCCTTCTTGCCTCCCCAAATCAACTTCTACCTTGATTTATTTGCAAGACTAACTTCGCCTTCTCCCTCCTAGATCCACTCCCCTTGCAATGCTCCCCATGAAACTCGGACACACCTTGCTTCTTGCATTGTCTTCTTGTGGTCTTTTTTCTCGCTCTCTCTAAAGTACTTGTGGATCGTCTCCTTGCCGCCGCCTACACATTGTCACCTCTCCACCCTAACACACCGTTTATTGATGTCTCTCCCCTTTTACACCGACAGCCGGTCTCCAAGCCTCTTGCTCCCACCCGAACGAAATTGATGTTGTCGGTAGAGTACAACATCCTCCTTACCCCTCATCCGTCGTTTGCGAGAAGTCCTCCTCTTCCCACGTGGTTTAACCGGCTTATACCACTCACCTTTGCAAGAAGAGATTGTATCAAAATAGGAAACAAAATCTCGCGGAAAAACTCTCCCGACACGTGGGCGGTCGCCCACCACCCACTGGCGGTCGCCCGCGAAGAATTTCCCACGAGCCCAACCTTCGTCCATGTGGGCGGTCGCCCACCACCACCGTGGGCGGTCGCCCAAGACTCCCGAGCTCCTCCGACTTAGACTCCTTTTCTTTCATATTTTTCTCCAACCACCTTGACTGCCCCATAAACCCTTGAACATCTCCAGATCTATCTTGATCTCTGCATCTCTAAAATTCCACCTCGAATTTCTGCAGATCTCAATAAGAAACAAACGAACTCTTCAGACTTACTGATCTTCCGCACGATCGTGGACCTATTTGGCACGTGTCTTGCTTCAACCATAAACCCTAGAAGCTCTCAAATTCCTGCTCGTCTTCCACACGAAGAATCTGCACGAAAAATCTGTTGTCTCTTTTCTTCACCTTGGATCTCTCCTAGATCTCGAATCAGGCTCTGATACCAGTTGTTGTGAAATTGGGGGGATCACCACATCCACTAGCCCATACTAGCAGTCATCAACATGGAGAAAAAATTAAATCAACACATGATAATATGAAAGAACAAGAACACCGATAATTTGTTAACCCGGTTCACCACCACCCGTGGCTACATCCGGAGGCACCAAGCCAGGATATCACTATAATAATATATGAAGGATTACAACTTTACATATGCACTCACACAGATCTAGCATAGTAACTCTCCATGAGCAATCTCTCATATACATTATCTCACCTCCCCTAGAACGCACAAATAACACGGTCATGGCCGGGTTGTAGGATCGCCCCCATGGCTCTCCTAGGCCCCCGACCTCCCTTCCTAGACACTATTTTGTGGCTCCCTTTGATATCCTAACTTTCTCCTCTTGGGTACAAATATTATGGTGGTAGTCACAATGTATTTATAGAGATACAAAACCTACTCCTGATCAAAACCTAATTTACCCGGAGTCCTTGAGACGGAAGGAGTATAACTTTAATTAGGAATACTAATATTAATTCCATATGTGGACTCCTTTCCAGAAATCCGTCCCCGACAAACTGTTCCTTTGGGCGGTCGCCCACCTCCTCTATGGGCGGTCGCCCACTTCAACAGTCCGCTCCGATTTTCTGCTCCTCCATGGTTTTGATCCTCTCTTTGGTTTTGGCTCCAATCCCAACAAAACTGAGTCTAGTGTACGGAGTATATCCTAAAGGGTCTTTTGTACTACTAGGGAGGTTTGTAACTGTGTGCTTCGAGTATTTGTACTCTGTTATTTTCCAAGAGTTAAAGAGCAATAATAATAGTATGAATGTTATTTTTACTTGTTTTTTGCCAATTTGGGTTGGTGGTTCACTATTTTCTGCATCAATTATTTAATATTTAAGAGGTTGGTACGGGAAAAACTCATATTCATATAAACTTAGCATGCAGGAATTCATGTATCATTATGGACCTTAATATAAGAGGAGACTCATTTGCTTGGCATCAGACTCGGAATGAAAACCCACAACTTTCTTGCAATAAGTTTTACTACAACGTGTCTCCGTAAACGGATAATACTCCCTCCGTCCCGAAATTTAAAAATTTGTTATCGATACACCATTATGAACACTATTAGCATCTGTTCATTATTCACGCTTCATTTGTATCTCTAATCTAGCAAGGAATCTCATGACACGGTTTGTCTGGGCATCTTGGCTGTTTTTCTTTCCTGATGTTCACTACTCCACTCCTCAAAATATAGCTATCTACTTATCACCATAGTAATCTTCGTCTCTGAATATATCCTTACTTCAGACAAGACTAACAACAATACTCTAGGACTGCTCCACAAAAAATTATTTTGAGGTTTAATGACAATTTATCTGTACTTGGCGAACTATAGGCTAACTACCCTCTTTTTTTTGTCAAAATGTGCAGTACTTCAACTACATGGGTATGCTTGCTGTAGAGGGTACATATGATAAAATGGAGGCTCTTTTAAGCCAAAACATCCATCCAGTAGACATTTTATTGTTGATGGCTGCATCAGAAGGTGACAAGCCCAAAATTGAAGAGTTACTACGAGCTGGTGCTGATTACACAGTCAAGGACGCTGAAGGACGTACTGCTCTTGAGAGGGCCTCCGATGAAATCAAGGAATACATACTTGGTTTTTCTGTTCAGAAGGCATAATCTCTATTACTATTATTCTCTGAATTTTCCTTTATCAAAGTTTCCGGGTTAGTTTTTCTCGAGTCATCTCCTTGCCCTGCAAATTCGGATTAGTTATTATTGTATAAAAGCCATGAACTGATTACATTTTGTTGTATTTTTGTACTGTGAAATATGTACGGAAAATCTTTGCATCCAAATTTTGATGGCTTTGATTCAAGATTCATCTTTAATCAGCTTGCATCCTTATGGTTCCTTACCCTTCCGGTCCACTGCATTGCTTGCTTCATTCTAAATGGCTGTATATTGTTAACTAAATTAAATTAAGTTGAACTTTGACCAAAAGTGACGTAGCGGAAGACTTGATAGATAATCGATTACTGTTGTAACGCGCACGTTAACCAGTAATCGATCTTCAACCTCGTAAAATTGAATCAATACTGAGTTGGAAGGAAAACAAACCAATGTTTATTCAAAACGGCAACAACTGCCTCTTAAAACCCTAAAATAAAGTATTTAAAGGTCTCCAAAAATCCTAATCAAAATAAACCCTAAAACAGTCAAATTACAAATTACGAAAAAATCCAAAAAAACTGATAAATGGTTATTAATACATACTCCCTCCGTCCCAACTCAAAAGCCACAAATTTCTTTTTTGGGCGTCCCATTTAAAAAGGCACTTTCCCAAAAAGGAAACCTTAAATCACTATTCTCTCCACTCATTCTCTCTCCTACTTTACTTTTACACTCACAACATTCTCTTTCTTACATCACCTCCCACTCATTCTCTCTCCTATTTAATTTTTCATACTCACAACATTTAAACTTTTTCTCTTTCCTACATCACATTTCTTATTATGCGTACGAGGCACAAATTGTGCCTTTTGGCCCGGGACGGAGGGAGTAAATAAAAACATTATTCATAAATATTTTAAATTTTTTACGAAGATAAATAATTTCTCATTAAATGTTGGTAAAAGTTGAACTTAGTTCATCATATGCGACTTTATTCTACGTCGAAGGGAATATATGACCAAATTGTGTGACTTACTCTATTTTTTTTTAATGTTTAGTATATCGATAGAATTGTACTAAGATTTTTTCCTAATTTAAAATTAATATTTATTTTGGAACGAACAAGTAAGTTTGATATATGATAACAATGATTTAAGATGAACATCTAGGGTAGGTACTTGGGTAAAAAAAACTAAAAAAATAAAATAAAAAATAAATAAACTCTCTATTTTTGTAATAAATAATAAAAAAAAATTAACTAGTTTGAATTAAGAAAAATGGACGAAATAAAAAAAAAAAAAGAGAGAGAGAGAGAGAGAGAGAAAAGAAAAGAGAGAGTGGTGGTGGTGGGCAAGGACAGCCCAAGGAACAAAATGCTATGGGCTCAATAAGGTCCACTATCTTTTTAAAAACTGATATGGGCCCAAATACTTAACCCGGCCCAACTAATTGTAATTAATGTAAATATGTAATGGCTTCATGCGTAATTTTCCGCTTTTATGAGGGTAAGATTGCAAAAAAAAATAAAAAAAATTGAAAGTTCTAGGGTAAGAGAAGGGTCAAGTTCTTACTTCTCATTTCTTCTCCCCCTAAATCTCTCCCGCCGGCCCCTTAACCCCCACCGTTTAATCTCCCACTGCCTCCGTCGTAATCTTTCCGGCGGTAATCATCACCCTCACTATTTCTTCCTTTCATTCTATTTCTCCACTTCACGCTCGTGTTTTCGTTTAATTTTCAACTGTATACTGCAGACGTTGCAATCGGCTCTTCACTGTTTCAATCTTGAGGTTTGGTCGCCAATTCGGTTTCTTCTGAAACCGCCGTCCAGTAAAGATCCGTTACCGAAGGTTATTTCTTGTCGCCATATCTCTTACCAATCGGATTTGTTTCTTTTTATAGACTTCTACTCTTATGACGATATTTGTATGCTCTCAATTTCTCAAATTTATTCCGAGCTCTTGAGGATGTATTACTTAGTCACTCAATTCTTCTTGATTGTGTCTGTTTGTGAAATGAAAAGAAAAACTTAAGATTCAACAACTGAAACGGCTAATGACTTAATTCTCTTTGCATATAAAGAAGGGTTGGAGAGTAGTGTCTTCGTGTTTTCATTGAAAAGAAAAACTTAAGATCAATCAACCTTTTTAAATCTTTAGGGAAAAATAGGGGATACCTTCTTGGTTTCGTCCCATTTTGGGGAGGTCCCCTATCCTATTATTTTTGAGGGCTAGGAATAGGAGTGTGGGTTTGGAAAGGTAGGTATTGCAGATTTTCCACTTCAGCCCTAGTCCAGCCTTCAGATCCTGCTCTTCTGCCATTTATGAGCTGAACACTTAAAATTCAGAATTTTGTGTGTGTGTGCATGGAGTGAGAGAGAGAGAGAGAGAAAGATGGAGAGAGAGAGAGAGATTGGTTATAGGTTTGTTCTTGAGAGTGGGCCATTGACCATGGTCGTTGGAGATGTGGATGGGGTGGGTTTTGAGGTAGATGATGAATTTGATTGTTCATGTCCCTTAGTTTCTTTAATGCGACACATAGCCCTTGTATTAAAAATATTGACATTGATCTCCTAAACTCAATATGGGTGTTTGGTCATTTCACCTACCTCCTTCACTAGAATTTAACTGAAGTTAGCATCCCTAAGTTTCTTGTACCACAAGGAGGCATCGTCTCACAAAGAATATGATTTTTATTTTTGGGGTGGGGATATCGCCTTAATGAGATTACCACATGTTTTTGCCGTACTCTTCCCGTGTCATTATTCTATATTTTTCTACAAAGGGAGTAGTAGATAGTTTTATACTCCCTCGCCGAAAGAAACTGAGGAGGTAGAAAATGGTTGAATTTTAAAGTTGGACTCTTTTTGGGTTGGAAAATGAATTGGTTGTTTAAGCACAATTTTTTACATGCCTTGTTAAAGTTGCGGGCAGTGGAGTTTGTTGGTTTCAGTTTAATTTGTTATGTTCGTCATAGTTTTCTTTAGTTAAGCATTATTAGTCAAGAGGGCCAATTTTATCAAGAGCTGGGCCTACCTAGCATGTTATGTCTGCTACAGGCATTAGTTTACTATTCAGTTAATATTTTAATCTCTTTGTTAATCTTATACTATCTCAAGCAAAATAATTTTTTTCTAAAAAAACAATCTTTCTATTTGCACTTATAAACACTGGTCTTTTTATAGTTTTGGTGAAATTTATTTATTTTTTGTGTTTGGGGTGTCTAGCTTTATGTTTCTTTTCGAGTACTTATATTCTTGCCTTCCACTAATTGGAGAGAGTACTAGTTACTTTCAGTACTAGGTTTTCTTAACTGGTTGTTAGTATGTACTATATACACCTCCAAATTCTGAATATTGTTGTAGAGAGCTCTTGTTATCTTTCCTTCTTTAGCTGTCCTTCTACACCATTTTAATTCTTAACTGATTGCCTTTCTAATTAGTTTCACTCTTAACAATTTACCGTTTATTGATTACTCACTATTAAGTAGGCCCATGTCACGTGGATGATGTTGTAAAGTTCAATGAATTAAATATTTGAATGTACGCTCGCCGAAAAATGAGTAAATGAGAGTCGCCACGCCGTTTTAAAGGGAAACATTGAAATCCTTTTGAAAAAGAGAAAATGGGTTCGGGGGTCAGATTACGTCTTGGGAAGAATCGAGAGTTCACCCAACACGCCTCGTAAACGAGTCTTTCTAATATTCAACATCCAAATCATTCATAAGTGTGTGCAATTTGTGTGACAAAATATGTGTATAAATGCATATGGATGAAATGAGAGAATTACATCTTGTGAGCCACTTGATGCGGGGGGCCACATCCCGATTACAACGAGGCTAACAGATTACAACTAAAAATGTCCTCTGTAAGTGGCATATTATGTCGCACTACACAGGACTAGGCATGGCCAATTGTGTCATGCGACACATAGTGCCATTTCCAGAGGACTTACGCCATTCAACTTACAAGGAAACAAAGGTGAACAACATGATATTGATTAACACAGAGTCGAGCCACAGAGGTTATGATATTGAGATTTTCACCTAAGAGAGTGTGGATATAGAGAATCCATACTCATCTTAGGGACAAAACCAAACACATCAACATCATAAGACATCATAAATTGCATATAGAGAACAAAGTATAATCAACATCATCAGAGGACTTACAGAATTCAGCTTACAAGGGAAACAAGGATGAACAACTGAGATTGACTAACATAGAGTTAAACTACAGAGGTTACGATATTGAAATTATCACCTAAGAGAATGTGGATATAGAGAATCCATACTTATCTTAGGGACGACACCAAACACCTCAACATCATTCGGAATCATGGATTAAGCATGGAGATCAAAATATAATCAGCATCACAGAAATTAGAACATGGCATAATTACTCGGAATGAATAATAATCCCGTTGCTTAGCATGGAGAAAGGATGAATAAGAGAGATATAATGAAAGAAGATGTCAATTACCCTTGTAGATCCACGCTCTCTATACCACGTCGGTATAGAGGGCCTTCAAATCAGCTTCAGGACCAGCCTAGAATTCTCAGATTGAGAGTTGCTTTGGAATCTCAAGCGTATGTGCGAGTATGTGAGAAGAAATAAGTTTGGATTATGAATGAGGGAGAGTCAATGGTTTGTGAGAGAGAGTGGATTTGCTGGGTTTGGGTCTAGAAGAACAGGAAAGGGGCGCCGATTGGGGTAGGGAGAGAAAGGTGAGGAAGCGATCGCTGTGTTTGGCGTTGTTGGGGGGCGGCGCCGGTGAACGGGTTTAGAGTCTGAAACGGGGAAGAAGACGTCGACAATTTAGGGAGAATTGAAATGAGAGAAAACGGCGATGACCGTGGTTGGAGAGAGAGGGAACGCCGATTTGGGTACAGAGAGAGAGCGTTGTTTTTTGGGTCGCTAGAGAGAGAAAAGTCTGGAAGCTTGGTGTGTGTTTGTAAATTGTGGGTGTTGAGTTGATATGAGAGAGAGATTTGGATGTGAGAGAGAGGATTGTGAGGAAGGGCTCCGTCCAGAAGTTGAGAGAGAACGGTGAGGAAGATGATTAGAGAGAGATCAGAGAGAGGGGGGCTGAAACCGTATAGAGAGAGAGAGAGAGAGCCCCCCTCTCTCTGATCTCTCTCTAATCGTCTTCCTCACCGTTCTCTCTCAACTTCTGGACGGAGCCCTTCCTCACAATCCTCTCTCACACATTCAAATCTCTCTCTCATATCAACTCAACTTACAAACACACACCAAGCTTCCAGACTTTTCTCTCTCTTTCTAGTGACCCAAAAAACAATGCTCTCTCTCTCTCTACCCAAATCGGCGTTCCCTCTCTCTCCAACCACGGTCAATCGCCATTTTCTCTCATTTCAATTCTCTCTAAATTGTCGACTTCTTCTTCCCCGTTTCAGACTCTAAACCCGTTCACCGGCGCCGCCCCTCAACAACGCCAAACACAACGATCGCTTCCTCACCTTTCTCTCCCTACCCCAATCGGCGCCCCTTTCCTGTTCTTCTAGACCCAAACCAAGCAAATCTACTCTCTCTCACAAACCATTGACTCTCCCTCATTCATAATCCAAACTTATTTCTTCTCACATACTCGCACATACGCTTGAGATTCCAAAGCAACTCTCAATCTGAGAATTCTAGGCTGGTCCTGAAGCTGATTTGAAGGCCCTCTATACCGACGTGGTATAGAGAGTGTGGATCTACAAGGGTAATTGACATCTTCTTTCATTATATCTCTCTTATTCATCCTTTCTCCATGCTAAGCAACGAGATTATTATTCATTCCGACTAATTATGCCATGTTCTAATTTCTGTGATGCTGATTATATTTTGATCTCCATGCTCAATCCATGATTCCGAATGATGTTGAGGTGTTTGGTTTCGTCCCTAAGATGAGTATGGATTCTCTATATCCACATTCTCTTAGGTGATAATTTCAATATCGTAACCTCTGTGGTTTAACTCTATGTTAGTCAATCTCAGTTGTTCATCCTTGTTTCCCTTGTAAGCTGAATTCTGTAAGTCCTCTGATGATGCTGATTATACTTTGTTCTCTATATGCAATTTGTGATGTCTTATGATGTTGATGTGTTTGGTTTTGTCCCTAAGATAAGATGAGTATGGATTTTCTATATCCACACTCTCTTAGGTGAAAATCTCACTATCATAACCTCTGTGTTAATCAGTATCATGTTGTTCATCTTTGTTTCCTTGTAAGCTGAATGGTGCAAGTCCTCTGGAAATGGCACTATGTGTCGCATGACACAATTGGCCATGCCTAGTCCTGTGTAGTGCGACACAATATGCCACTTGCAGAGGACATTTTTAGTTGTAATCTGTTAGCCTCGTTGTAATCGGGATGTGGCCCCCCGCATCAAGTGGCTCACAAGATGTAATTCTCTCATTTCATCAATAAAGCGAAGCATTAATATGCATTTATACACATATTTTGTCACACAAATTGCACACACTTATGAATGATTTGGATGTTGAATATTAGAAAGACTCGTTTACGAGGCGTGTTGGGTGAACTCTCGGTTCTTCCCAACACGTAATCTGACCCCCGAACCCATTTTCTCTTTTTCAAAAGGTTTTCAATGTTTTCCTTTAAAACGGCGTGGCGACTCTCATTTACTTATTTTTCGGCGAGCGTATATTCAATATTACAAATAGCAATCCACTTTTATTGATCTGTCTCGGGTCAAAGACTCAAATAGGACACCTATTTTGAACTAGAGGTAGTATATGTGATCATGCCTATTTAGTTATCATGAGACTGTCAATATTACCTGCATCAGTCTCCATTCGTTTCTTTTCCTTTCAAAGTTTCTAATTTACTTCCCCTTATTGCAGCTTACGACTTGTCCTCAACTAAGCAGAGATATCTGTACTGCAACTCTAGGAGGATCTCAAGAAGATGGAGGATTGGGGTAATGTTGTTTAAGATAGTATTTCATATCTGGCTCTACTTGTACTTAATTCTTGTATTGCTGTAAGAAAAAAGAAAAAAGGGAAATATATTATCTACTTCTGTATTGTGGTGATCGTCCAGTCAGTTCTTTTTCTCACCCCGCCTTCTTTTTTTGTGATTATGGAATATGCTTTATAATATGTTGATTGTGGTTACCCACTATTCACTAAGCACTGTTAGAAGATATTTGACTAGTGGTGATGGATCCATGCTACATTATTGAAATTTATCTTAGTATAGTAGTTACTGGAGTTTCATGTCTACCTGTAATCATCCTTACTAATCGTTCTTATTATTTTTCTTAATTTACTGTTGAACAACGTTTAATTAGAATTTAATTTTGTCTAAATAGAGTGCATTATTTTTTACTGTAAGATGAACCAAATCAGCTACTGCTAGTGCGCAACTTATTATTGACGTGACAAATTATCTTACTATGGACACCTCAACGAACTCAATTTTCTGGAAATGGATATTTAGTTTCCTTTTTTTTCAAAATAAGTATATGCTAACTTTGTTTCATGTTCTTTCACAAATATCAGAATTTGGATCTATGGTGAAGTGAGTAATGTAACTAATTAATCTTCTTTGTGATCTTGTTTTAAAGAAGTTGAATTGTCTTGTAAGTAAATTCGCTATCGCTGGCGGATGTGTCTTCATTGATAGTGACGAGTGAGCTTTATTGTTCCAGAGGATGAGCCAGCTCCAGTGGTTCTTAAAAAGGAGGTACTTAAGAGTATGTGGGATGACGAAGATGCAGATGAAAATGATGTGAAGGATTCTTGGGAGGAGGAGGATGAACCTGCTCCGGTACATTCTGATAATTTTCTATACGTTCTATTTTGTCCGCCAAGAGGGTTATAATTTTTCAATGATTATAAATCTGCTATTTGATTTTAAGCAAGTTGATTTCATTCAGTGATTTTGTTTGATTCAGTGGTATGTGCTCTTCATTTCTTCGTATTTAATTTTGTCCACATTCATAGGTGCCATTTGTGCAAGTTGATAGAAAATTCTGAAAAAAGTTATACTCCCTCTGCCCCATTAAAAGTTGCACTTTTTTGGACACGGGGATTAAGAAAAAGTGTAAATGGTGCAAGAGTTGTGAGTATGAAAAGTGAAGTAGGTGAGAGAAGGTGGCGTGGAGAATAATATTGAGTGGATAGTTGGTATGAGTATGCAAGTGGGCCCCATTAAAAAATTACCATTTTGGGAAAGTGTAATTTTTAGTGGGACGGAGGGAGTATGTTATGATTGACTAATTACTGAATGAGAAACTATAGCTAGACTTTTGTAGTTCTCATGGATACTTTCACATAATCTGCATTCTAACCGTAATCTATTTTCTGTTACAGGCCAAATAGTACATTTTCTATATCCGTTTTGTAATTCCATAGCCTTTATGTTTGTATCTGTTTTTTTTTTAATTTCAGCCTGCAGTAGTAGAGCCTCCTCCAGTGAAAGCCCCAAAGAAACCTGCAGCTAAGCCTGCAGAAAAGAAAGGGAAAGCTGTTGAAGTAGTTGCGGAAGAGCCGCTAGATCCTGTCGCAGAAAAACTTCGGCAACAAAGGTAAGCTTCTACAAAAACATACTCCCTCCGTCCCATATAGATTTTTCCATTTGACTTTTCAAACAATTTATTTATTTATTTTTCTTTCCATTACTATCCCCAAATGAACATAAGAATCACGCAGAGAACCACTGATCTTAGGCTCCGTTTGTTTGGGGAAAAATATTTTTCGGAAAACGTTTTCCCCATTTTCCGATGTTTGGTAAGCACCGGAAAATGGAGAAAACATTTTCCCCACTTTTCAAAGTAAAACGACTACGGATTTTTCCCAAGTAAAACATTTTCCAGAAAATGGCAACACCCTCACACACACACCTAACTTTTCATACACCCACACGTTACCCACCCCACATTAACCACCCCTTACCCCATCCCCTTATAAAAAAATATTTATATTAAAATTAGATTTTACAATTCTCCCTCCATCACCACCCCGCCCCCTGCCCCCTACCCCACCTCACTCACCACCACCATCTGACCCCTTGCCCCCCCCCCCCCCTCCCCCGTCGGTTCACAAAAAATTTAATCTTTCTAAATTTATTTTAAATTTATTTTTAACAACTCCCCACCCCACTCACCACCACCACTCCTGCCCCTTGCCCTCCCCCCATCGGGTCAAAAAAAAAAATTTAATCATTTTAAATTTATTTTTAACAACTCCCCCACCCAACCCCACTCCCCTACTCTCGACCACCCACCCTACCATCATCTTACCCTTTATATTTCCCCCACCACCCTATCCTACCCCTACCCCACACCCACCCACCTCACCCCTACTAATCCCCACCTCCTACCCTATCACCCCACCTCCATCACCCTACCCCCCACTCTATCTCTTTCAACTTATCTCATATTGTGTTTTTATCGAAAAATATTTCATTTAACACATGAATTCCGGAAAACATTTTCCTTACCAAACAGTCGAAAACATGCTTATCTCATTTTCTGGAAAACATTTTACAGGAAATCATTTTCGGAAAACATTTTACAGGAAATCATTTTCGGAAAACATTTTACAGGAAGTCATTTTACGCGAAACAAACGGAGCCTTAGCCCATCATCCACATCCATTCCACTCAAATTTTGGAAATTTACATATTTTAACCATTCAAATTTAGAATTAGGACTTTCTTTTTGGGACAAACAAAAATGGAAAGTGAGAACATCTTTATGGGACGGATGAAAGATGTTAGCCTGTGCTTCTTATGCAGAAATTCAGCTAGTTCACTTGCAATTTTAAGAAGGTTTAGACCCAAGTGAGGACATTTCTTGTAGTCGTTGATAGTGATATATATGCATATATGCCGGCATGTTTATTTGACAATTGATTTTATGTACTGTTAGGAGATATAATAGATATATATGTCGTATGGTCAACACTATAGCTAGGGTTTACGTGATGAGTGAAGCTTCTACCTCAGATCAATGTGTGTGGGTGTCTAGGTGATACTAGATGGTAAATGTCCTCGCCACCATTTTACAAGAAGTTCTTCGGAGTTTGTTTTGACCTTTGAGTTGTACAGTTAGAGACCTTCATTGTTCGAAGTGAGGATCTCCAAAAAAATGTGGTTGAGAAAGTAGGCATCTTTTTCTCTGCGCACTTTGTTGTTTGTTTCTGAAGTCAAGTTGCTCTTGTTTTTACAAATCATACATACTATGTTGGGGTTTGGTCTACATGTGTCCTTGTTTATAGAATAACGATTCAGTTTGCAGTCAGCTGCTAATAATCTTGTCGATGTGATATTGTTTGGGTGTATTATATTATGTGGATTATGGATGCTGATACTTCTCTGAAGACGAATTTATGTTAATGCTCTAACCTCTCTCAGGCTTATTGAAGAAGCTGACTACAAACATACTACAGATTTGTTTGCTAAGAAAGGTGGAGATGACAAGACTCTTGATAATTTCATTCCAAAATCAGAAAGTGACTTCTTAGAATATGCAGAGCTCATTGCTCATAAGCTTAAGCCATACGAGGTGTGTGTTGTTTGCTTTTCTGGTGGCATTTACCCAGCTTATCTGATTATCGATATAGGCCTATAGGTCAAGATTTGATTTGACCATAACAATGTGCAGAAAAGCTTCCATTATATTGGATTGCTCAAGACTATTATGAGACTATCAATGGTAAATATGAAAGCTGCAGATGCAAAAGAAATTTCCTCTTCGGTCGCTACCATTGCAAATGAAAAGATTAAAGCTGAGAAAGACGCCAATGCTGGTAAAAAGAAGACAGGTACCCTCTTATCTGAGCATATATATGTCAAAATATTAGCACGTACTATTGTAATCCCTCTCCCAAAATGAATGCCAATTTTCAAGATTTTTTTGTCCCAAAATGAATGTCCTTTTTGTTAATCTTTGTCCCTAAATATTTTTTTTTTCCATTTTTTTCACTATTCACTTTCTACTTGTAAAACTAAATGTTTAGAAAGTGGATTACAAGAATATTTATGCATCTTTGCTATTACATTGCATAAAAAGCAAGCATTTTCAGAATGTCTCTAAAAATGAAATTTGGACATTCATTTAGGGACGGAGAGAGTAATATCATTGCTTGAAACCAAGTGTTTGACCTAGCGCTTTGGATATATATTTGTGTGTAGGTGCTAAGAAGAAGCAGCTGCTCTTAGATAAACCTGATGATGAGGCAGTGGTTACTGCATATGATGGTTACGACGACTATGATTTCATGTGAGCTTTTTGGGATTTTGTTATTCTAGCTTGTGCTACTACAAATCAAATACCTTGCCAGTATTAACCGGGATCTTGTAATTACAATGTTGAGGAGATAAAAGGATCCGCGACCATGTAATGTCCAAGTCTTGGAGACTATCAAGTGTATGATAGCCTGCATCTCCTCAAGGGAAAACCATCTTTTTTGAGTTATATTTTAATGGTTTTATTTTATGGTTGGAAAATATCACATAACTTTTTCTTTTTTGCCCATAAATATTTCTCTCCTATGAACCTCAGATTATGAAGTGGAAGTTACTTTGTAAGAATATTTCTTGCTCAACTATTTATTTTTGGTGTGATTGACATCTGGCTAATAAGATGAATGTACTTTGCAATGTTGAGACTGTCATTGGAAGATGTATTACCACACATATATATATATATACACACACACACTCTTCCTCTCCCCCCTCCCCCCCCCCCCCAATAAAAATGTCAGCACTTTCCTTTTTGGTCCGTTTCATAATAAATGTCATTATTAAGAAATTAGTCTTTATCGAGACACATCCCTTGAAGACATTTATAATTAGTAATTAGTCTTAATCGAACATTGAGGCACATCCCTTAAAAACGTCGATAAGTCACTGTGTTGAGACGGAGGGAGTATGTGTGAATGTGTGTATATGTATAGATAGAGATGTGAAGTTATGGTTGTGAACATTTTACAATATGATTCTCATTACAGTAGCAAACTTGTTTGGTTGCTGCATCATTACTTGAAATAAAGTTGTACAAGCTTCTTTAGTGTATCAAAAACACTTGTAAAAGGGTTAAACTGAACAGCTGAACTCAATCCAATATCAGGGAACTGGTTTGTTAGAGATTGTTGCATTCCTGGCATGGACATCATTGCTGCTAGCCGACTGTCAGACACTTCACAGTCTTGCGGAGTGTCTTTGATTTCATTTGGATCATACCCGAAATTTGCCAAATATTCCTTGTATTTCGCTATAAATTTTGGCCCTGGATTTGGTGTCCTCGAATATATCTGAAATAATCGAGCAGAGTAACTTCATATAGTTTCCTTAAGATGCGTTTATTTTTTACGTTGATGTCAAACATAATGTGTACCTGAATAAAGCTCTTGTCTTTTGCTCCCGAAACAAGAGCAAAATTGTCATAATCAGTAGCAATCACATCATAAGGCTCCTTCGGAATAAATGGCAGTGTAGGAAACCGAAGGTAGCACTTTGATCTAATCATCTCTTGTGTTTCTAGATTTGTTCGAGTCTTCTCCAGGTCTTCATCGGAGAGACATTGGACTCTTCCCCTTATACCGGTAATGTATCCATCAGGACCTCCATGGACACAAAACGTGTCGACCTGGATTGCAGATGCTGCCATATCAAACGTATAAACACCCTGCAAAAAAACGAGTTAAGCGGACACAACTGTCATTATTAGATTTAACTCCTACCTACTAGTATGCCTCTCAACAGGATTTACCTGAGTGCAGTGGCAATCTTCTTGACCTTGTCCTGCAAACCCGCGTTTAAGCGAAGCAACTTCAAACCACCTCCCTGAATATCTCACGGGATCGAAGTTTGATGCTGTCATACCTCTCATCATCATCATCTTAGGTCCCTCATCAATTGGAAGAGTTGGCATACTGTCTGCAGCATTTGCAAGCTGGCATAAGTTACTATGAGAAATTTCAGCCCCAAAAGCCTGCCAAAGGGTACAATTACAAGTTTGTCGATAATCCCTCCGTCCCATTTGACTATTCAAACATTTTAACAATTTTGGAAATGAGACTATCGAATATATTGATGATTATGATAGCTAGTAATTAAAGCAATAAACTAACTAACCTGGTTTGTTTGAGAGAGAAATAGGACAGAAGCTGCAAGGCCTGATACTATGTGTCTTCTTCCCAAGCTCTTGGGTTGCTGAAAACGGCAGTCGACCTGGACTTTTCCGGTCACTTCCCTGTAGGAGGGACGAACCAGGCGGTGAGGAAACAAAAACATTAGAAAGATTGATAAATTGAATAGAAACCCTAGATACAAATATGAATGTGACCTTGGGGGATGAGATTGAAGGACGGGAGGCGATAATTGGCCGACAATGGTAGTTGAATGATAACCCATTTTTCCCTGTCGATCAATTCTTCAAGCTTATGATTATATCTCTCTCACTCGGAAGTTTTCCCCTTTGTTTTAAAGATTGCTGCTTTTTCTCAGTTGTTTGCTCTGTTTCTCCCTCTTCTTTCTTGATTCGTAGCAGCCAAGTGTTAGTTGTTCACTTGTTTGTTGGGGCTTAATTCCATTTCCATCCCCACCCCAACCTTTTTTTGGCTCTAATTAGCAACAATTAGTTCTCTTCATTTCTGTCGGCCACGGCCACGATTTATATTAGAGAATTGTTATGTTTACTTTGTTGATTAAACCCATATCATTAAAATCACCCTCCAAAAATTAAAACAAATCCCTCCATTTTTCTTTATACCCCTTATCTCATTTATACCTTATCTCTCACCCACCCCACCCCACCCACAGCCATTAACCAAACATACTCTCTCACTCACCTATACCCATCAACATTTACTGAATTTTAGAGAGAGAAACATTGGAAATAAGGTAATTTTGATTCAATTCATTCGAAAATTACTTAATAGGGTTTAATTCGTTCGATTAATGTTTCAAGTTGAGAATTTTTTGGTTCAATTTGTTTCAAATTCTGGATTTGTGGTGGTTCGGCCAGTACTGACCGAAATTGTAGATATGTTCGGCTAGTAGTGACCGAACTTCTTGAATAAGTTCAGCCATACCCGACCGAACTTCTTTAATAAGTTCAGACACACCCGGCCGAACTTATTGAATAAGTTCAGCCACACCTGACCGAACTTCTTGAATAAATTCTCAAGTTTGAACAACTGGCTGAAAGTTCTATTTAGGGCATTTTTTTTATTTTTTTGTAAAACTCATGTTAAAACAATGTTATATACCCAAATAATAGGCCAAAATATTAGAATTTTTTTTTCCTAAATTACAAAAGTTTGCCCGGTACTGGCCGAACCAATCCCAAAAATCGGCTAGTGGCTGCCGAATTTTATTAATGGTTTGGCTGGGTGTGGCCGAACTTTGTTTTTCGGCCGGGTGTGGCCGATTCTGGGCAAAAAATTATCAAATTATGGTCGAATTTTTGTTACGAAAACAGAATATTTAATACAAAATTTAACACATTTATATGGTTAGAAAGTGAACAAGTATTTAGAAATGAGATTAACAATTAGTTTTTTAAAAAAAGTATATAAGAATGGGTGTATCAATTTAAGGGTATTAGAGTAATTTAATTATATGGCAATTTTGAAATTTTAAAATTATGGATTTACTTAACAATTTTACGGGTCTATATAACAATTCTCTTTATATTATGGTGTTTTTTTTTAATAATGTTTGTTCGTTTCTCTTCCAAGTGCCTTTTGATTTCTCTCCTTGTTTGTTGAGAGTTTTGTATACTTTCCTTGTTGTTGAGAGCTTTTGTTTGTTACATGTAATTCTTCTTATTACAATGTTTGAGATGTTACAATGTTTGAGATGTTTGGTTGAATGAAAGTTTCGTGTAGCTAGGAAACTTGGATCACGCAATAGGCAAAGGATGTGAGTACAGATGTGTCTCACAACTGTCCACACATCCACAGATAATGCAGCGGAATAAAACAATTAAATGTAAATAAAATGCAATAACTCAAGAGTTATATACGCTTACTGATCTGTGTGATCAGCAAACTAGGCTTACGCCCAAAAACCTTTCACTATAAAAACTTTTGTTTCTTACAAAAACAAATAAGTGAAAAACTAAAATATGAAAATACTAAACAAGTTCTAATCACCTTCTAAGATATGAACAACTCCCCTTTCCCAAGTAGGACTTATTCAATCAGAAGTAAAACAAGAGAACTTTATAAAAACCTAGATGTGAGTTACGGATGTAAGCTCACAACCTAAAATCAATACGGACGTATGCAATGAAGTATGTGTGTTTTTCTCTCTAAAAATCGTAGCTTCTCATTATGCTGAATGTCTTGTATTTATAGTGCACCATTGAGAAGATCTTCATGCAATCGACCTCTTCCTTTGTGAGAATCCTTTTCCTATATGAAAACATAAACACACTCACAAGGAAATCAAATATTAGTAGGTTAGTCCTAATATAAAACTATGTACATAAATAAAAGATATTTACTATATTTACAATTCCTAGTCAAAGTAATATACTTATAAATCTCCATGAAAGTTCCAAAATCTTCTTACCATAATAGAAGACAAATTAAATAAGGAAACAAGTAGTTCCCTAAAAAAGCTCACGCTTTCAATCTCCCCCTATTTTGGACTTTCTGGTCAAAACCAAAGATTTATAACAAACATAATTTATGACCACAGAATATATAAAAAAAACATAACTCCCCCTGAATGGATGTGTGTCCAGATGTGTATACACATCCACACATAAAAACTGCAAAACAAGTATTAGAACAGAATACCAGCAGTTCATTGAGCAAAAGTAAAAACCATTCAGCCATGTCCTAATTAAAGCTATTACAAACCATTGTTTTAAAAACTAAGAACTAAAGCAGAAAATTAAAAATTGTCTTTAACAACCATCATAGCAAAACACCAAAAAAAAATTTCTCCCCCTAAATCACAGATCAAAATGTCTCCACTTAAAACCAGCCACAGCTTTAGCAGCAGCATCAGCAACAGCAGCATCCCACTTTTCATTTCCAGATCCATCTCCCCCTTTTTGACTAGAAAGTTTTGCATGCCATCGAATGAGATTATCCCTAAGAGCTTTCAGATTGTTGGCATGGGCAATGGAGGCTTGAGCTTGAGCTTCAGCTTCTACAATTGCAGCATCTAAGTCCTTCATCTGAGTAACAAAATTCTCTTCAGATGTGACACCAGATGTGTCCACATCTTTCATACCAATCTCAGGAACTGTACCCAAAGGAAGATCCACATGTCTTTGCTTAGGGTCAAGCAAGGTCTTAGATTTCTTAAACAGGGCAAAATTGTCAACAATTTCTTCTCCTTTTTCAGGCTTAACACCATTGGCAATGAGGATTTGGAAAATCAAGGAAGGATAGGGTAAAGACCATTTCTTTGATGGAGACTCTCCATAATCACAAATCTTTCTAAATATAAAGTCACCAAAATTAATGTGCTTCTTAATTCCCAATCTGTAAAGAAGCAAGGCTTGCACCCTAATGGCTTGAGGTTTTGTTATTGGAGGGGCAAAGATTGGCAACAAGGATGGAGTGAAGAAAACAGTAAAGGGAAGATAAAGATCCACTTCCTAAATCCTTAGGCTTCACAGGCCAAGAGGTTACTTTGCCATGTGTAATGGCAGACACAAGTTCATCATCCTCAATAGAAACCAATTCATCCAAAAAATCATTCAACCCAAGCAAATCATTGATGACAAAAGGGGTAAAAGGGACAAACACTCCTCTAACATAGACAGAGGGAGGAGAGGAGTAGTTTTTATCTAATCCCTTAGGCAAATTAGCATAAAACTCATAAATCATTTTAGGATAGAAGGGAAGGGGATGATCAACAGTTAAGAATAATCCTCTTTCCTCAAAGAATTTGTCCATCCCAAGCTTAGCAAAAGATTCCCTATCCCTTTTCATCTCTATAACAAAAGCTTTGGAAGAAATTAAGGCAAACCTATCAGATGCCTTTTTGGTTAAAAACTTTTTGGAAAAGGGTTGAGGGGAAGAGATAACAGAAACAAAAGAAGATATACCCTTTTCAACTTTCTTCCTTGTAGATGTGCGTCTGGATGTGGGCACATCCTCAGACACATCCTTTGGAGGGAATGGGACTAGGATGAATTCTATCTCAGTGTCATCAGCAGCAGAGGAGTCTAACTCTTGGTCTTCTTTTTCTTGATCAAACTCTTCTCTCCCTAACTTGTAGTTCTCATCAGATGCAGTGTCATCACTGTCATAACTAGAATCAGTCTCATCATCAATGGGCTCTAAATCAGTAGCAGCCACCTTTTTCTTACCTTTTAAATCCATTAAGATTTTAGCTAAGGGCTCTTCATCACTAAAGGATATAAGGTCCTCAACAGGACTAGAGACCGAGGAGCAGAGGGCTCGACAACGAAGCGGACATATTATCCTCGGAAGGTGAAACAATAGTGGGGATAATGGGATCTGATGTATTATTGGAGAAGATGGAGCAATAGGATCAACATGGAAAAACAGAATCAACATGGGGAGCATCCTCAACAGGAGTAATGGGATCAACATGGGGAGTATTATCAGAAGGGGGAATTACAGGGACAGGGTCAACAACCAAGGGAGGAACAATTGGGGGTTGAGACTTAGTCCTAATCAGAGGAGGAATTACCTCTTCTTCTTCATCTTCTTGGCCTTGTCAGCTTCTGACAGTTTGCGAACCCTACCAGAACGACGAAGATTTCGACGGGGCACTGAAGGAGCAGCAGGCTTTGGGGGTTTAGTTTGGGAAAGCTTCCTCTTCTTGGTTGAAGAAGGTTCCACAGAGGTTGAGACAGGGGCGACATCCGATGGTGGAATCACCGGAGAGGATGGAGCCTTAGGGTTTTCAGCAATCGGTGCCAATGTGGGGGATTTTGGAGAAGAAGCATCCATTGAAGGATCAGACGAAGGCGATGGAGAAGAAAATTCAGCAAGGAATTTGGAAATCACAGGGTTTAAGACAACAGAACCCTCGCCTTTAGCTATTGAGATGGGAGCAATGTCAAGAACGTCTTCCTCTCTGATGTTTGAATGATCGGCCATTTGATTTAACGAATTGGGTTAGGTGGAACAGTTAATGAAGAAATTAAATCAATGTTGTGAGATTGTGTGCAAGGAGAAAGGAAGAACAAAGGGTTTTATCAAGGTTTATGGGGGATGGGACGGATGTGAGGTCTCAATAAATACTCACAGCTCCCCCTTTCCTACTAAAATTAGGAAACCTTCTCCAAAAAGGTTTAACACAGCATAAAATCCTTAAGAGATCTCCAACGGCTAGAAACCTTTGAGGTTACCACACACAATCACCTTCCAAGAAAATAGGGGATTAAAATAAACCAAGATTTTGTAAGATTTTTATGGAAACAAAAATGTCTCGGCCAAAATTTTTTATTTTAAACAGAATCCCAATAGAATTTTCCAACCTTTTCAAACAAGGATTGATACACAGCTTTTATTCTTTCATAAAAGATATTGGAGATCAAAAACCTATATAATCAAAGAATGAACTAGGAAAGGAAATTAATTAACTAGCATATTTACAAAGCTCCTATATGTCCTAAAAATGCAATATGCCTAGCATGATGCAAACACACAGGTGAAGGAAATATTCTCAGCTTATGGATGTGGCATAGGATGTGAGTAACATATGGGGACACATTTAGATCACAAAAAGTCAATGAGCAATAATCCAATCTGTACAGCCTCTAGGATGCATCCACCAATTTTTTGTTGTGGATTTTTGCAATGTGAGTAGCTTTCACTTTACTTGATCCCAAAGATAGCCCTTTTTCCCAATGATCTTATCAAGTTTGACTTCAAGTTTTCTTATGAAAATCACTTGATCACAATGGTATGGCTTCATACTAAGGGTGAAGCAGCTGTTTCTCACATATATATTTTTTTTTCTTTTATTATAGCACCCACTGTGAGATACCTAGGAAGGTTATACCAAGTTATCAAAAGATAACATGGACATGAAATACTCACAATTAAGTGATCAAAAATAATGTCAAAATGAAGACTCACAAGTGACCACACTGAGATATTTCGTGCTAATGCATGATATTTTTGGATTTTTCTTTTTATATAATTTTTTTTTTCAGTTAAACTAATCTACAGATGTGTTAGAGGATGTGAGACACATCTGGTCTCACAACCTTAGATATCACACAAGCCAAGAGACTTCCTCAAGGAGGAAAATCTCTCCAAATCTAATGCCTTTGTAAATATATCAGCCAATTGATTTTCAGTCCCAACAAATTCCAGACACACAGTTTTTTGTTCTACAAGATCTCTGATGAAATGATGTCTAATATCAATGTGCTTTGTTCTAGAATGTTGGACAGGATTTTTAGATATGTCCAAGGCACTTTTGTTATCACAAAAAGCAGTCAAAACTTTGCTATTCAATCCATAATCTTTTAGCATTTGATTCATCCAAAGTAATTGTGTGCAGCAACTCCCAAGGGCAACATATTCAGCCTCGGCGGTGGACGAGGACACACAATTTTGCTTCCTACTATACCAAGACACAAGGTTATTTCCTTGGTAGAAACATCCACCGGTGGTACTCTTTCTATCATCACTATTTCCGGCCCAATCGAGAATCAGTGTACCCAACCAAATTGGTGTTTGTTTCTTTAGAGTAATGCAGACCTAGGTTCACAGTCCCACTCACATACCTAATGATTCTTTTCAAGGCTTTAAGATGGGACACTTTAGGGTTGGCTTGGTATCTAGCACAGAGACATACACTGAACATAATGTCAGGTCTACTTGCAGTGAGGTAAAGCAGACTTCCTATCATGCTTCTATAAAGGGTTTGATCAACACTCTCACCATCAGAATCATGACTTAGCTTTTGGGAAGATCCCATTGGGGTTCTTTGATGTGAAGAGTGTTCAAGCTCAAACTTTTTCACAAGATTCTTGGCATACTTAGACTGTGAAATGAACATGCCATCTTTGAATTGCTTAATTTGTAAGCCTAAGAAAAAGTTCAACTCACCTACCATACTCATCTCAAATGTGGAAGTCATGCTATCCACAAATTCAGCTAGCATTGGATCAGAATTTGATCCAAACACAATGTCATCTACATAGATTTGTGCCACAAGAATCTCTTTTTTATTTCTCCTCACAAACAAGGTTTTGTCAACCTCACCTCTCTTGAATCCTAGTTGAAGCAAATGGTCAGTCAACCTACCATACCAAGCTCTAGGGGCTTGCTTTAGCCCATACAGAGCTTTCTTCAGCTTATACACATGATTAGGATATTTGGAGTCCACAAAGCCTTTAGGTTGTTCAACATAGGCTTCCTCATTTAATATCCCATTTAAAAAGGCACTCTTAACATCCATTTGATGAAGAGTAATCTTGAGGTAACAAGCAATGGCTAACAAAAGCCTAATGGACTCAATTCTTGCAACAGGAGCAAATGTCTCCTCAAAATCAATTCCCTCAATTTGAGTATAACCTTGAGCAACTAACCTAGCTTTATTTCTAGTTATCACACCTTGCTCATCAGTTTTGTTCTTGAAAATCCATTTAGTTCCTATGACATTACCATGTGAGGGTCTAGGAACAAGAGTCCATACCTCATTCTTTTCAAATTGAATTAATTCATCTTGCATAGCCATAATCCGATCGGCATCTTTCAATGCTTGGCAACATTCTTAGGTTCAATTTTTGAAACAAAACAACGAAACTTACGGGAGTATGCGAGGAGCAACTCCACAAACCGGACCATCTTTCTATAATTAACTTTGTCTTTTTGTCTAGTTCTCACTTGAGCATGCACATCTCCCACAACTTGTGAAGTGGGGTGGTTTTTCTGGATTTTTGAAGGGATATCCTTTGACCTATCCACACACCCATTCACATTACCTACGGAGCATCATCTGATCGGAATCGGAAGAGCTGTCCTCGATTACGGGAGTTTGAGTGGATGTGGGTGCGGATGTGGGTTCAGAATGTGGAGGCGGATGTGTCCACATCCTTGGTTACATCCTTATCGGGTTCAACATTTTTATCGGCCTTTGGAAGCTTCTTTTGATTTTATTTTGTTTCTTCATCCTTCCGATCCAGCAAGCAACTGAAACATCATCCTCGGCAGTCTTGAGGTTAAGATCAAGTGAGTCATCAAATTTAACATTAGCAGATTCCATAATGGTCTTAGTTTTGAGATTGAAAACTCTGTAAGCTCTCTTTTGTTTGTGGAATAGCCCATGAAAATTGCTTTGTCACTCTTTGAATCAAACTTGGACAGGTATTCTCTATCATTGAGAATATAACAAACACAACCAAACACATGAAAATATTTTACGGTTGATTTCTTTCCAAGGAGGATTTGATATGGGGTGACAGTGCTACCAATCCTTAGGAACACCCTATTGCCAATATGGCAAGCGGTGTTTAAAGCTTACGCCCAAAATTTTTGGACAAGTTCTTTGAACTTAGCATGACCCTAGCCATTTCTTGCAAGGTTCTATTCTTTCTTTCGGCAATTCCATTTCTTTGTGGGGTGATTGGTGCGAAAACTCATGAGTGATTCCCTTAGAATTGCAAAAATTGGTGAACATTTGATTCTCATATTCGGTGCCATGGTCGAGACCTAATCCTCACAGTCTTAAGGCCATAAAGATTTCTAACTCTTTTGTACCAATTCTTGAATTCTCCAATTGTTTCGACTTTTCTCTTAAGAACATTACCCAAGTGTACCTAGAATAATCATCAACACACACAAAGGCATACTTTTTCCTACCAAAGCTTTCTACTTGATAGGTCCCATTAAATCGGTGTGAATCATCTCCAAACATCTAGTTGTGGAGCATTGTTGGACCTTTTTATGTGATGCTTTTGTTTGTTTTCCCTTTTGACATGAACCACAGACATCGGGGTTCTTGAAGTTCGGTTTAGGGAGGTCTTTAATGGCTTCAAACCTTTGAAGTTCTTCCCGAGTTCTACGGCTAGCATGCCCTAATTTTTGGTGCCTGATTGACATCATTAGCTTTTGAGCTTAGGCAAGAAAGATTGTCACCAAATTGGTAACAATTATCGGCAGATCTAGGACCGGTAAACACACATTTATTATCCTTATCAAACACTTCACACAAGTGCTTATCAAACTTCACAAATAGGTCATCATCACACGGTTGGTGATGTTTATTAGGTTGGCTTTCAAGCCTTCCACATGGTACACATTGTGCAATTTTGGGAGACCCTTGACATCTAGGGTTCCTTTCCCAACAATCTTTCCTTGAGCACCTCCACCAAAATTTACTTTCCCTCCATTTATCACTTCATAATCAAGAAGAATTTGCTTGGTTTCCGGTCATGTGCCTAGAGCGCCCACTATCAAAATACCAAGAGCCGAGAGACGGTACTCTTGAGGGAAGAGTAGACAACATTGCAGGTGGTAATTGGTTTGGCTACCCACTATTTAACAGTTTTCTTTTTGGGTTGCGAGAGGTCTCGGATTATTTGGATGTGTGTTAGGATGTGCATACATCTTCTCACACATCGAGGTGTTTGACGTTATCGAGATTTTTATCGGCCTTAAGTTTGTAACAGAAGGGCCTAATGTGACCGGGAGCTAGGCGGTAATGGCAGATGTAATGCCTCTTTCTTGGTCTCTTTTCACTCAGAATGACTTTTTCTTTAAAAGCTTGTTTTTCACACTTTTAGAGGTAGAAGCCTCACATCCCTCCTTTACAAAATTATTTTCAAAACCTATACCAATTTTGTCACGTTGACCCGTGGAAAAAGCTTCTTCCATTTTCATTTTACTTTTATTTAACTTAGTAAAAGTATTATCGGCTTTTTCACATTCATTCTTGAATTTTTCAAGGTCAACTGCTCTTTTGGTCACAAGGACTTCTAGTCTAGCAATGGTATCCTTTTGAGCATCATTTTCTTTTGAAAGTACGGCTTTTTCATCTTCACAAGCGGCCAATTTATCGAGACAGAGATTTGTTTACCTTAACAAGTACCTCAATTTTGTTCAATATTTTCATCCAATCTGTATGCGGCTCCTTGTATGTGGCAAAGAGTTCCTCATAGGGAATGTCTCTTTCTTCATCTTCATCATCTGAATCTCCTTTTATAGAGAAACTGATTCGGCACCCGGTTCAGATGTGACACCGGATGTGTACACAGCTGAGCCCACATTCAAGGATTTTCGGGAGTATATTCTTCTATATCTGCAGAAAAGGCATTAAACACAGTAGAATGGCAATTTAAGACAGACATATTAGCCCCTTCTTCTTCCTCATCCTCACTGTCACTAAGGGTAGCAGTTAAGCTCATTCCCTTCTTTTTAAGTGTGTTAGCACACTCATTGGCATAATGACCAAAGCCACGACATGCCTACATTGGACGGATTCGGATGATTTATTTTCAAAACTTGGTTTCTTGAATCCGGTGTCAGTGCTAGGTTTTGGCTTTTCGGTAGTATTGGAAGTAGGTCTATTGGGGAATTTGCTTATCCTTCTATTTTCGGTATAGAACTGAATTTCTTTGAAATAAAAGCTACATCCTCATCTTCAAGATTAGACTTGTCAATTTCGAGAGGATAATTCCACAAGCTCTTTTGGTAGAGCGGCGGCACTTTTAAGGGCAAGGCTGTGTGTTT
This sequence comes from Adenophora triphylla var. japonica, assembly GCA_022495995.1. Taxonomy (NCBI): domain Eukaryota; kingdom Viridiplantae; phylum Streptophyta; class Magnoliopsida; order Asterales; family Campanulaceae; genus Adenophora; species Adenophora triphylla. Next base: position 10,229 of record JAFEMH010002537.1, on the reverse strand, counting down.
TGTTCTTCTTCGAGCCTCGAGGTTAAGCTCGAAACACGGTCAAGATTCCTATGATAGTGTCAAGACCTACGTGTTTGTGTCCTTTGTTTCTTCAATCACGGCTACTTTAATGTTAAACCTCTCGGTCAAGGTCCTTAGAATCTTACTAACAAGTCTTGCATTGGAGATAGATTCTCCTAGACTTGTGCATTCATTTGAAATCTCATGAATCTTAGCGGCATATGACACAATATCCTCGGTTTCTTCCATTCGAAGTAACTCAAACCTATCCATTAAAATTCTAAGCCTGGTAGCCTTCACACTTGGTGCTCCCTCACATTGAGTTTGCAAAATATCCCAAGCAGTTTGGCTATACTCTCATTTGTTATAAGCTTGTACATATTCCCGAAACATGGTTTGGAAATAGCACCCATGGCTTTTGAATTGTAATTTGCGGCTTGTATTTCATCAAGAGTCCATTGTTCTTCGGGTTTTCTTTCAAAGAAGGACTCACCAACACGGAAGATGGCTTTTTCTCCACGGTAGGAGGTTGCCATGCAACAAGAATGCACATCCAAGCTCTTTCATCAATACTTTTGATGTAATTTCGCATCTTAGACTTCCAAAGAGAATAATTTGTGCCATCAAGACGGGAGGCCTATTTTGGTGATTTTGGCATTCCATAATGACTACACTTTACGGATCAACACTCGGTAATATTTCGAGAGTTGGCTACGATACCAATTGAAAGTTTCGTGTAGCTAGGAAACTTGGATCACGCAATAGGCAAAGGATGTGAGTACGAGATGTGTCTCCTGTCCACACATCCACACTTGAGATAATGCGGCGGAATAAGACAATTAAATGTAAATAAAATGCAATAACTCAAGAGTTATATCGCTTCTTGATACGTGTGATCGGCAAACTAGGCTTACGCCCAAAAACCTTTCACTATAAAAACTTTTGTTTCTTACAAAAACAAATAAGTGAAAAACTAAAATATGAAAATACTAAACAAGTTCTAATCACCTTGTAAGATATGAACAACTCCCCTTTCCCAAGTAGGACTTATTCAATCAGAAGTAAAACAAGAGAACTTTATAAAAACCTAGATGTGAGTTACGGATGTAAGCTCACAACCTAAAATCAATACGGACGTATGCAATGAAGTATGTGTGTTTTTCTCTCTAAAAACCGTAGCTTCTCTTTGTGCTGAATGTCTTGTATTTATAGTGCACCATTGAGAAGATCTTCATGCAATCGACCTCTTCCTTTGTGAGAATCCTTTTCCTATATGAAAACATAAACACACTCACAAGGAAATCAAATATTAGTAGGTTAGTCCTAATATAAAACTATGTACATAAATAAAAGATATTTACTATATTTACAATTCCTAGTCAAAGTAATATACTTATAAATCTCCATGAAAGTTCCAAAATCTTCTTACCATAATAGAAGACAAATTAAATAAGGAAACAAGTAGTTCCCTAAAAAAGCTCACGCTTTCATTGAACACGTATTGTCGACTCAAATGATTTTATTTGTGTCCTCAAAGTTTAATCTTTTCCGTGTGTTGATTATTTGAATGTCTACTTTGGGCAATGTTCAAGTTCTTTATTGTACATGCTTGTTATAAGTTTCGTAAATTATATCGCGTATCCTAATATTTGAGACGAACATTTAACTGTTTTAAAGTGCCATCTTGTTTTTGTTTTTCAGTAATACAACTCAATGTCATATTTATTTAGAATGTGATTTAATGAACATCTAAATTCCATTATAAAGCACAAGCACAAGCACTAACAAACATTTTCCATTTTATTTGCTTTTACTTCATAGTCGACCCCAAATGGTTGTCTATTATTCTCTCTTGCTATAATTTTTACTACATCTTGCATGTGATTTTTAGTTTTTTTTTCTTTTGTATGTTTTCAATTTAACATTTAAAGAAAAAGATCAAGCCTTTAAAGAAAAAGATCAAGCCTTTACGCTATATTTGGCGCACGTTTTGTCTTGCGCTATCCTTCTTCTTTTTTTTTAATTAAAATTACTACTTCCTTCTTTCCAAAATCCGAAATAAGTAATCAATTTGTTTCCTAGTTGTAGAGCATCTGTTAATTGATTTTCTAGTTGTAGAATAATTATATTTTAAACAAACTGAGTAACCATTTTTTAAAAATATTAATTTTGAATAAATTTTGTACATTCATTTTGAGACGGAGATAGTATATATTTCTAATTATAAGTTATTTGTACCTTCAGTTTTTAAACAAAAATTACAAAATTTTGAAAATATGTTGAGATATTGAAGATAATAAATAACAAGAATTAATTAGAGAGACTCGCATAAAATAAAAAAATTAAATAACAAATACAAATAAAAATACAATAAAAGTGCAAATTCAAATACAAATAACGCATAATTGAAATAATTTTCCATTTAAATTGTATTTTGAAGCATTTTATTTTAATTATCTATTTTAGTATTTCTTCTTATATATTTGTACTTTAAATATTTATTTATATTTAGTAATTATTTTATTTAATTATTAGTTTTATATCAAAATATTTAATATAAATTATATTATCAATTATAATATACGATTAATGGAAAACATTTTAGTTAAATGAAATAAAAAGGAATATTCTAAAAATATTTTTATTTGATGTAATATTTGAAGCAATCTGTTGGAGATAGTGGAAAATATTTGATGCTGAAATTGAATCATAATGTTTTGATGCAATTTCTGTACCAAACTGGAGATGCCAAGGGTAAAACACAAATCATTTTGAACATAATGTATAACGTAAATGTACAGAGTATAACACAATTTTTAATCAAAGTGAAAATATTTTTATGAGAGCATATAAGGCATTTACAAAAACTCCAGTTGTCTTTTACTATTAATTTTAATTTAAGCTCAAATTAATTTGATATTACTTGAAATCATAAATACAAACTGTAAATGTCCTATATAAATTATACGCTCACTATTTGCACGAAAATTTTCACGAATCCGTGGGTACGATCTTTGCCATGGGAAAATCGAGTAGTTGCACGAGGCTTGAAGTTGGTAGAATACTCCGACTGTTTCCTCTTCTGGTCGACCTCCTACGCACATGCAAGAACGTTAACTAGGCCGGGGGTGGCTTCGGCGATCCCCCTCCGGTGTGAGAGTAAGGTTAGTAGCTCAAACACAAGATAACAATGGAGAACCCTAGAAAGAGAAAGCTTAGAGATGAGAGAGAAAAGACTTACCATGCAAATGAACCATATCTCTATTTTGTACCCCTAGCCCCGTGTGCCTTGCACGTGGGGACACTGTCAATCATCCACCGGGGTCCTCAACCACCTTCAGCTTAGTGGGTTTTCACTGTTCACCTTGTCAAATCAAGCTACAGTCACCTATTTAACACCCATGCGGGATTACAATTCATGCATGTCGCCGGCGACAATTGCACACTGAGCGACCATGTTCATAATGTGTCTTCCTTAACTATGTCGCCCGCACTGCTTCCCGCCCTATGGTTACCGCTGCTATCTTATTCCTCCAGTGCGCACATTTCGCCCTAACTTATTCCCATAGCTCGCATGGAAGGCTTGACCCATCTCGCCAGATCTTTCCGCCCCGGGTTCTCCCTTAGGGCCCCCGGCCCCCCGATTATACTGGGCCCTTTACTTCAAGCATTAGGCCCATCAAGGCATGTTGGGCCCACTTGTCCCAATAGGCCCAACTCAATTTTCCAATATCGCATCAGAAGCCCCCAATGTCGAGACCTGGATTATTCATGATCCAGGCGAGAAATTCATCAGGTGGCGCGGGATCCTAATCTCGCCGCTCCCTCAGAGGCGAGATTGGGACATTTATTGACACGTACATTGCCACGTGTCAGGCTAGGGTTGATGAACTAGGGCGGTTTGTCAGGGCCGTACAATGTCTTGGTTTTCGTGCTCCCCTTTTAAATAACCACATTAAAGAAGAGGGAATTTTAAAATTCGAATCGTCATTTTTCCTAGGAAATTTCAAACGCCCCTTCGTCTCCACCACGCCTCTTCGTCTTCACGGTGGTAAGGTCAGTCCCCAGTTCCTAATTGTTCACTTTTCCATTACTCCAACCTCCATTTCCTCTCTAATTTCGGCGAGCCATTTAAGAAAAATCCCTGTTTTTCACAGAGTTTCACCGTTTACTTTCCTTATTTCTTTGAGATACGCGTTCTCAGGGTCACCGTTCTTCGATTTAGAGCTTTCTGGGTGCTTTATTGACCATTTTCTCTATTTCCTTGAAGATTCCGGCCAATTTCCGGCCAAGTTCATCATTTCCGTCCGTTTCTCCAACTTTTCCAGGTACTTTAATTGATTTCCCGCATCTTCTTTAATTCCCGCTTTTTATTTCTGCTTTTGCTATCTCGCATTATGGCGAGAACCAAATGTTGTTACTCGAGCCATCAGGTTTGGCCAAAGTTTAAACACGGGGGGATATTATAGGGTTGAAGTGGGGACATGGGCTAGGATCCCACGCGAGGATCTTAATCTTATGCTCATGCGACATGACACTGAAGCCGCCATACTTAGCACTTTAGAGATTAGGGGTCCCCCCTTTTTGCCTAAGTCTTCCCCAATGCAAACCTTCCACAACACCTTTGAACTATGCTCACACATTTGCTCTCTCTACCACTCCCGCTTTGAATCTGATTTCTCTGATACTAACTATCCCGCCGTTCCCAATTTACGTAGTCGTCGCTTCTCTAAACGGGTTCGATCCGGTTCACGAGGAAAGCGACATGTCTTTGCCAACTCTTCTTCCCGGTCATGACGTCTCAGATACTCTTGCCGCGGGGGCATCCTCTCAAGCCCAGGTTTCTTCTGAACAACCAAATGTTGCCGCCATTGCGACAACCAGTACTTCTTCTTCTAACCTTCAAACCCCACTACATACCAAATTTGGCATTAATCACAACATTTATCGCATTGAGCCGTACAACGACGGCGAAAACCTCGGCGTGATGCGACAACGGACGAGATGGGGTTATCGCGTACGTATCCCGGTTTGAGGGCCGGGCTTAGACTCCCCTTGGACCCATTTATTTCCGCCTTCCTTCACCAAGCTCAAGCCGCCATTGTAGACCTTCATCCTAATGTTTTTCGAGTGCTGGTAAGTTATATTATCATATGCCGGTCTCTGAAACATGAGCCTTCTCTTCCCCTGTTTGTTCATTTTTTCGATGGCTATACCTCCGTCTCTCAGCGAGAAGGTATAACTGAGAAACGTTTGTCCATAAAATATGGAAAAACCAAGATCCTTACTCCCCTTCCCGGCAAAGTGCCTGTTGGCAATCCAAGCCGCTTTTAATAACATCTCGCGTTGGTTGGTTACATAGTGGTGGCGACTTGAGAGAGATTAACCCAAAATTGAAACCAAGAAAGCCTTGATCTCTGGGATTCTCGCTAAAGGAACGGATCCTTGAGTCCTCGCCAAAGCGTCAGATACAGGCCTAGCCCTATTTTCTTGGCGAGAAATCCTTTCTAATCCAGCTCTTCTGCGGGAATCTGGCTTCCCCGATTTCTCTTTCCCGGCTGATGAATCCCGCGTGATAATCATTCATACACCTTGTCCCTGTTGGGACCTCCATTCTAAAGGCTGCCAGGCTCGAGTGTGAACCATGCCAACGAGATGATTATTGCTGTAAAGCTATGTATGAAGTATACAGTATGAATTCTCGCCTTTAACTCCACTTGTTTATTCCAATCACTTAAAATGTCTCTTCCCGTCATTATGATAATTATTTCTTTTTCTTTTCGCAGAGTTCAGGAATATGTCGCTAGCTTCTACGCGCCGTGATGCTCTCTCTAACTTGGAAGGCCGCCGCAAAAGGTTGGTCGAGACCCGACAAGCAGCCCTTAGTCAAACTACAGAGAAGTTCATACCTACTTCGGCTCACGGAGATGATTCGGATGCTATTGCCCGCGAACGGGTCGCTGCTGCCGCAGAGAAAGCCGCCGGGAAAGCTGTTGCCACCAAGTCCCGAAAACCGCCCAAGCCTAAGACTCCATCTCGGGGATCTGACCTCCACTTGGAGGACGAAGCTGATGCCGAGGCTGTGAATGTTTCGAGAACTGAACCTTTGACCAACAATGTCGCTGCGACCACCGAATCCACTGGTGACTTACAAAGTCCTCCTTCCCGCCCTCGTAAACGATGTCGCTCACACTGCGAAGATGAACCCTCAGAGCATACGGCCACCTTTTACGCCGATCAGTGTTTGGTCCCTACGAGCCAAGCTCGCCTAGATGGTTGGCGGCGGGCTTCAAAATGCCCATCACCCGACCATGCTAGTCTTCAGCTCTGAGCAGAGGATTGGTGAAGTCCACGGCCTCCCGATCTAGATCTCCCGTCTGCCAACCAAGACTATAATATGCTCGGAGCGGCATCATCCCGGCGCTCATGCGTTCCTCGGCGGGTTAGAGAGTATGAAGGCCTTAACGAGGATTATGCCGCCAACGATGCGGGCTTCCATCTTGTAGGGGTAAGTAAGACCTAGCCACTTCCTTTCCATTTTATTTCGCTTTTACCTTAACTTCGTCCCTTGGCAGATTTACAAGCATCTTTTGTATGGGTTAAAGGAGCCGCTATGACAAGCTTATGCTTGAGTTGGAAAGCCGCGAACAAGATGTGAAGCGGGTTAGGTACGAGCGGGATAAAATTAAAAGAAGGCCAGGGATCGTGAGCGATACATTGCCTCCTTCAGAAAGAAAAAGACTAAGCTTGCCCCCGAGTTGAGAAAGATCTCCAGCAGCGAGATGGAGGCACAAAATCAAATTTGAAGAGCAACACATAAGCTTTGGCGGCGGATTTGGCGGCCTACGTATCAGAGTAATCTTGACAACAAAAGCGTGATCGGAGAACTCCAAACTACCATTACGAAAACAAAATCAAGGCGAGGCGAGTGGACTTATACGACAAAGCTCTCATTCGGTGCATGTGTGCGCGGCGCGGCAAGTTACAGCGACATTCCGGCTATCACCCGTGACTTGATTGCTACAAATGGGGTTCGAAACCATGTTTAGTGGATTTAGTCAAAACTTGGGTCATAGCTTGGTGCCGTCACGATAAAAGATGAGGCTTTGTAATTCTTGGCGTGAAGATAAAGCTTCTTGGTAAACACATGTTTGGAATGTTCCCAACTTGGCCAATCCCGGATGTAATATCCTCTTTGGACCGACTTGATTGGCGAGAAGGCGGGCGGCTATTTCGATAGGGAAGCTAAGGAAGGACGCTGAGTCTGCGATCAGCTTAGGCATGGGCAGCCCAGGTTCCGGTTCAGGTTCCGACGCCGGACTCCCGGTTCCCGGACCTAAGGGAAAGGGCAACTCGAATGGAACCTTAGAAATCCGATTCAGTTCCGGTTCCCTTGAGGCGGTTCGAGTTTCGGTTCGGTTCCACGGTTTTTCGGTTCTTTTGTTGTCCTTTTTTTTTTTTTTTTTTTGAAATACGCACACGCATGGGCGACCGCCCTAAGAGAAGCGAAGTGGGCAGGCTTGCCCATAATCACACTTTGCAGTGAATTCTCACCAATCCCACAGCGAAGGTAGCTCTGGATCTTAGATTTTCTTTTTTAAATGGTGGAGGTCTGATAAATGATAAGTGTCTTATCAATTGAGCTTGTGAGTGATAAGATAACGAAAGATGATAAAAGCTCATCAGTTCCATCTTGTGAAGATTTTTTTTTTTTTGCAATGATAATATGACAAGGGTATTTTAAGCGGCTACAGCGACCTTGGCAGCCAGGTCAAGTTGTAGGCGAGAGATACTCCATCTCAATTTTGAAAGCAAGGCTCATGATTCGCTGATCTTGATTTGCATGTATGTTCACTTGATGAAGAGACCATGTTCCTTGGAAGCAAATTATCGGGCATGTAGCAAGAAGGGAGAGAAGATATGGTCTATTCGATATATCTATAGCCTGTGATGAAGACTGACTAACTTTATATGACAAGTACTAAAGAAGGACGACGCCATGCTTGGATTTCAAATAAAATTATAGCACCACCCTATGGATGACAAACACTAACAAATTTGCCAAAAGTTTGAATTTTCGGACCAAGAACAGCCATGGGTTATAGGTTCGAACACTTGCAGGTTCCCCAGGTTCAGGTTCAGGTTCCTTGAAACGGTTCAGTCAGCGGGTTTTGCTGAAGAGGAGCGAGGCAAGTGAAGCCGCGTGAGCTTAGTAGGTTTCGGTTCTCGCGCGGTTCCGGTTACTGTCGGTTCCAGTTCGGTTTCAGATGGATGCCGCCCAGGTTCGGTTTCGGTTTTGCCCATGTCTACCGATCGTTGCTCAGTACACCAGCAGCAGTTATCCTTCTACGCACGGCTTGACAGCGACAACGAAGAGCGGTCACTGTCTATCTTGAACAATATTTATTTTGAAATCTAAATTTGAGTCTACGTATTAAAGCAATTTACTTTTCTGTCTCTTTAATTGTCTTTGTTTTGGATATCGCTTGGCTTGTTGCGAGCTCTGAACAGTGTGTTGCTCACTTTTGGGAAAGACGGCAGCTTGAATGCGGTATCTAAACTTTCTACGACTGATATTTCGAGTCTTTAAATGTCGCGGTTTGCGACTTTTTATCTTCCATACTTATCTCGCTTGCTTGCTATTTATTTTCCTATTTTTTCGCTTTGATAGTTCATCGAAGATTTACTTGACCCTAATTTTATCTGTACTGTCACATACTACTCCTTGAAAAGAGTGAGAGGGTTTGTCTTTGGCGGACCTTACTCTATTACATGATTCACTGACTTATCATCCTTGTTCATCGTGATGCATACTTAAAGTCTTGGGCGACTTTGAAAGCACTTGTCGCCGTGTTTATTTAAATGGAGGTTATACATATAGTGACTTTGGTTTAATATTATAACTTTTTGCTTACCTTTTCGCATCGTTTGCCATAATTTGTCTTTCAAAATTTCATCTTACTTAATGTCGCCACCGTTATTTTGCTTCAATAGTTTATTGAAGATTTCTTTATCATAGCACCTTACCCGTATACATCTTCCACTACCTTCAAAAGAGTGAGGAGGCTTTGTCTTTAGGCGACCTTACTCAATTGTTAGGAGTAGTATCTCGACAACGATATGTAGGCATAATCTCGCGGCGGAAAAATTCCTTGAGTTGAAGACTAGACAAATCCATCTCTTAGTTACGTGGCAGCCATTTCGATAGGTTATGCGAGAAACGGAAAACCGCCTCACTTTGACTTGCGTGCTGGTCTCGATCCGGAGTCTTTGTCGCTGATCCCCAGATCAGGACTTATCGTGTCCGTCCTTTGCCTAGTGCCTTTCTCGCATGACTTGCTCTTTGCACGACTTTGTTAGGGCTGGTCTTACGTACTTGCTGTCGCATGCATTTCGGGATGCGAGCCTTATTAGCTAACTTGATTCGGGATGTTTAGCCGCCTTTGCTAGCGACGGTTTGGGATATTAGCCACTTCTTTGTGAAGACGATTAGGGATGGTTAGCCGCTTCGGGACGGTTTGGGATGTAAGCCACTTAACTTTATCGTGCAGTTAGGGATGTTAGCCGCCTTGGAGCAGTTTTGGGATGTACCAGCCACTTCTTTGTCGACGGATTGAGGGATGTTAGCCCTTCGAGACGGAGTTTGGGATGTAAGCCACTTCTTTTCTCCTCCTTCACATTCTTAGTGGCAACCTTCTTGTCGCCTATTTCTTTCAAGCTTTGTGGCAACCCTTCTTGTCGCCTCCTTCTTGCTAAGCTTTGGCGGCAACCACTTCTTGTCGCCTCCTTCTTTGGCACAGGGCTTTGGCGCGGCAGCCGCTTAAATGTCGCCTTTCCTTCCTTGAAGCACTTTTGGCGCTGACCCTTCTTGTCGCCTCCTTCCTTCGAGCTTTAGGCGCGACCCTTCTGTCGCCTCCTTCTTTGAGCTACACGGCGCGCTGACCCTTCATGTCGCCTCATTCTTTGAGCTTTGGCGGCAACCCTTCTTGTCGCCATTTTTGTCCACTAAGCCATGAAAACAACAAATAAGCGTCGGGAATTTCACAAGTATACAATCATGCCACAATACATTTTGATAGAACATTTCATATACGCCACTTCTGTCATATATACATGTTACATGCCACCAGATCAGCAAATTTTACATAACTTTCCCCCCATGTGCCCCCATGCGACAACCAAACAAAATAGAATACAAGAAAAGTTAAGCGACTTTTGTTATCTAGTGA